>WBMY01013603.1:329522-342054 GCA_013397315.1 Donacobius atricapilla | reverse complement strand
TATGGGGTACTGGGATACGGGGTACTGGGATACGGGGTACTAGGTCTGGGGTACTGGGATATGGGGTACTAGGTATGGGGTGCTGGAGATGGAGTACTAGGATATGGGGTGCTGGATATGGGGTACTGCAGTAGAGGGATATGGGGAGCTGGGTGTGTGGTACTGGATATGGGGTGCTGGATATGGGATACTGGGATATGGGGTGCTGGGTATTGGGTACTAGGTATGGAGTGCTGAATATGGGGTACTGGGATATGGGGTACTGGGATATGGGGTGCTGGATATGGGGTACTGGGATATGGGGTGCTGGATATGGGGCACTGGGATACGGGGTACTAGGTATGGGGCACTGGGATATGGGGTACTAGGTATGGGGTGCTGGATTTGGGGTGCTGGGATATGGGGTATTGGATATGCGGTACTGGGTATGGGGTACAGGGATATGAGGTGCTGGATATGGGGTACTGGGGCATGGGGTGCTGGATATGTGGTACTGGATTATGGGGTACTGGGTGTGTGGTACTGCGGTAGGGGCTACTGGGTGTGGGGCACTGGGTGTGAGGTACGGGGAAGACCTAGGAGAGAGCTGGCACTGGGGTAGGGCTGGCACTGGGACGGGACTGGCCCTGGGATAGGCATGAACTGGGACAGAGCTGACAGTGGGAGGGGGCAGATGCAGGGCACTGCGGGCACTGGGAGGGGGCAGTGCGGGCGCCAGGGGCACAGCCCCACTCCCAGTACTGCTCCCTGAGCCAGCCAGGTGAAGCGTGGGCACGGCCGTGGGCGTTGGGGCATGGTCATGGCTGAGATGGGGATTTGGGACTGGGAGATTTGGGCAGGGGAGCTGTAAATCGCCATTGCCACTGGCATCCAGCAAATCGTGAGCACGGTGTCCCACTGCCTCCCATGCCCAGGAGTAACGGAGGATATTGCCACCTCTTCTCTGCATTTGTTAAACTTGTTTGTCTTCTCATCTGGGACTATTATTTTGCTTTGTATTTGAATTTTGGAACAATAAAAGTGGTGGGGGTAGGATTTTTTAATGACGGGGGGGTTCTGCCATGGTGAGGGAGGGAAGAGAACAAGTGGGCCCCAAGCTGTGACAGCTTAAATGGAATTGGATTTCGGGAAGATAATAAATGAGATTTGCAATGGCTCATTTGAAATACACATCACAGTACTCTTCATCCCTTGAGCAAGGCACATAAAATACCCTTTAGAATCTTTAAATTTAGTCAGAAAACAAATACATTTCTCACCTCATCTGTGCCAGCAAGTTCCAGCTAAAACACAAATCCTGCACATGCTTGCAGCCAGTGTTGAAACATTCAGTGGGTCCAGCTTTACAGGGGTGTTGGAGCCAAAATATTTTACAAGTAATTGAACCATCCATACTTATTTAGACTCTTAATTTGATTTTAATTGTTGTAAGTTTTATTGAGAGATCCCTAGTTTGGGGCTTCTTGCCTTTTTATCTTGCTGCTCTACTGGTTTGTTTTTGCCAGAACCTGTCCCATGCTCAGCACATGCATTCCTGCCTTCCCTCTCAGAGCTCACCTCCAAGGTGTTTTTGCCCCATAAGACAGGCCCCCCAACCCTAAATCATTTTTGGGGCTGTTTTTCAGTGCATTGTGGGAAGATAGTTCCAGCCTAAAGCTGAGTCCTCACTTTGTATCTAATTATTCACACAGAAATGGTGCTTGGGAATATTGCAGAATTTTTGTAGATACTCCAATTATCTTCCTCTCTGGCCATGCAATATAATTATTATTGTTAATATTTTGTATTATTCCCATTGCCCTGGCTTCACACCTGCTGCCAGGCAGATCCCTGCAGTTTCAGGAGACTGAGATTGCCAGCAATCCAGGCTGGGAAAGGCAAAGTGCCTACACCAGGAAGACACATGAGCTGGAGGTTTTGATGCAAAACCTACACTTTAATGCAAAATTAATGGGTGAGACTCACTCAGTGATGTTCATGAGACAGAAATGAACATTAAATGATGCAGCAGAGCCCAACTGAGGTGTGTGCCTGGCCCTGCCCATGGAATCATTGTTGTGGGGGCACTCCCAATGCTTCACAGTAATTATCAGCAGTAAGATGTCCCAGAATGTCCGTTCCCTGGGAATTTCTGCTCCAATACTCCATCCCACACGTGGTGGCTGGGGAGCGAGCCCATGCCAAGGTTTGTCCCTGCTCTGGGCACTGAAGCACCAGTGCTCCTGCCAAGGATGGTGTGTCCAAACCCTGCCCTGCACGCCCAGGAACCGCCATTGCTCCAGGCGCTCACACATGAAGGACTTCTGGCTTTCCTCTTCTTATTGCAGCACAGTGACGACCTCCACCTCAGACACGTTTCCCACATACCTCTCTCCAAAGGCCTGTCCTCAGGTATTTAAGGAATGGATGCTTCTCCCAAAGGCTCATTAAACCTGGCTCGGTCATCTGGAACAGACTTGCCAGATAGCAGAAACTGGAGTCACTCTTTAGTCTTTGCCTAGACTGTATAATTCCCAGATTTTCGTAAAAGTATTTTTCAGTTAATATTCTGTCTTGGGTTGCAATGCAAGATGTAACCAGAAGTATGTATTCTATCACCATCTATTGAAACCAGGTGGAGCAGTGTTCTTTATCTCTTCCATGACCCATCCCTCATAACTGGAGGGGGATATCCTCTGTTAATGGGCAGCTGTTCAAACCAGGTAGGGCAGTGTTCTTTCTCCTCCACAACCCATCCTCTCTCCAGGGAGGTATCTGCTGTTAATGGGCCATTGAGTGCATGCTCCACCCAGGGGGAAGAGCCAAGCATTTCTACTTGGATAAAAATCTAAGATTTAGAACACCGGAGGCAGCCAGTTTCCACTGGATTCCCAGAGGAAGACCAGACCCATCTACATCACCACTAGATCTTCAGAGGAAAACTACACCCTTCTACAGGATCATTGCTTCAACAGAACCACATCTGTCACTCCAGGAGGACTTGACTGGACTGCTCCCAACACTCTGACCAACAGGGCGTCAGGTCATGTTCTGACTTCGTCAGTGTTTCTAGGGGTTTTTTTAGTTTTTTGTACTACAACATTTGTATTTTCAACATTCCTAGTAAAGAACTGTTATTCTTATTCCCATATCTTTGCCTGAGAGCCCCTTAATTTCAAAATTATAATTGAGAGGGAGGTGTTTACATTTTCCATTTCAGGGGAGGCTCATGCCTTCCTTAGCAGACACCTGTCTTTTCAAACCAAGACATTATCCCTTATTAGCAAACATCTTGTCTTGGCTGGTTTGCTTCTGTACTAAGATTAAGCAGCAAAAAGGATTAAAAATGTAATTTTGAGAAAGTAAGATGTTAAAGCACTAAATATATATAGCTGGAAAAGGCTTTTCCTTCCGAAGAAATTAAATATCACTTCCACAGAGATTTCTCATGCCGCCACGGTAATATGACATTTGATAAAGTCTGAGCCACTCACCAAGCCTTGACCCCTCTCAAAGTGTGGGGAAATATTTTGTGTTGAAAGCTACTCTGATGATCTATTACCCCTTCATCTTTTTAATATGGCAGGACAAGTTCCAAATGATCAAATTATATGGAATTACTGCATGTATGAAGTGACTCATGCTGGAGAGCCGCTGCCATCAGTTGTGAGCAGTTTTGAATTGGCTAGACAGTTTTAGGGGAAGCTGTAACTAACCTCTTTATTCCAGACCGAGAACTCACAAAATATATTTTGCCTTCTATTTTTCAGACTGTTGCTTGCAGGCAGAACAGGTGCTGGGGATGTCACTTCTTCATTCAAAGCCAATTGTGCAGAAGAGCTTGTGGGAAGTTCAGTCTGAGCAATTTGCAAATGACCAAAGTCTAAATTTGGGATATTATTCAGGAACACCTACACACCTACAAAACTCTTGCTAGAAACTGCCCTCCCTTCTCCCCAGGTCCCCAGGGATGCCGGGGACATGCCACAGAACAGCCACCACCATCCTCTGTGCTTCCAAGTTCACAAGCCCATCCTGAGCTTTTTTCCTTTTCTTGAAAGACTCCTCCGAAGCACAGGTGTTTTATTAGGAGGAAAAACTGGAAAATATGCTGGAGAAATAAGTTCTTTGTCTGGACTGCATTCAAGTGTTGTGCCTACACTGAATATGAAGTGACTTTCTGAATTAAGAACCTTTTCTCTTTGAGTGACTCAACAAATTCAGGCTTACCTTGATCAATAGAAAATGCTGACAATCACAACACGGCACCATGTAACCAAATGTCATCAAGCAAAAATAGTCTTTATTCAAATTTCATGGAAACGGGGATCACTGTACTTTGCAAGACAGGGCAAAATAAAATAAAAAAATTTAATATAAAACAAGGATATTGTCACAATACCAGAATATGGAACTATAGTTCTTTTCCCTATAGATTACTGCAAGTACCTCTATTTTTTTTTCCCTTTTCACTGTGCTATTCACAACTTTTTAAGTCCAAAAAATATGGAACAAAAGTAGTATGAAACTTAAGACTTTGCACTTCCACTAAATGGCAGACATCAAAGGGCATCAATCGAGGGCAAAGACTGTTGAATCTGTCCTACCTACATATCAGTCATCACTGCAATCCCATAAACCCACCAGGGCGCAGTGCTCATGCCCTGCAAGGCTCTCCCTGGAAAACAAATTGAGGGCTTGAGGAAGAGCTGTATGTAAAGAGAACCTTTCTATTGGATAGAAAATGACTGGAGCAGCCTCACACCAGAGAGCACTGCAGGGAGAGAGCGCTGCAGTTAATGACAGACAGACAATCAGGTTGTTAAAAATACACAGCATTGACAGGGTTTCTACTTCAATCACTTGGTTACTAAACTAAACATGTACAAAAGACTTTTCCAACCATTCCAAGTGGAGTTGCAGCAAGGTTAGGATCTGGAGCGGGACCTTGACTGCGACCGCGAGTGTGACCTAGAGGCAGACCTAGACCTGGATTTGGACCGAGACCTTAGCTTTGAAATAGATTTGGACCTGGAACGAGAATCTGATTTGACATTTGGTTTGGACTTGGAAATGGACCTAGACCTGGAGCGGGATACTGCATCCTCCCCCTCTCCCTTCACCTCCTTCTTGTCTGACTCAGATTTGAGCTGCTCCTTTTCTTTGGAGCCTGACCTGGACCGCTCATGGCTGTCCTTCCTTCTCTTCTTGCTGCTGCCTTTGCTATCTCGCTTGCTGCGCCTCTTGCTTTTCTCACTCTTGCTGCGGCTCCGGCTTCTACTTCTGCTGTCATCCCTGCTCCTCTTCCTACTTTTCCTTTTATCCTTGCTGTGGCTCCTGCTCCTACTCTCCCTGCTTTTGCTCCTGCTTCTAGCCTTGCTAATGCTCTTCTCCCTGTCTTTGCTTCTACTCTTCTCCTTGCTTCTGCTCCTCACACTCTCCCTTGCCTCTCCCCTCTCCTTACTCCCACTCCTGCTCCTGCTCTTTTCCTTGCTGTGGCTCCTGCTCTTGGCTTTCTCATCGCTGTTATGGAGAATGCCCTCAGATTTATCCTTGCTTTTGTTTCGGGATTTCTCTGCACTCCTGCTGCGACTCCTACTTTTATCCTCTTTACTTGGAGTCCTGCTTTTCTCTTTCTGGCCTCTGCTACGGCTCTTGCTTCGACTATGGCTCTTGCTTCTGGAACGGGACACAGACCTGGAAGTGCAAAAGCAACAGACAGCTCGGTTTTAGTATGGCAAGGGTCTGAGCAGAGCGTGCAGAGAACGGGAGGGAGAAGAAAAACAAAGTGTTCCTGCTGCAAATTTAACATGATGCTTCTCACTGAAGTGGGAGCCCTCAGTTCTCCCAAGACAAAGACATACCTGGATCTGGATCTGCTCTTGGAGCGGCTGCTACTGGGACTGCGGCTCCTGCTCTTATGGGAGTGTCTGCTTCGAGAGCGAGACCTGCAACACAGGGAAGCAGTTTCATGTTAGCACGTGTCCATGGGGAGCTTGTGACCCCCATGGGCAGAACCCCACAGGGCTAAAGCACCTTTCAGCAGCCAAATGTTCAGAGTTACACAACACAGTTACAAACACAGAGCACCCTTCTCCCCACCTCTCATCCCTGCTGCCAGGTCTGGCTGTGAGCAGGGTGCTCATCTGGCAGAGAAGATGCCAGTTTATTTAAGGGATAATCACTTTCCCTATCAAATAATTTTGAATATGGTGAGACACTGGCATAAAGCTTTGACTTCAGATTTTGATTTCATAAGCAAGTTCTTCTAGGAACAGTAAAGATTTGCCTGAGTTTTCTTGTAATGAGTTCTACCCCCGAATGGAAAGGGAAGAACACTCGGTGCTGCCGAAGCAGCTCTTGGTCAGACAAGGAAAGCAACAAATCTCTGAGAAACAGGGAACAGGTGGAAGTTTCCAAGCTGAGAAAGAACTGTTAGCCCTGGTGCTTGGAGCAGAACACAGTGTTCAGAACGGAAGTGTTAGAAGCACCTTCTGTTTCATTCCATGTACATGGCTCCACCAGCCACGCAGCTGCTCCCATGAGGAACAAGGGCTGTCTTATGAGGGAAGAACACTGACAGGTGCTCAGAGAGCAAATCCACACATCCAAGGGAGACACCTCAGAACACAGCCCTCATTTGCCCTGGATACTAATACATGCCCAAAAAAATAGACCTGTTGAGAACTCCAAACATTTTCAAGGTGTTTTGGAACCCAAAAGTCTCAATCTGCTCGATGTTCATTAACTGCAGCCTGAGCTACTTTACAGACATACCTTGAATGGCTTCGGCTTCTGGAGTAAGAGCGGCGCCGTCTTGATCCAGGTCTGTCTTCCACTAATCTAATCTTTCTGCCATTTACTTCTGTCCCGTCCAGCTTTTCAAGGGCTCTTTTCATGTCAGAATAGGATTTGAACTCAATGACACCTTCATTTTTCCTTCCTTTGTGTGCATCTGCATATGTCACCTCCCCTGCCTGACGCATATAATCCTAGGGAAGAGGACAGAATCACCATCGCCTTGAATCCAGAGCCAGGCTTCCAGCTGACCCTGCTCACATCTGACACAATGCTCCCTGAAGCTCTTCTATTCACAGGGATGTCAGCAAGGGTTTGACCCAAACAGCATCTGCAGTGCCAAATAACACGCTAGGACTTCTCAGAGTCGGTGTGATTAGATAGTTTTGAGCCAAATGATAACTTAAGTTCTCCCACCTCAAGTCTTAGATCAAATATGCTCTGGACTCTTAAGTTTCGAATTACAGAAGTGATTAAAGAAGTAAAATGCTTGCTCTCTAATTCATGTTTTCAAAAATAATTAGGAAAGGTGAAAAAGGTGGAACATGAAGAGGCAAGAAGCCCAGAGAGAAGCAGAGCTCCCTTCACCCTCCACCTGGTTCACACAGCTCATTCTGCTGGAAAAAAACCCCGACAGAACTCCAAGCTCAATTCATTTTCCCACTTCATGCTTCCTGACTTCTCCGTTTCCGTTCCTAAACCCCTCTTGTTTATCCGGGGTCTATTCTGCCCTGCTTTGAGCAAGCTGCCAGGCCAGGGTATCGTTCAGCCCCTGTGGTATTTGGCTGCAGTGGAAACAAGGCAGAGAGCTCTCGTTTGGTATGTTTTCAACTCAGCTACTCCTGTTTTAAGTACAACTGAAATGAAAGCAGTAACGCATCCACTGGAGGATTAATCATGCCATGCTCCACTTAGAATTTTAATAGCAGAAGCAAAGACAAGCTACTGATGGTGTAAAGCATTAACAACAAAGACACTGGAAGCATCTCCGTACGTACCTGAACTAGTGTAAAATTCAATTACAGACCAGTTTCTACTACGTCAAAGTTTGTTTAGAACAAATTTTACACACCCTTAAAAGAGAACCATAAAAGAAAGTGTTCCAATAAGAATGAGTGGGTTTAACCATTGCTGCTCAGTTTGATAAGGAAGCACTGATCTTCTTCCATCTACTAATAAAATCCTGCTCCCTGAATCCACAATGTGGATAATCATGAGCCAACACATCACCTCCAGAGTACTCAGAGGTACCGTGGGCTCCACAGTGTCACTCAACACCTCCACTACTGAGAATCACTTGCCACTCCTTTAGACTTCAAAAGTAAGTTTTTGGCAGAGATTTTGCATAATTACTCATTCAGGAAGCATCCTTTCCCTGAAACTCTCCTTACAACAGCTTTAGATGGCATGGAAGTTCCTCACAGAGACTGTGCAGGAACAATGGTGTTGTTTCAAACAGCTGTAGCACCTTACGAGTTGATGGGTTAAATCCAAACTGACAAGGGCAAACTCCTCCATCTCTAGTGAATTCTACCCCTGGTGTGATTTGAGTCTGTTTCAACAGGGCTTAAGAGAAGATGAAACACACCTGTACATGATATTAGTTGGTGCTAAGGATAATATTATTCTCCCACTGTCCAGCGCCACCAGTTGTGGAGGTGCAACTCCCAACCTCTCATGCATGGTTTCGTATACACAAATATACTCCTGTATTAAGGTGTGTGTTACTTCCACAATATACTCCCCATGGAGTTGCTCAGGAGTTGGAGAAAAGCAGAGCTGCACACCACTTTGCCTTGCTGAGGATGTCTTTTACCCTTTGTGCTCTGTAACAGAGAGAGGGTAAGGAAAGGGGCCCCATACCTTCAGATCCTGCCAACTGCAGCGGCTTGACAAATTTTCCACAATCAATCTGTATTCTGTACGGGTCGGGGGACCGTACTTATCTCTTCCGCTTCTTCTATAACCATATCCACCTTTAGGAGGTGACAAGCAGACAGCAGAGCTTCAGCCAGGGAAATGGAGCCTCGCTCTCCGCCCCATGGAACTGCTCTGCCCCAGCTGTGCCCAAAGACATCACAGACCGCCCAGGGCTAAACCCAACCCCCCTCAGGTAACACCTTACAAAGACCCAAAGCATTAAAACAGTTTTACTACAAACTTGTAATTAAACAAGACACAGAACTATAATTATACTAGAATTAACATGCAATTATGTTAAAAATATTATTTTTAAAACAGTTTGAAAGAAAAAACTGAATAAAGTCAGTTGACTAATGTTACTTACATTGTTTAAAAGCTTTCTGAATATCTGACATGAATAAAGCTTTTCAGGCACCTATTTCAGATTAATCTCATCTGTCTCTAACCCTTGGGATCCTCACACCCAGGTCTAATGGGAAAAGCTTGCGGTCGTCACATAGCTTCTTTTTTTTTTGGTCAGCCAAGGGCCACAAAGGTCAAAGAGCCACTCATGGAAAGGTACCCCAAGGTCAGCAAATGGTATGGGCAGTCATCTTAGCCTCAAAGGACTCTTTCAATTAAAACATTGAGGTCTTTGTTAAATCTATGTTAAACATCACATTGCAAATAAACCATTTAAATAGTTAAACAAAATGATAATAATAAAAATGGTACAAGAAATTATGTTTATTCATGTATCAATTAAAAGAGTTTAATACAACAAACAAATTAATAAATACTCAGATCAACAATTACATTTACAGTTACAAAACACTAGTCACAACTTTGTATCGCTTTCCTTTTAAATTACTTCTATAAAAGAGTAAACTGATGTTTTATTTAAAATAAGCCATGGATACAAATGTACAAGTGCTTACTGCGTCCAGAACCGTAACTGCTGTCCCGGCGTGGGCCCCGGGCGTGCTCCACGATCACTCTCTCCCCACACAGATCTTTCCCATTTAGCTCATAAACAGCATCGTCGGCGTCCCGCAGATCATCAAACTCCACAAAGCCGTACCTAGGGACAGGGAGGAAAAAGGAACTGAACCTGAGGTGCCTGTGCTCAAAAGCAACTCGTGGGTTCCTGCAGAGCCCTGTGCGTGCTGTCCTGCAGATGAGCCTCCTGAGCATACCTGAGGGTTCAAGGCCTTGAGCCTTCAAAAAAACCTAAAAAAACCAAGACACCCTCCAAAACAGGGAGAGAAATAGGAAGGCATGAAGATACGTCTGCTGACCCACTGAACTGAACCTAAAGTCATTCTTCATCAACAAAATGATAAATCATATGAGAGTTCAATGACTGAATTCATTTACTTTAGCAAGAGATTACTATTGTGGCATAAACCTTGAGGAAATCAAGGGTGTTATCTATGTTTTTAAGGGTAAAATTTAAAAACCCCCAACCATTAAAAGTGAGCACTACCCTGCATACCAAATAAACACAGGATCACAGAACTATTCAGGTTGGAAGGGCCCTCCGAGATCAGGGAGTCTGACCATAATCCTAGAGATGGCCTTAATCATCCCTGAAGTGTCCAAGGCCAGGCTGGATGGGGCTCGGAGCTACCTGGGACAGTGGAAGCGGTCCCTGCCCATGGCAGGGGGGGAGCAGGATAGGCCTTAGGTCCCCTCCTACCCAAACCACTTCTGTTTGGAAAGCAAACACTGATTTTGAATGGAGGTAGATGGAAGGATGGAAGTTTGAGGCTTTGATCTGTGTTCCACAATCCAGTGCACGAGTTACATCCCTCTGTCCTGCGGGTGTCGTATTAGGATGAAGCCTTGAATTCTTCAGAACTGCCCAGAGTACTGCAGGCAGGTAAGTACAGGAGTAGAACTAGTTTTTCTTAGAGGCATCACAAGCAGCTTGAAGTGTGTCCATAGAAGATAAAAAGCAGAATGAAAAATCCAATTTTCTGGTCACTTCATACATTCACTACACACACAGAGCTGTGACTGTCAGTGCAGCTCTGAGCAGGGAAGAGTTTGAAAACTAAGAGCACACAATTAAAAACTGCAATTTGAAATGGAGAATCCTATATGACCCACATTTTCATTTCCCCATCCTTCCCTCAGGTAGTAATTGCTTTAAGCCATTGAATTTCAAGCTCAAATTACAATTAGTGAGCCCCAGCTAAGCTTTTAAAGCTCTGTGGTATCACTTTGCATTCCATTGTCTTGCTCCAGCATTCAAGTTTAGCTGCTGAAACACCCAGTGGAGGATCCACCAAGGAGAACCCCCAGATTTCCAGGAACAACTGCAAGAATCTCTCCAGTCAAACACCATGCAGGAAGTTTGAATTGTTTCCTAAGCTATACCAGAAATAAGCCATGGAGGAAGGCTCAGGAGAGCACAGCTCGGCCCAGGGCTTCCCAAGCACAAACAAAAAACCTGATTGCTCAAATTCCATTTTTGACATGGCATTTAACTCCAAACCTGTCAAAAGACTTCAGAATATAAAACTAAAAAAAACCAATTAAATTGACTTAAAAGCAGGAAGACAAGTCCCTTTACCACATCAGCCATATAAGTCAGCAGTTCCACATCTGCTTAGAAAGTTTAGTTGGCTTTCTCCCTGCCTCCCCCCAACATGTAATGAAACAGAAACACTGAATTTGGGGTTTACTCAGCAACAGGAAAACTGACCCCCCTCAAACATTTCCAAGGACACACAGTGGGACTGGAAAACAGCAGCCTCAGATTTTTCATCTAATCTTCAACAACACCTGAGGCTGTGTGGGTTAAAACACTGACACACGAACACTTGTTTGCTTTAATAATGGATTTTATTCATCTTATAAACCTGTTAAATGTCCACCTGCCAGCACAAGCAGCATTCAAACTTAATAAGCCTCTTTCACTTTAATGTTCAAGAACCAGCTTGTACAACAAATTCCTCTTCTCCGCTTCTGAGGTGTAATTCATACCTGGCTCTCCTGGCTATGTCATGATAAATCCACATTCCATTCATCCTTCCTAAGGAAGACTTCAAGCTGGGTTTCTTGGAAAAAGCAAAGGCATCAGCACTCCTGAGGCTCTGAGCGCTGAGGAAAAACCCACCAAAAATGACAATTTGCTTTTTCTTCAAAATCCACACTTGAATGTCTAGGCCAAGCCCTGGTGGAGTAGGATCCAACACTTGGAGCTGCAGTGAGGGCTCAGCTGCTGGAACAACACAGGTGAGAACATAGAGGTACAGTGGGTTTGGGGCGAGGAACACACCCCTAGACAGCCTGGGGGCTCTGGGAGCAGCTCTGCACCCCATACCCCAAACAATGGGGTTCTTTTTAGGGAGGTGTTATCCTGGAGTGAAGCCTGGCTCACCTTTGAGTGCTTGCCCTGGGGTGCAGAGAGGGTGTGGGGGGGGTCCTCAGGGTGACACCCCCTCTCTGCAGAAGGTAGGGCGGAACACAGATGAGCTGGCCCCTAAGAACTGAGGGGGGACCCAGCCCTCCTACTCCCTGACTGCCGCAGGAACCCAAGTATCCTGCCTTCCAAAAAGGAGAAACCCACCCATCCGGGCCCTCCCCAAAGGGGAAGCCCAGGTGTCCTGCGTCCACTCCAAAAAAACAAGAACCCAACCATCCAGCCTCCCTCATCCCCACCCAAAGGAGAGTCCGGGCAGCCGCATCCCCCCCCCGCCATCCTGCCTTCCCCCCAAAAAAGCCCAGACGTAGTAACAAGAAGGGGAACCCAGGCATCCTGCCCCCCACTCCAAAAGGGAGCCGGAGTATCCTGCTTACCCCAAGGGGGGGCCCAGGCGTCTTGTTCCCCCCTCCCAAGGGGATC
>WBMY01013603.1:308061-329430 GCA_013397315.1 Donacobius atricapilla | reverse complement strand
GGCGGCCGCGCGGCCACCTGACGTCACCGCGGCGCGCGGGCAGCGACGCGCGGCAACGTCACCGCGGGCCACGCCCCTCGGCCGGCCTGGCTCTTAAAGGGGCTACGCGGCCGGCCGGGCCCCACCGCTCGGTCCACGGGGGTCCCGTTCCCCATGGAGAGGATGGGTCGAGCCCCCATTGCCCAGGTGCAGGGCGCTCCTGAGGGGGCCGAGGTGCCTAGGCGGGCCTCTCTTTGGGAGGGGCCTGTCCCTGACGGGACCCCAAAGGCACGCAGGGGCGGGGGACCCCATCCCCACACTCGGGGTGCCCAGGCGTCCCCCCCGTGGCATTCCCCAGCCGTGGCCAGACTCGGCTGCATCTCGTTCCCTCTGCTGAGCAACAACAGGCCTCTTACTGAACTCTAAATGTCGGTTTGGGGAATTACTTTTATCCTTTCGGTTGAGACGTCAGATGCCTAAATCACACCAAATCCCAGCAGAGGCTCTTGGAACATTCCAGCATTAGCAGCCACCCCTCTAAAAAAAAGCCCATAAGCACCTCCAAAACAATTAATACTGTGTAGGTGCAACACCAGCAGCTGGATTTCCAACCATGATCCTGCTCATTTGACAAGGAGAATTAAATTTATTTATTTATTCTTTTGTGCCCTGGTGTAAGAGTGAGAGGCCAGAATATTTTGGGAGAGTTCTCTAAAGCACGTTGAGTTTTATCGCTGAACCCAATAAACAATGGGGAATAAAAGCTTTGTATTACTTTTTCTGGTTTATGTCATGCTTAATAGTGCTCATAAGGATCTCCAAGTTTTTTTTTTTTTTTTCCCATTTTATCCACTGNGGGCCGGGCCCACGCTCACCCGTTCTTGAGGTCCACCTCGAGGATCTTGCCGTAGCCCTTGAAGAAGCGCTCCACGTCGCGCTCCCGGGCCTGGTAGCTGAGGCGGCCGATGTAGACCCGCGGCATGGCGGGACCGGGGCTNTTACTTTTATCCTTTCGGTTGAGACGTCAGATGCCTAAATCACACCAAATCCCAGCAGAGGCTCTTGGAACATTCCAGCATTAGCAGCCACCCCTCTAAAAAAAAGCCCATAAGCACCTCCAAAACAATTAATACTGTGTAGGTGCAACACCAGCAGCTGGATTTCCAACCATGATCCTGCTCATTTGACAAGGAGAATTAAATTTATTTATTTATTCTTTTGTGCCCTGGTGTAAGAGTGAGAGGCCAGAATATTTTGGGAGAGTTCTCTAAAGCACGTTGAGTTTTATCGCTGAACCCAATAAACAATGGGGAATAAAAGCTTTGTATTACTTTTTCTGGTTTATGTCATGCTTAATAGTGCTCATAAGGATCTCCAAGTTTTTTTTTTTTTTTTCCCATTTTATCCACTGTTCAGGAAGCACTGAGGCACAGGATGGGGCTCTGCCTCCAATGCTGGTGGGGAGGGGGGTGAAATGCAAACTATTGTGGGATTTATTAGGGATGGAGGAGCAGAACGGAGAGCTGGTGCAGAGTATCCTGGGGCACACCTGCTCTCTGCTAAGGGAGGTCTCAGTGTGAGAGGTTTTAGGGGGGATGAAATGGCTTAGACATGTCCATTTAGTTGCCAGCATGGCAGTGGGGTTTAATTTCAGAGAGTTTTGCTCTTCCAAGCACACATGCAGTTGTACAGTGCTCCCTCCAACCCTGAGCAGCATTCCTGCCCTGCTCTTCTCATCACCCTATGGGACCCAGAAAATCCCCCAAATGAAGATTCACCTTCCTGAGCTGTGCCCCACACCCTCCCTGTGCATGGGAATGACACTGCCAGCTCCCAGTGAGGAGCGACCTCCCCAGGCCCCTCAGGCCTTTGGGGGATCCAGCGGGGCCCTGCCATAACCCCAACTCATCCAGGACTCCAGGATGAATCCTGGAAGGGCCGTCACCCAACACAACTGATCCCTCACAATTCCTCTGTCCACACACAATTCCACAGCTGCAGTCATCTCACTTGGAGCATGTTGGGAACTGGGCACAAGGTGGGAGAACCCCAGTGAGGTCCCTGGGTTGGGTTCTGAAGGTTCTGAGGCAAAGAAAGTTCGAGGAACCCAACTCAGGGGAGGTTACTTCCATTGCAAGGTGTGTTTGGTGAACATTTGCCCTATAGTTCATCCTATGGAGCAGCATGGAGAGCCTGCTGGGATCTGAGAGCATCACCCAGAACAGGGACAGTCACAGCAGAAGTAGCCCTGTAGACACCACCCAGCTGGATTACTCCAGAGGAATTCCATACAGGCATTTCTGCATGGGGGAGAAGGTGCCCAAGTGAAAAACTTCAGGTCTGGGGCACTTGGATGCCCAGTGCTGTTCCCTTCCCCATCCCTCCCTGGGCACTGCTCCCAGGGGCACTGGGACACAGCAGTGCCTTGGCAGGACATTTCACGTGGAAGTACAGCTGGAATCAGCTCTGGGCTCAAACAGCTCTCTGGGAAATTGGGGTATTTCTACATCTCCTACCTCCTCGTGCCAGGAGACAGGTGTCACGCTGTGATGTCCCTGGGATGGAACACAGGCTGGAGAACTTCCCAGGCAGCTGGAGCCACAGGACTCCATCTGCTGACAGCCAGGACCAAGAAGGTGGTTGGAGGCAGCCAAGCTGTGCAAAAACAAGTCAAAATGGAGCTATCTTCACAGGAGACATCCTGTGCTTCTGACCTGGAGGATCCAGCTTGGTGGGTGGCTTCAGCTTGTCCTGACCGTACCAGAGATGATACGGGACCATCTTGGGATGCTGGACTCCCTGCAGACAAAAATGCCCTTGAAGGTTGGCCTGATGAATTCTGGGACCCCAACATGAAATTTTGCTGCTTGGAGATCTCTGCTAGCACCAAACCTTTGGCTGACTCTTTCCTCAAGAAGCTCTGGGAGATCCTGAGCAGCCAGAGTTTTGAGTTGATCTGATAGGGCAACAATGGGAACTGAGTTGTGATTGGAGAAAAGCTCTTCAGGAAGGAAGTGCTGGGTAGGAGGGGGGCCGAGAAGGTCTTTGAAATGGAGTCCATGAGAGGCTTCCTTCTCCAGCTCATGTTCCATGGATTCTGCAGAATGGAAGGGGATTCTCCCCTGCTGACCTCCATGGAGGAGCTCTGAGCAGTAGCAGCAGCCAGTTCTGCACTGGGAAAGGCATGTCAGCTTTTCCCAACTCAGAGATTCCTTGGGACACTCAGAGGGAGGTTCAAGTTCAGCTAAAATGAGCCTCGACAAGGCTGGAGACCAGGCGGGAGCAAACAGCTTTGTTTTTACTTGGTATCAGTTACTCTGGACACGCTGAGGGGCCTGAAAACTAGTGGGCTTTGGGTTTCTTCAGCAGTTTTCTCGCTTTTGAAAACCCTACACTTCTCTGCTCCCAAACGCTCGAAACATGAGGGTGGTTGTGACTTAACAAAGCTCTGTCCTAACACTTTTCTCAGCCAAAGCCTGAAACGCCAGAGTCATTTAAACCCCCATTTGTCCTTTCTTGTGACAGCTCCTGGCTCTCTCTCAGATTTCTTCCTCCTCCTTCCAGCAAATAGCTCCTGTCCTTTGCCTTTTGCAACTGCTGTTCTACCCCAACCCCCTTTTCACGAGGGATGACCCGCCCTGTGTCTGGAGGGGTGTGCAGGGTGCTGGGGAAAGCACAAACCCCCTGGCTGAGCTCCCCCAGCACTGAGATCCTGGCAAAGCTCTCAAGGAAAAGGTGGGATGCTCAGCCGGTGGCAGAAGCAGAGGAGGAGGAGGACACACAGACATCTCTGAGCAGCAGCTCCCTGCAGACACAGCCCCGCCGGCACCCAGGGGGCAGCTCCTGCTCCAGCCATGGCTCCTCTGCCCCACACCAGCCCTCCTGCCCCACACAGGCCCCTCACACTCGGGGCAGGATCACAACTCCGATCTGGGCAGCCAAATCCAGGTGCTGCACAGGTGCCCGAGGCTGTGCTGCCCGCACCCTGTCCTCTGTGGTTTGGGGTGGCCACGCTGGGGCCAGAGCCTGTGGCCCATGGCCACTGCCCCACCTGCACAGCCAGCACTGCTGCACCTCAGCCAGGGCTGCACTGGGAAGAGCATGGGGAGCTTGCGGGGTCACAGAGGTAGAAAAGCAGCGCAGGAAGAAGCAAGAACACGTTGTTGGTTGTTCTCAATAATAAATCCTTTCACATTGCTCTGCAGTGTCACAGTCACTGTCCCACATGCAGGCAGGAGGGCCTTCAGGGACACTGAGGGTCATGCTCCAGCCCTTGATGGCCAACGGCTCGTGCCCTTGCAGTGCCCTTGGCAAAACCCAGCCAGGGGTGACCCAGGGCTCCTCCAGGAGATGCAGCAGCACCTAGGGCCACTTGAACCACAGCACCCCCTCATCACTTGGGGCGGTCTGTGCCGCTTCCTCCTCCTACTCAGAGCAGGCATGGAGGCAGCGGGGCTGCTGGGAGATGACTTGGGCTTTCCTGCCCATCCCACATTCCCGCTGGGATAACTACAGCCCTGACAGCCCCAAAAGCACACATGAGAGGGAACTGCTGCTCTTTTCACACCCTGAGCTGACCGAGCCATCATTTCGGCTCCCAAACTCCCCCCAGCCACAGTGAGATGCAGCCTCCTTCCTGCAGCACTTTCACACAAAGCTGCGGAGGCTTTTAAAGCTTTCAGTGGGCACCTGAAATGTGAAAAAACAAAGGAAATAGGAAATTCAATGGATCTGGAGGGTCTTTTCCTGCCTCAAGTCTTGTGGACAAACATGTGGAACAGGACAGGGCTCCAGGAAGCTGCAGTTCAGAGGAGGAGGATCTGCTTGGAGGACACGAAGGGCTTCATGGAGGCCTCCAGCGCTGCCCTGTAGTCCTGAAGTGGGAGCTCGGTGCAGGCCGGGGCCGTGAGCTGGCCCCTGCGGATGAGCTGGCACAGGGCGTCCATCATCGCGGCCACACTCTCCTGGTCTGGACAGGATGGAAGGAGCTCTCACTGTGCCTGCAGGGCCATCCACCACCCCTGGAATACCCACCCGAGGCCGTAAGGGCTCCCTGGGTGTGACGTGCCCCAGCTCAGGCCCGTGCGATGAGGGAAGAGCCCTCGGCACAGTCCCTGCCTGAGCCCAGCAGCAGTGTCTCAGCACCCTCGGCCATGCAGAGAAGGCTCTGTGAGTGGGAGTGAGGACGGTGCTGGGTGGGGTTTGGCCCTGCTCCCACACCGGCACAGGGACAGACCCTCAGCCCCCCGGCTCAGGTCCCTCAGCCCCCCCGGCTCACCCTCTGCGTGGTCCTTCCGCCACTGCGTCATCCAGAACCCGCGGAGCCGCACGTCCCGGAAGATGAAGGCACTCTGGAATGCGTGACACCCGTGTGTCCTCCTGGTACCCAGTGACACCCCGATGTCCCCTTGTGCACCCAGTGACTCCCATGTCCCCTCACACAAGCAGTGACATGCGTGTGTCCCCTCCCAGCGTGACAGTGGTGGAAAGTGGCAGTAAGGCCCCTTGTTAGAGCTTCCATTTGTGAGCCAGGGATGTGGAGAGGTGACTCCGAGGTGTGGAGTCAGGGCAGGTTTGATGCTCAGTACCTGCAGGGTCATTTCCCCACTGGAATTTTTCAGCAGCCCAAACCCTCCATATAAAAAGCCAAGAGCCCAGCAGTGGGACACAGCTCCTGTGATGGACCCCATCAGGCAAATAAAAAAGGCAGGAGAGTCTCAACCTGCAGCTGGGGAGAGCCAGGTGCCCACAGTACCGAGGGGATGGGGACACACAGTGGGGCACAGGGGACTAAGGAGGGGCAGTACTCACCACAGGCACCATCACAGGCTGCTTTGCCATCCCCCCGTAGGTCACCATGGTCCCCTTGGGCCTGCGGCAGGAAAGGGGTATTGGGTTAGGTGGTCCCAAAAGTGTAGCTGACTTGCCACCTCCTCCTCTGCCGCCACCAACCCCTTGGGGCTGTCCTTGCACCCAGGGCTCCCCAGTTACCCCTCAGATCCCAATTTCCAGGCTCTCCTCTTGCTTCCATGCACCATTAGCTGAATTTGCAGCTCAGCACACCAGTTATACCTGGACAGGACCTGGGGGACCGTCACAACTGGATCCCAGCTGTCCCCAGCCACCAGCAGTGTGAGACTTGAAATCACCGTAGTTCTCCAAAACCACTTTTCCATTCATCTTCCCTCTCCAAAAGTTCAACAGGCTCCAGAGCAGGACTCTCTATTGCCAGTTTCTGACTCCAAGCTTGTGCCCAAGCCACCACCCAGCCAAACTTACTGCAGATGCCGCAGCATCTCCGTGGTGCTTTTGCCTCCGACGCAGTTCAGGGCGAGCCGGGGCCTCGGGATGCTCTGCAAGGGTTTATGACAAAGGTTCCGAAATTTTATGGCTCCTTTAGGGGATGGGACCATGGTTCTTGAGAAAGCATCTGCAATAACCTCAATGTTTATCTGAGGGCTACTGAGAGTAGTAGAGGTAAAATCCATCAGAATCAAGGAACAGCTGGAGTTGGAAGGGACTCATTCCAATCCCCTGCCATGTGCAGGAAGACACCTTCAGCTAGACCAGGCTGCTTCAAGCCCAATCTGATTGGAACCAAAGTCTGTGATCCTTCCCTTGTGGCAGCAGCAAAATCTCTCTACTCCTGGGGCTAAATCCTGATCTAGAAACTTCTCCTTCCCACCATCCCTGCATTTCTCCCCAATGCTGAACAGCAGCGACAGCCCTGGACCATCTGTCCAGTGGGATCAGCATTGAGGTACCTTAAATATATCTTTCATCTCTGGCTTTCTCAGCATCTCCTCCGTGACAACGTGGTCAGCGCCCAGGGCCATCAGCCTCTCCACCAGCTTCGGGAGATCAGGTCTGGGAAGGGAAAAAGGAGATAAAAAAAGAGGACTAGATGAGCCAGGAAGCTTCTCCTTCCTTTGGCTCTGGTGCTGCATGGGGACAACAGGGAAGAGGCTGGAGGACAACTTGGAGGAGCAAACAGGAGAAAATCCTGGGTTGGATGGGCAGGATAAGCAGATCCAGCTCCCAAACTCGCTCCCCCCCAGTGGACCCACCTGTCCCTCACCACATTGATGGTCTTGATGCCGGAAGCCCTGGCGATCTGGATGACGGCCTGGCCCACACCGCTGTTGGCGGCATTCTGGATGATGGAGTCACCTGGTGGAGAATAAACCCAGATTCCCACTGCAGAGGCAGCCAGGAAATCTGTGTAGAATTGCTCCCTCATGGCAGGGCCCTACCAGGTGCCAGGCTCTCGAAGTCGGCCAGCACACGGAACGCCGTGCAGGGGTTGACGCTCAGAGTGGCAGCACAGAGCACCGGGATATCACTGGGCACCTTCAGCAGCATCTCCTCAGGGAACACTCCCTGCGTCCGCCACGTCCCTGGGCACGGCAGCACCATGGGCACAGCCACAGCAGGGGAGGAAAGCAAAGGAAAACCATCAGCTCACACCGTAGCCTTGGCACCGGCAGCATCGTGTGCTGGGAACCAGCTACACCCTGAAGAGGGAATTATGGAATGGGTGCCCTTGTGGGTAGAGTCAAAATGCTCCAAGAGACAAGGAATGGATTCCTTGCTGCCTGCCAAGATTTATCACCCAGCAAAGCCTAATCATTTCCCAGAGGGATAATGGGACTGGGGTTCCCGGGGCACGTGTGCACAGATAATGGAAATAGTCTCCATAATATGGATGAGCCCATATATTCCAAGCCAATTTAGTCAGCTTTACTCCCTCTACACTTATATCCAATTTAACCCTCTATCATCTATTTACAGTGTTTTTATGCTTTAAAACACTCCATTTGGCTCTTAACTCCATCGTTTTCTTTCTCTCATTTAGCAAAAAGCCTTTTAAGAAGAAATAGGCAAAGAACAAGCTGTGACACTAAACCACAACCAGCAAATATCAGGCCATTGGCATTTTGGATGAGCATGGGAGGCATTTGTTGGGAAATAAATTCCCACACTTTCCCAGCAGAGCATTATTAAAGAGAAAACTACAGTGAGAGACCACCAAGATCTTGCCTGTGTGAAATGTTTTATCCCAGGTCCTTAGGGAAACTCTAAGCTGATGGGACAAAACGTAGTTGTTTCCAAAGGAACACAGATTGCTGCAGTGCTTTATAATGGCACAGACATCCCATAAAGGGTCTGTGCTACAGGAAAGAAGATTATTACTAAATTTAAGTTTGGCATAAGCAATGGCATTGCCACTGCTCCTATTCCAGGTGTTCTAGGCTGCATGGTAAAAGCTGTGCACAGGAGCTCCTTCCCTGGGGACCCCCATCCTTCCCAAGAGCCTTCCTGTGTCTATGAAGGATGAGCAGCATCACTTGCTGGGTCTGGCGAGCAGGAACTGAGCTTACTTTTTAAAAATATGTTAAAAATAAAATTTAAATAAATAAATTAATTCAAATTAAAAACAGGTGGTGAAAATAAACCAAGGCATAAACAGGTAAGCAGTAACTCCATTAATTATCCCAACTGTGTCATTATGATTGGTCTCACATGGCAATAAATGGGTTGAACTCCTGCTTACCTCACCCAGCATTCCCTAATGGAGCTTTGTTCCCCATTTTGAGTCCTACTGCCATAACCATAATTGCAGCACGTGGAGGGGCTCATGGCTCTATCCACACCCTGCAAAGATGGTGCTTTGGAGAGCTATGCTTTTGCTCTGGAACCCCCCAAATCCCCACAGCAGCTCACACAGGAGCACGACCATGGGTATGCTCTCTGAGCAAGCCTGGGCACCCCCAGGGGCTCCAGCACCCCCAAAATCCCCTGGGAAGATGCTTTGCAGGTGAGGGGTGAGCGAGGACCCAGCGGTGCCAAGGATGAACTCACCGAGTCCCGCGTTCGCAGGGATGACCCAGTCCCCGGGTTTCAGAGCTGCCACACGACGCCCGACCTCCAGCACCTCCCCGACACCTTCGTTCCCTCCCACGGCCGGCAGCGGCGACAGGAGGGGGTAGGTCCCTGTAGGGAAGCTGGAGGTGAGCTGGAGACCCCCTCATGCCCCAACATCCCTGCGCCAGGAGCCATCTCTGAACCCTCAGAGACAGCAGTTGGGTTTGATGATCCTTGTGGGTCCCTTCCAACTCAGAGCATCCTGTAAGAACTAATGTGCAAAGTATTAATCCAACGCATTACCTTGGATCATGTTGATGTCGGCGGGATTGATGGGGGCTGCCAACATCTTGACGTGGACATCACAGTCCCCCAGCTTGGGCACTTCCAGATCCTTCAGTCTGAACAGGGAGACACAAGGAAAAGGGCATTAACACCAGTTTGGTGATGTCTTCTGTGCTGCGGCTGAAGCTGGAGGGTGCGTGTATCACCTACACACCCCATCTAAATTAACAGCACTGTACACCCCATCCCATTAAAAAATCAGATTTATGTTAGACAGAAGGACAGACTTTTGGAGGAGGCTGCTAAAAGCCAACCACCCAAAACAATCCTGTGTCACCAAGCCCAGTGATGCTCATTAAACTTAACCAACTCAGTCGGCTGCGTAAAATAGCCACAGTTTTGGCTGGCGATTATATGGCTTGTCCTACCCTGCTCGAGCGTTACCGGAACCTGCAATATTTCTGGAAATCTTTGAAAAAGGAGAAGTCATGAAGCACAAAGCACGACCAGTCTTGCACAAGCAATGGGGTGATAACCACAAATCTCAGGAAGTGGCAGTGGTGACAAGCACCATTGCACAACTAAATGATGATTTGGAAAAGCAACAGTCCTTCTCCAAAAAAACAGGGGGTTGGTGTCTGGATGCCTGTGGATACTGTATCAGCATAAAATGAATTGGTTCAAGAGGGGCAGCAAGACCTCAAACTCTCCTCCCTTGAAAAAAAGCCTATACTCCACTAAATTAGGACTTTCTGCTTTCCAGGATTTTTGATGCTGAGCATCAGCAGCTGTCCCCCAAAAATGCTTGTGATGCTGCTTTGATCCCTAAATTGGGATCTCAAAGAGAAGACCCATCAATGGGATGCAACCCAGGATGAAGTTGGGGTGCACCGATGCTGTGGGGCTCGGACCTCCCTGTCGTACCTTACAATATAAGCAAGAATGGGCTTTTTGAGAAAAACACGAGATTTAAGGCAAATTGAAGGAGCAGCAGCAGGAGGGTGGGGGATATGGAGGCATTACCCCCAGCACCTGCCTGTGAGACCATGGCACCAGGAAAACATTGGGGCATCCCGGGGGCCTCCTGTGCCCCTGTGTGTTCGGGGGGCCCATAGGGAGCTACACCCCTTCCCCACCCTCTACACCTCGGTGGGCAAGTCCTGACCCCCCTGNCTGCGGTGAGGGGGCGCGGCCTCAGCGGCGCTCCCGCCCCCGGCCGCGATCCGCTCCCCGCTCGTTTGTCCGCAAAACGCTCTGGAATTGATAATTGGGCCCGTGTCGGAGCAGCCACGCTCTGTGTGCGACGGGCATCGCTGATGGGCACAGGAGCATCTTGGTCCACCTGCTCACTGGATCATGGGATCATTTAGCTTGGAAAATACCTCCAGGATCATCGTTATGAGACGCCCCTGGATCCCTGGCAGTGCCCAAGGCCGGGCTGGACCGGCTGGGAGCAGCCTGGGATAGTAGAAGGTGGCCCTGCCCATGGCAGGGGTGGAATGGGATGAGCTGTATGATCCCTTCCAACCCAAACCGTTCCATGATTCTGTGATTTGGGGGGGAAAAGTCTCTTTTCTCTGCCTTTTTACTCAGTGCTTTTACTACCCTGCCCTGTCCAGGATGGACACGCTCCCAGCAGGGAGAGCTGCAGGGAAGCGTTCGTCAGATGGTTCATTTTAAACAACAGATGCCTGACACAAGTGGTGAGAAAAAAATACCTGATAGTAATTTAATTCAATGTTTTGTATAATTATCTTGAAGGAAAGGTCTCATTTAGTCTTCCAATTAACACTGATTAGATCAGAGGGGGAAAAGAGAAGCGGAGCCTCCTGCCTTCCGGACAGACCTGTCTCAGAGAGCAATGGGGCTTAAAAATTATTTATTCTCTCATGTGGGATTGGACTTCTCCATCTGGATGCATCTGGGAGCAGCTCCCTCAATCCTGGTGTGCCCAGCACAGGCTGTGTAATTAGCAGATTCCTTCATTACCACCATCTCTCCCTGTGCCAGGCCTGGAGTTTGCTGGTCCCCGTGGCATGGAGCACCCAGGGTGGGTGAGGACCCCTCGGGGGCCAGGGGTGGGTTGGGAGCTCCGACAGGAGCCTCTGGCCAGGTCCTGCCCCTCCCAGACTTAGGCACCGGCAGTTTAGGGGGTCAGTTCCATCCCCACTCTTCAGGATTGGGGTTCAAAGGCCACCAGCATCACCCCAAAATCCAAATGCTTCCCCTGACTTCTCACCCCATCCCATTCTCAAGCACATGGTATTTTATTTTATTCCCATGGCATTGCTTTGCAAAGGATTGATATCCAAGGGAGGAGTTGCTCGGTTCAGCCCCACAGATTCCTTCTGGATCCTCACAGATCTTCCCAATACTGTCTCCATTCCAGTGATCCAGCACAGACAGACCCTGGTGGGTTCTGAAACAAGGCCAGGTGTTCAGGACAGGGTCCTTTCTGGCTCAGGTGACCCATCTGTAAGGCTGTCATGATCCTAAATAAAAGATTTAGTCAAGCTGCTTGATAGTTCACATAATTTTTAATAAAAAAGGAAAGCAACATATTCTTTGGAGTGTGAATTCACATTAATTCAGATTCAAGATGAAGGAAAAGCTCAGGTTTGGAAAAAACTCTCTTCCAAAGGGTTGGTGAAGGGTTTTCTGCCTTTTCTGGGGTATGATTTGTTTTTGGAGGTGCCTCAGAGGGCTCCGGGGAGTTCCCACCAAAGCTTCTGTGACAGTAAGGGGGTGAGAGAGAGAGAAAAATAACTTTTCTCACTGACTTTTTCGGTTTATAAGGAATCTTGAGGTCACTTGCGGGTGGATGTAAAAGTGTCCCATGTGATGGCACTGCAAGGACAGCACAGTCAGAGGACAAAACAGCCTTTTCCCACCTGGTTGGTTTGCTGGGATCCTGGGCACATCCAGGTCCTGGCAGCATCTCCACCTCTGGGCAGGAAGGGGCCTCCCCGGCTGTAGCGGTGTATTTTACAATTTGTGTCGTATGTTAATTTGTGGTTCAGCCCATGTACCCCTGTTATACATTTTTGGTTGTACCCCTTTATCCCCTCCCCACAGCCATGTATCCATTCCCTACTCCCCTCCTCCAGGGACATACCTGTCAGCCAAGGGTCCATCCCTGCTGCCAGAAAGCTCCTTGAAGGGCGTCGAGTGATGGGCTGTAGCCAGAGGAGTCCCCCTCCCTTTCAGGGAGATTGGCCCCCAAGGGTGTCCCTCACCCCTCGGGCTACTCCCTGCTTTCCCCTGGTTGGTGAATCCCCTGCTCCCTTCCCTTCCCCCATCTGGGCATAAAAGTTACTGTTCAGCCTTTGTTCTGGGCTCTGCCAAGGGGAAATCCTGAGGTGAGGAGGTCCCGTCCGGGGCCCCAATAAACTCGTGTGCACCCCCAGTGCAGAGCCTCCTTCTCTCTCTCACCAGCATCGCCTCAGCCCTGGGGCCGGTGCCGTGAGTTGGGTGTGCAGAGAAGCCCCCAGGATCAGCCGGTCTGCGTGGCACAGAGCTGTACCTGCTGCTGCCTGTGCCAGGGTTAGCTCGGGCTGGCAGAGTGGGCACTCTGGGGGGCACAGCGACACCCGGCTGCTTCCAGTATGGCTGGATGTTTCAATCAGCATTTTAATCTAATCACAGCAATAAAATAATGGGATTTTAGTAACCTTAAAACCTGCAGCTTTCCAAGGACACTAGGACACACTTCAGATATTTTGTGTTGTGGGGGATGCACGAGCAATCTGTGGTGGAGGATGCTGATGGTGTCCATGCTCTGCCCCAGGTGGCAAAGGGTTAATCACTAATTACAGCAGCCAAATGAGAGGCCTCTCCAACCCCTTACAAACGTGTGCACCCGCAAATCAGGGCTGGCAGACGATTTATGATTATTTTGTTAATGTTTCTCCTGTAACAAGCACAATTTCCGGGTGATTAATGACTACTTCATATCCTGGAATTGCACTTTTTTATAGGAGTGTTGCATGAAAATCCACTTTGCAGTTGAGGTTTAGGAGTGGGTGGGCAGAGGAGTAGGAGGAGATGATTCCTCAGGACCCAGCTGGGGGAAGGAGTGATGTCCTCTGCTCCCCTCTGCTTTAACCCCTGTTATTGTTAATGAGCTCTGATTTATCATATTATCATAATTTAGACAGCCATTGATTAATTGGAGTTGTTAACACTTGGGCACGGCTGGAAAGCAAAAGTGCTGCTTCTAAGTTGGGTTTGTTCCTGCAGATGTGAGGGGATGCAGGGTGGGAACAAGCCCCTTCGTGACACCAGGGTGACATTTGCTGGGATTTCATTCCTAAACCCCGTTGAGGACAGAGATTTTACCTCCTGGTTTAGGAGGAGTTGAGCCCAGCAGGTTCAGCTGACCGCAGGAGCCTCATGTGGGCTGTGCTGCCTCCAGCTCTCCCAGTGCTTAATCAAGTTAATGTGGAATTATTAATTAACTGCTTATAAGACTGACACACCTTTTAATTAAAGGGAATAATTATTTATTGCCTTTTCCTTTTCGATGGAGAAATGGAAGGTGTGTCTGCTTTGCTTTGGAAAAAAAAAGAAAGCTGAGGCTGGAGAGATTTCTGGGAAGGGATTCTGGGGGGGATTTTGATGTTGCATCTCAGTGCCCATCTCAGGGCAGCCAGATGTGGTCCAAACCCTGCTGGATCCCCTGGACACCAGGTCAGGAGGCTGGGCTGGGATCTCAGGGCTGGGATGCACCAAAAGGCCAAGACTCGTTAAACAAGCTGCAAAATAACTTCCATGTCCAGGCAGAGAAGGGGATGCTCAGAATCCCCCATGGGGGAAGGTGATGGAGAGGCTGTCCCAGCCCCGAGCACAGAGCTCCTGTGTCCCCAAACCCTTCTCCCTCTTCCCAATCACTGCAACCACCATCCTCCTCCTGTGTCCACTGCGGGCTCCTGGGCCCAGTCCCTCCCCACCTCCTGCATTTTGTGATGCTTAAGAACAGCTCAGTTGGTTATTTTCCCATTTTGAGCCTCATTCCCCCCAAACCCAGCAGTGCTGGCAGAGCCCCACTGCTCTGACATCAATCACTTTTTATTAGACATGCCTGAATCTTTGAATGGAAAACACATTGTCCTTAAAGACCTGATTTACATAATCCTTGGTTTATCCCTGAATCCCTCATTTAGCACCTCTGATGGGGCTGGACAATCCCATAAACTATTGAATTCTTCACCTCAAAACATGTGCCTGATGTTCCCGGCTCCTCATGGAAATGAGGGTGGCGGGATGGGATGACCACAGAGGTTTTATTTTTTAAGCACACTGATGGCTGTTTCTTGCCTCTCAGATTTTTATTTAATCCCCCTTTAAATTGTTTCATTGTCAGATAATTAAGAAAAATGTATAGGAAGAAACACAACGCTCGGTGGCGAATGGAGAATTGATGAGTTCTGATCCTCTGCCAAGGAGATGAACAAGGAGGATTCAGCTCCAGCCATAAATAAGGAAGGAGAGGGAGATGCTGAGAGGATCCAGCTGTGCTGGGACATCGTCCTTGCTTGCTCCTTGCTTTTCCCATCACGGCTTTTTTCCATGCTGCCAATATTCAGGTTGTGCAGTGGAGCTGGTCCATCCCTGGACTTTCGGGGGTGATTGATGCAAAAATCATCCTGTTTAGGCATTTTTCCAGCTTGGGACAGTGCAGGAGCTGGTCCCAGGGGTTGGTGTTTGGGAGGTGACTCGGAACTGAGGCGTGATGTCCACAGGGCATCATCCAGCTGGATGAGGAAGAGCATGGCCGGGATGGGGAGGGGAGATGCTGCTTTTGGGGAGATGCAGCTTTTGGGCCCAATGTTGCCACAGTGGCACCCAGGGGCATCATCCCAAATGCCTTGGAAGGGAGGATCTCTCGAAACAGCTTGAAAAGTTGCCCATGTGGAGTAAGGCACCAAAATCGTGTCTTTTATCTTTTCTAAACTGTATTTTAACTTCTCTTTTTTCTTTCTGTTGTCTGCAGACCTGAAAATTTCCCAGCATTGCAGGGAATGGTGAGCATGAACAATTATTTGGGAAAAGAACTGATGGATGTCTGGGTTCTGTCTGTTCCAGAGCCGGTTGGTTTTGTTTGTTCCCATGAAATGCCCAATGAACTCTTTCTGTCACAAACTGCCGAGCGCATCCTTTCCCCGGTGGGGTTTGGAAAACCACCAAAGCAGAGCTGCTGATGCACAGAGGAGGGCAGACGAGAGAGGAGAGCTGACACTTCCCCTGTATATAAAACTGAACAAAATAAACCCAAACAAGATGCAAAACCAAATTAAAAATGATAATAAATAAATGCTGGATGTGATACTGTTCCCTCCTTTCCTTGACGCCAGATTTTAAATGGAGCTGGTTGCACACCCAGCTCTGTGCTCAGGCTCCAGCCTGTCAGCACTGAGACATGATTATGAGAAATTTGAGCAATAGCCAAACCTCAGGTCTGAAAATAAATGACATTTGTGATTTTGGATGTGACCAGAGACACAAAATGCCTCGGCTGATTTACATCCTCTCTCAAAAAATCTCCATCCTGAGGCAATACCGAAGGAGCAGCATAAAGAATTTCGGTGTAGAACTGCTTGAGTTCAATGCCTTAGTTCTGGTTGGTTTTTAATCAAGGTCATTTTCTTGAGAGGTTTAGGGATGGGCAAATCCATGCAGCTGGAATGGCAGCTGGGATGGGTGAAGTGCTGAGCAGATGGACAGACGGATGGTGCACGGTACTGTGGAATATTTTGGAGTTAAAAGCAGTTTGTGAAAATTCCAGGAGCATTTATGACACTCCCAGACAGCTCCAAAAGCAGGGAAGGGACTAAAATGGACCTTGTGTCCCCAGTAATGTGATGTTTAACTGTTTCACATGACAGTTCCAGGGTAGAGACCACAGGGTAATGCAGAGCTATTCCTGCATTTCCACTCCACACTCACAGAGGTCTTTCCAGGAATAAAAAGAGACAAAAATGACCAGAAGGGAGATAAATAAGCCTAAAACAAGGTGACATGGAGGAAACATTTGGGCTTTTCCTGCACAGACGAGGCCAGGAAGCAGCTGTGGCTCCAGGAGCCATGGGTGCAGCCCCAGGAGCATCACAGTGTGCCCAGAGGTGACACTGGTGGTGTCGGTGTCACAGGTTTGTCACAGGTTTGTCGTTGTCACAGGTGTCGGTCTCACACTCCAGAGAGAACAGACATGGGAGAGTTTAGTGGGGTAGCGGAGGGGGAACAAGCAGAGTCCCAATATGTGTTGGGATTTTAAACCCTTCAGTGCAGCTGCTGCTTTGGGCCATTCCTTGCCAGCCCAGGAGGGAGGCCCTGGGGGTTTGCATCCCTCTAAGGAAATCCCTGTAAAAGCCCACTGGGGGAGTTGGTGGCACAGGGAGGTCAGTCAGGGCTGACCAGGACAGTGGTGCCCTGCAGGGCCTGCCCAGGGGCTCCTGGCTGGCTCCGGAGCATCTCCCACAGGGGCTGGAGTGCTGCCATGGGCCAGGCTGGATGTTCCACCTGCAGATGTGGGGACATTGCATGGAGCTCTTGGGAAATGCAGGCACAGCTTGAGACAGCTCCTTCTGAGATGAAAAGCAAAGTTTCTCCTTGGAATTAGTACCTGGGGTGAGAAAACAGCAGTTTGCTGGATGCAAGTGGTCCAGGATTCAGCCACATGTGGAACATTCATGAAGTTGTGCCACCGAGCACTCAAAAAATATTGGAGCAGCACCCCAGGTGGGGATTTAGCTCTGGGTGTTGGCACTGATCCTTGGGCTTCCCAATTCCCCATGGAGAAACCCCAGTGCCCTTTGAGCCCAAACCAAGAGGTGGCTTGGCAAAGGGTTGGGTCTTAAATAACATCTTCTAACACTTTCTAACGCCTTCTAACATTTTCCTGGCTATTTCCCCTGGGAACTCTTGTTCATTCATTGCATTGAACAGGAATAGGGAGTTTTATTTGGATGAAGGCACAGAAGTTATTTCATCCTTTCAGGCTGTGATAACTCATCTAATAGCCCTATTACATCCGGCCACGGCACCGCGGCAGGCGTCTGACCACTTGGGGCTGGACAGACAGGGAGGAGAACAGCAGGATGACATAATCTATTTTGTCTGTTAAGAAAGAAAAAGGATTTTTGGCATTAGCAAAAGGCAGGTGATTTGAGAAAATAGCCGTGAGTTGTTAGAAAGAGCTGGATGGGGGTGTGATAAGTGGAGGTATAGAAAAAGAAAAATGGATATGGCAGGAAGAGGGAGAGAGACTGGAGTAAAGGGAAAAGGGAAAAAAAAAACAGAACGCAAGATTTTTTGGGGGGTGAAATTGCTTAAAATTCAGAGTGGGGTGTCCCAGCAGCTCCAAAAGAGCTGTTTGCTGCAGGGAAGGCACTGCTCAGAGCGATGCTGGGGCGGGAGGGATGGGTTCTGTGTCCTGTGGGTTTAACGGGGAAAAAATGAGGAATTACTGTGCTGGCAGCAAAAGGTCGTATTCTGAAATAAGACAAAAGTTAAAGGGTTTTGGTGTGGTCAGTGTGGAAATGCTTACCCAGTGTTTTGGGGAGGACCAGTGGGTGCTGCAGCTCCATCCCTGGGCTCTGGAATAAGGTTCCAGGGCAGCCCCTCTCCTTCAACCTGCCATATCTGAGAGCAAAAGAATCCTCCTGAAAGTACTGCTGGCTCCTAAGAGATTCAAAGCCCCATATCCCAGCTCTTTATCCCCAGCCTGGGAGAAGCCATAAGATGTGATGTGGCCACACTGGCTGCGCTTGAGGCTGCTGTCACTGAGCACCCTGGAGCTGAACACATTTCTCCCTCGAGTGGGAGGGCTGGTTGCAGTGGAGACCATTTGCAATCACAGCAAGGCCTATATTTTTCCTGCAAATGACTGTACTTGAAGAGTGATTACTTCATTTTAACTCGATTGCTCCTGCAAGACGCTCGGGGGGTGGTGGCACGGAGAGACAGGGTAGGGGACTGTGGGTTCATCCTGCCGGTGCTCAGGATGGGAGGAGATGCTTGGGAAGGGTTAGGGGAAAGGATTTACACCCTGGGAATGGGATGGAGCTTGGTCGTGATGGGTTGTCACTGGCTCCATCCCTGCAGCTGCATGGGGCAGTGCTGTCTGCCCATCTGTCCTTCCTTCCTCACTGCTTCCCTTTGTCCCTCCTTTCTTCCCTCGGTGCAGGATTAGTCCCACGCCACACATGATGGGTGCTGTGCCACCTCCAAACCCACCCCTGTGTCCCTGTCTGCTCCCCTGGCCCTGGCAGTGCCAGGCAGGGATTGGTCCTTGGCCAAACTTTTCTTTCAGCCCTTTTGGACAGGTGGGATTTGAGCTGGATGTACTGGAGGGGACATTGTCCGTAACTGTCCTCATGCAGAGCCCTGGGGACAATTCCTGCTTGTCCCCAAACCTGGTGGCAACGTGAATGCACACCCTTCACGCATCCCTCCTCACACCCGGCTCCATCATCCCGGGAGGTTCCCCCAAGCCCCTTCCCCAGGGGATGAGGCCCGGGAGGTGCCACCCACCTGCCCTGCCCCGGGCCGGTGCCAGCCCTTGGCAGGGTCAAGGAGCCTTTGTGGAAGCCCCGTGTCCCTCCTGCTCCGCTCACGCGGAATTCGTGCCGTGCCCAGGGCAGTGCATTAATGATCCCCGTGGAGAAAGCTCAGGAGTGTCACCAGATGCATCCCAGGGCTCACCCGAGGAGGTGGCACGGCTGGGCTGTGGAGTGTTGGAGCAGGACTGTGACCCACAGGGAATGGGGAACAGGTCTGTTGTGATACGCTGGCTGCATCAACCCCTCCTGTTTATTGTTTTTTGAAGTGATTGGTTTGGAAATACAATTTAGGGGGTTTAAAGGTGGTGGAAAGCACAGCACAGTGCTCCATCAGGCTTGTGCGACTTAAAAACTCCGTGTTTCCTGGTTGATTCCCTCAGAATCCCAGGAATATCCTGCTTCTGCTTCCCCTTGGCTGCATTTCCCCCTGAACTGAGTTTCAGTTCAGCTGCTGGGAGAAGACCCCCCCCCCTCCCCCCAGATTCCTCTCCAGTCTGGACAGCTCATCCCTCCCCAGCTCATCCCTCAGCTGCTGCATCACCCAGCTTCTCTTCCCAGAAGGATTTGGGGAATTTTTCTCCAAAAAACTCCAGGGGGACCCTGCAGAGTTAGCACTGTGCCAGCCCTCTCCTGCCTTTGCTGCCACACATCTAAGCAGCTTAATCCCCTTATCAGGCATTATTTTAACAGGCTTTTAGTGTCGCTGGGGAGAGGATTTGCTAGGATCACTCCATGCTCAGCGTGGGGCAACGTCCATCACCCTCCGCCCTTACCCCAGATGTGCTGTCCTGGCTGGGGGACACACAGTACTGGTCTGGTTTGTCCCCAGATCCATGGGGACTGATGCATCTCTGCAAGAAGTGCCACCATGGTGCTAGCCTGTTTGGAAGGCTACTGGGAGCAACTGGGCTGCTTGGGGAGCAGCTGGGGGCAACTGGGAATGGAAAATAAACATTTTGTACCCCCATGGCACAGGGAAGGGTGACACCAGGGACGCTGCCAGGAGAAGTATTTGGGGCTGGCAGCTCTGAGGTGACCCCAGATGTGCTGAACCCTTGTCCCAGGGAGGAGGGGGCCAGGAGGGGGCTCCGCAGTGTCCTTGGGTCAGTGCAGTGTCCCCAGGGCTGTGCAGTGTCCCCAGATAATGAAGCCAGCCCAACACGGAGAAGCAGCACAGCAGTGTCCCTAGGGATGAGCTGAACTTGGATGAAGCTGGCGGGCAGTGTTGTCCTACTTCCAGGGCTGGGAGCTTCCCGGTGGGTTCACTGGGCTCAGCAAACCCCAGATACCGTCCCCTGTCCCTCTGTCACCCTGCTGGGGGCTGGCAACTGGGTGCTGTCTTTCAGGGCAAGGCTGAATCATTGCAGGGTGATGCCAATGCCAGAGACTCTCCCTGTGTGATTTGGGGTAAGAAGTCCCAATATTTCCGGCATTGTTCCTTCTGCTTTCCAAGTTTTCCTGTGCCCAGGCAGTTCCTCACCCTGGAGTTGCAGCTGGGGCTAGGTGACCCAAGCAGGGATCACACCAGAAAGCTGATGCAAAGTTCCCCTCCTCCTCACCCCAAACCTTAGGGAAAACATTTTCCTCCAGAAGTAGGGCTGGAGAGGATGTCAATGAACAAGGGGCCTTTCATCCCCGCTGGCACTGCTGGCAGGGACACCAGGGCTGCCAGCGCTCTGTGCCTGATCCTGTGCACTTGGCTGGGAAAGGGACAGAGATTTTCCTCCTTTTACATCCTTCTGGGTTTTTCTCCCTTCTGCTCACTCTGAGTTAGATCCTGCACCTCCCTCTGCCACCCTCTTCCCACGTCGGGGAATGGTGGCTTTGTGGTGTGCCACTGGGCTCTCAGGTGCCCCTGCCACTCCCATACAGCCACGTCCAGCTTCCCCTGTCACCATCCTGTGAAGCAAAGTATCCTGACCCTGTCCCTCGAGGACATCCAGCCTGTGGTGGAGGACCAGGGGGGTTTCAGGGTCCAAGGACATGCCGGGATGAGCAGGAGGCTCTGTCCCCAGTGTCCAAGATAGGGTCTTGTCTCTGCCCACAGCCTCAGGCACAGCCCAGGGGTGATGGGGGCACTCGAGGGGCTGGGGTCACCCACCCCAGAGTGGGTGTCACCATCACCTGCCTCTGTCCCACCTCCTCCCAGAACCTTTCCTGCAGCTGGAAACCATGCAGGATCAACTCCATCTTGGTGGGGATCCTACAACTGGGACCCCTGAGTTCACCCCTTTCCATTTGGAGGGTCGTGGGGACCCTTCTGGAGGCAGCCTCCCCAAGCTGGGGGCTATCCCTACATCCCTGCACACTCGGAAAACCAGGGACCTCCCAAAGCCGGGCCGCCTTCTGCACGCAGGGAACCAACCCCTCTTCCCCCTGCAGCCGCACCAGGAGACCCCCCCAGTAGAGGGACCCACCGTGCAGCGGGAGCTCCCTGCAGCCGGGACCCCCGCGCTCTGCCCGGCACCCTTGCGGGCTCCTCCCCTGCACCGCCCCGCAAGAGGCACTGCCGGGCAGCCCCGGGCCCTCTCCGCCGGCACCGGAGACCTCCCCTCCCTTAACCGTGCACCGCCCTCAGTCCGTAATTCCCGGGACCCCCATTTCCCGCCTCCACTAATTCCCGGGATCCCCAGTTCCCGCCTCCACTGGGACTTCCTCCCCCTCTCCCCCGGTACCGGAT
>WBMY01013603.1:283261-307664 GCA_013397315.1 Donacobius atricapilla | reverse complement strand
GTAGGAACAGGTGGCGGCCGCGGCAGCTCCGGTCGCCGCCTCCCGGCTCTCGTTGTGCCGCGGTAGTACCGGCAGAGTTGTACCGAAATACGATCGATCGATTAATTTGATTAATTTACATATTTTATATTTTTTCCTCCTCCTGAGCACCCCGGCGCTGAGCCCAGCGCCCCCCGGGACCCCCCAGGTTGGGGCCGGGGAAGAGCGAGTGCAGGGGGATGACGACTCGCTCCCGATCCCTTCGGGAAGCTGGAACGCGGTTGGGTGCTGCGGGGAGTGGGAATGTGGGGCTCCCGAGGTGCTACCGGGGGCTGCGAGCGCTTTCTGGGGGAACGGGGATTTGGATCCTCACTCCAAGGGATCCCTGGTGCTGTCGCCCCCAGTTCCTAGGTAATGCTGATCACATTAAAGTGTATTTTTGCCTAGTTCTTTGTTTTTTTTACCTTTAAATCTAAGCTGCTCACCTTCACGCAGTCCCTATGGTGGTGCATTGATTTTGTTTTTTTGGGTAGTGGCATTTCTCCAAAGATTTTAAGTAGCGACACCCATCAGCAGAAAACAAGCGGCGGCTGACCCGTGCGGTGGGGGACGGATGGGGGCACGGAGAGACGCTGGATGGGGGGAGGTGAAGCCGTTGGGGCTCCCCCGGCTCATGCAGGGTGGGGGAATGGGTTTGTATTTTGTGCGGGAGGTTGTGTGCTGGGGAAGCTGCTGCTCTGAGCTTCGGGGCTGAGCGGGGGGCGGTGGGGAAACTGAGGCATGGAGCTGGTGGGGGGCTCAGTGCTCCGCTGGAGTAAGGGGTCTCTGGCCCCGGTTTCCGAGGGGGCTTGGGGTTTACTGCTCCGCAGCCCTGCTGTGCGATGCTCTGGTGGCTCTCAGGGCTGAGCTGCCGCAGCCCGCGAAGGGCTGGAGGGGCAGTGGTGGGCACGCACTGGGGACTGGGGGGGCTTTGTGGAGAGGGTCCCCTCCTGAGCAAACCCTTTTCCCTCGTGGGTTCCCTTCCCCGCAGGATGGCGTTGGTGACGGGCAGGCTCGAGCCTGCTGCTGGTGTAAATCAGGAGTGTGTTTGCTCCATTTCCCTCTCAGATGCAGGGCAGGCTCAGCTCCGCAGTGGAGCCGAAGGGACTGGATCTAGCCGGAGGTGAGGGGTCTGCTGCCAGCCCCCTGCTCCACTGCGGGCAGCTTTTCACCTGGATCTGCTGTTTGCTCCCGCTGATGTGCCTCGGCCGGCGGGGCGGAGGTTCCCCGGCCCGTCCCTGGGGCTGCACAGAGGGCAAGGCTGGGAAAAACGATATTTAAGCCATTTGCAAGTGCTCTGGGCCGCTGGGGAGGACCAGCTGCTTGTCTCGGTGGGTATTTTCAGAAGATGGGGTGTTTTTAGCTGCGCCTTTGCGAAGAAGGGACGCAGTGTGGTCCCTTCTATAGGTGGGGAAGGTGAGGCACAGGGAGCGCCTTGGTCACAGCTCCCCACGGCCTTGGGGTGTTCTTTGCTCCTTTGTGCAGCCTTCAAACTTCGTGTAGTTCATGAAGGTTTCGCAGTGACTGAGCTGTCATTGCCGGCCCGTTGTGCTTGTCACAGAGGAGTCCTGGGTGGTGTTGGGGGGGGCGCTGGCTGACCCCCCGAACTGAGTGATGCTCGTGTGGTGTCAGCAGGTCGGGCCAGGGACCTGTGCTTGGCACCAGTGGCCTTGGCCAGCCCCGTCTCTCCTCCGTGAGCTCTTTGCGGCAGGACACGGAGGCTTTCCCTGCTGGAGGACCGTGGCCGGGCGCCGTCTGGCTCGAACGGCTCCACCATGGGCCCAGGAATTTCCCTCTGCTTTTTACCTTCCCTGCTAGGAAAGGTGACTGTGGCACCTGGGGACGTGCTGGGGACATGCTTGGACTCAGAGCTGTTTCCCAACCCAATTCCATGGTGAGGTGCAGCCCAAGGATTCAGCAATGAGCTCCTCGGGGGGGTCCCGGCCCGTGTTGCCCTTGTGCCCGGGCTGCTCTCCGGCGCTGGGGACCCGCGATGGGGACGCAGCCGTGGTGTTCCTGCCGGAATTATGCGGGAGCTCTTTGCACTGGGCTCCAACTTCGTTAGCAGCAATTAGGCAAATAAAACATTTGGGTTTGCAGCTTCCACTTGGGAGGTGGGGCTTACCCGGGGGCACCGGGCTGGGGCTGGCGCTGGAGGCGCTCAGACTGCCGGGGCGGCTGCAGGAGGCGGCTGCCGGCTGCGGTGACCCGCGGGGGTCCGGCAGGGGGGACGGGGCCCCCCCGGCGTCCCTGTGCCGCGGGACAGCGCTGGCAGGAGGTGCCACGGGTGACCCTGACCCCGAGGCGGAGCGGCTGTCTCGGTCGGGTGAATGGGAACAGCCCAGCAGACGCCGTTGCCGGGGCAGCCCCCGCCCGTTAACGGTCACGGGCGCTCGGGAGGTGCCGGGAGAAGGGATCAGCACAGCCGGGGATGCTCGGGGAGGGGGCTCAGGAGCAGGGGTGTCCCCGGCCCCTGCCGGGGGTCAGGGTCAGTGTTTCGTGCCCTCCGGGTGTTCAAGTGCCTGGTGCAGCTCTTCCAGCGTTTTTCCCGGTATTTGTTTCCCTCCACCTGGCTGTCCATGGGCTCTCCCATGCCAAGGCATTTTTATTTTCCCCACCCCGCCTTCGCCAAGCACATAAAATGTGCGAGAACACTACATTTTCCTTGTCAGCTTGTTTCAGGCTTGTTTTTTTTTCTTGGTTTTTTTTTTTTCTTTTTTTTTCTCTTGCCTGTTTTGCCGGCGAAGAAGCTGTTTCTCTGGTTTGCTTCTACGTGTGTTTTTAATGCCCTGGGAATGCCATGCCCTTTCCCAGAGCGCCCAGAGTGCCAAACACCCTTGAGGCTCCTGCATTGGGATGCTCTGGAAAATCCTGTTGATATGCCCAAGGCAGAGGTTTCTGGCTCCTCAGCCCTTGGCTCTCCAGTGTGTGCAGAGGGACACTGGAATGTGGTGGATTTTCACTATCCATGAGTGAGAAGCAGAATTTAGGGAGGCTCCGAGTGATGCTGATGCTCCTGGATGGACTTTTCCTTCTAGCTCTGTATCTGCAGCTCCATGGTGGAGCCTGGCAATGCCTGTTTTTTTTCTTCCCCATCAAGACTTGCAGTTGCATTTGTTTCATTTTTACCCTTTTCTTCTTGTTCCAAAACTCCCGTTTCATGTTTTTCTTCTGGGTGCCTGGACTTGTCCTGGCCCCGGGAACAGGGATGCTGGTGAGTCACCTCCTGGCCCACAATGCACATTTTTCCTTTTGTTATCTAAACTAAGAAAAACCAGCGCTGTTCCAGCTTCCCTGGGAGCTTTCCCAGAATAAAGCCTACAGGATCACTGGCCCTTGGGGAGGAGGGACACCCGCTGGAAGACCAAGACAGGTGCTTGTTGGTGGCTTTAACCCCTGTCCTGCCTGCGACAACTTCCTTGCTCCCTGTTGATGTTGGTTTTTCCCTTGACTGCACCTGGGATGGAGCTTTTCCGTGACTTCATCACCCACTCCTTGCTCTGCGGAGGGGCTGGGAGCTCTGAGCACCCCAAAATGCCCCATAACAATCTTCTCCTGGCTGCAATCCCTCTGCAGGGATTTGCTGCTTTGCTTTGGGCAGTCGTGCGAGGGTTAAGCACAAGGGGCTGGAGGCAGAGGAAGGCAAATCCCTGCCGCATTCCTGGGAGCTGGGAGGTAGCACAGGCTCTGGAGAGCCTTATCGACGATGTGGCTCTGCCATATGCCTGCTTAAACCTCCATAAATAAGCTTTTTAATAATCTATTATTAACATGCACTATAATTGTCTTATTAGACATGTCTGGAAACCTTTAGTTACTGCGTGATTAAATGTCAAGATTCCCAAACCTCTTCTCCCCCATGGCAACTTGGGATTTGCTTTGCAGCTTTCCTTGGATCCTGCTCTCCCATTCCAGCCTGGAGACCCCTCCTTGTACTTGGTGAAACTGAGGCTTTCCCCTCTGGACAAGGATGCCCAACAATTATTCCCCTGGAGCTAATTGCCTCCTTGTTGACAGCCTCAAAATAAATAGGTCCTGGAGATGGAGCTTTTCCTTTCTGCTGCAGGTGGCCTGGCAGGAGCTCCTGCTGCTTTTGCCCGGGGTGGGGTGGGGAGGGGGGTGCCGAGCCTCCCTCCAGTGGTCCTGGGGACACGGGATCTGCTCCTCGTTGCCGGGTGAAGGGTGTCTCTGGGGAGTGGCTGTGCAGCTGGCAGGTGCCAGAGGGACTTTCCTGTGTGTTCCTGAGCTGTTGCTTTCCTGGCCCTGGGAGTGGCAGGTTCTGCCCCTTCTGCCTGGATCAAAAGCCAAAGTCCAGCTCTTCCAGCTGCTGGAAGGCAAAGGCAGAGGAGGAGCCCTTGCCTGTGGAGCAGCCCTTTCCCCCTCCCTGCTGCCAGCGCTGGGGGCTCACATGTCAGCTGCCCTTTGCAGCTGTTATTTTATGTATTTTTTTTAAATCAGGAGTGTTGTTCCTGCGTGCTGGGTGGTTGTTGGCTGCAGCTCATTCCTGGCTGCTTGTGCTGCTCCAGGTCCTGCCTTGGTGTCACAGCCCAGGTCTGCAGTTCCTTCCTGGGCACGGGTGGGGGGAACATGTTAACTGCACGTTTACTGCATGTTTAAGGGGCCCATGCTTCACACCCTAATTCCTCCCACCTGGAGAGCAAATCCAAATGTGGATTGTGGCGAGCCAGGCTGAAGCTGTCCCTGTTTCCTGTCCCTGGATGCCTCTGCCAGACCCCAAATCTGGGTGCTGGTGCTCTGCTCGCTGCAGGAGCAGGACAGCAGAACTCCTCCTGTGCCTTGGGGTACCAAGGGGTGCAGGGGCTGTTCCTGTGGGTGCCTGGCCACTGCTGCTTGCTGCAGGAGGAGGCTGGGCTGCAGGGGCTATGCCAGGAATGCAATGCTCCTGCAGTTGGGGGCTCAGTGGGGTCTCGGTGTGTGACCTTGACTGTGTGACAGATTCACAGCTGGAAGGAGCCTCTTGACTGGCTTTGGCCATAAATTTGTTATTTCCTGACCTTCCTGCCTCCCAAAGAGCTCCAGATGTTGAGGAACAGGAGGAGGGTAAGGGAGAGTGCTTGGTGCCCCTTTGGCATGTGGCTGACCCCAGTGTCCTGCGGCAGGGATGGTGGCCCCAGCTCGGGGGGTGGGGGGCTCTGGGCAGCCCTGTTGCTGAAAGGGGGGCAGGGATGTGCCTGCCATGCCCCCTGTTGCCCGGGGACCCCACTGCCCACCCAGCTGGGCCCTGACTGGAAGCTGGGAAAGCCCCCATCCCCAACAGGGATGCAGTGGGAGCAAAACGTTGCACTGCAGCTGGGCGGTAGGAGTATGTTGCAGCTGGAGCAACTTCCTGAATATTTTTGTCATACACCATTTCTGATGTCTTTTTTAAAAATTTGGCTTGAAAAATACTGGTGAATCGCCCATGACAGGGTGGCTGTGCTGACACAGTGCCCCCAGCTCCCTGCAGCCTTCCCGGACTGCCAGAGAGGGTCCATCCTTCCCTGCTCCAGGGCTGTGGTGGTTCTGGGGAGCCCTAAATTAACCAATAACTGCTTTGGCTGCCTGGAGTCCCCATGTGGATCCAACCTTTCCTGACATCGTTAAGTTAATCAGGATTGTGGCTGGGATGGGTCGGCAGGAGACTCTCTGAGGATGAAGGACAGGGACACTGATGACCTGATGAGTCTTAACAAGGCCACTCTCCCCACAGCCCTCCCTGCTCAGGAGACAAGCTCTGGTGGCCCATGGTCGTTTGAGCCTGTGTGCTGCTTTGTGCTGGAGGTCTTCAGCCTAATTAGCCCAGTTAGCCAAGGCAAGGAGTGCGTGTGGCTGCAGGACATGCCAGCAGGGGCAGGATGTCACCAGAGGAGAGGGGTGGCCAGTCTAGAAGAGGAGATGAATCACTTGCTGAGGCCCAGCTGCTCCCCCAGAGTGGGGGGCTTGACTTTGGGGCACTGCCCGAGGGGTCTTCCTGCTGTGTCCTGACAGGAGATGTGGAAATGGCTTTTCTCCAGAGGGGATGGAACATTGTAGCCACTCACGATGGCCAGAGCAGGTGGAGGGATGGACTACAGCAAACTGCATTCCCTTGCTTGGACGGATTTGGAGGTGCCTGTGGAGCTGCTGTGTTTCTGGGGGTGCTTTGTAGGGCTCCTCAGATTGCAGCCCCCTCTCTGTCCTGTGATGTGTGACCCTGGAGCCTTGGGTTCCTTCAAAAAGCTGTGATGGTGGAGGGTTCAACAGCAGCAATTTTCAAGGCTGGTCAGGAGGTCCAGGCAGATCCACCCAAGGATGGTGTCTCCTCCAATGTCTCTCCCTTCTGCTGGCAGCCCACCCGTGGGGACAAAGACCTGTCTCAGCCCCACACGCCCTTGGGTGCCAGGTCCTCATCCCCTGCCAGCACATCCTGCCTTCTAGCAGAGGTACATTGACACCCTGGGTAATTAGCTGCATAAACACTCTTTCCTTATTTACCAGATGCTTCCGTGTTAATTGAATTAGTGCAGGTGGGTGATCCTGGGCACCCCCTGGCACCTCAAAGTCCTCACGGAGACGTCTGGTTCTGTGGTTTTGTTGTCAATGCACTTGCCTCTGTACCCTATGGAGGTGAGTGCTGGAGCTTTCCAGTGTATTTTTGGGGAAGGAGCAGCTTGGGAGTGACTTTGGAAGCCCCCCAGTGCCAGGGCAGACTCTGAACTCTCCCGGTTGTGCAGGTTCAGCCACTGCCCTTCTGGGGCTCTTCCCAAGGACTCTTATTTCTGTTATTATTTCTACTTATTTTTACTGTATTTTCATCTATCTGCTGAGTGATAATATCCCATTGATTTTCTGCAGCTAGCAACCAGGCTGCTTTCCCTGGATTATAACAATATTAAACTAAAGCAGTGCATCTCCGTGTTGGGCTATTTCTCTTTATATCAGCTGAACTTTTTATTTAGCCTCTCACCCAGCCCCCTGTCTGGGGAGCTGCTGGCTCTGAATGGCATTTCTCCCTGCAAGAGGCTATCTCCGACCTTCCTTCCCATGGAATGGTGGCTGCAGCTGGTCAGGAATGGGAGCTGGGACAGGATGTGTGCAGGGAGGAGGTGGAAGGTGCTGGCCGGCCATTGGGATTTCACGGTTCTCCCATGGGGTTGCAGTGTGTTGTGTGCACTTCCGGCGCTGCAGGGACTCCTCAGTTATTCCAGCACACTTAGTGTAATCCGAGAGTTTTTGCTGGAATGGGTTGAGGGTACTGCAGGTCAGGATGGATGGATGCCTAACCGGTGCTGTCTGGGGTGGCTGAGCCAAATTCATAGACTGGTAAAAACAAAGCTGTTTTTTCTGGGCTTGATTTGCCATTTCATTACTTTTGCCTTGCTGAAGGGTGCCTGGCATGGTCCAGCATGTTCTCCAGAGCTGTGACAGATGTCCTGGGCACAGGGCTCCTTTTAATTCCTCCTGCCTTTAACTTCCCATTCCACAGCAGAGGTTCAGCTGAGCCCTGGCACTGATGATCGATGTGCCCCCATCACACATTGTCACCTTCCTGCCCCGTGTCAGTCAGCCCGTACTGCTGTTCCTGGCTCTGCTGGTGGCACGGAAGGAGGAGGAGGAGGATGGTGACCTGGATTTTGCATGGCACTGATCCTTACTCCTCTTCTCTCCCTCTGTCGCGCCTGGGGCTGGCTGGGATGCTGGGCACGGTGGGGATGCTGCGGCCTAATCGCTGGGTGGGGGCTGAGGGCTCTCCAGCTCCATTCTCTGCCCTGAAAGGCCATAAATGACCCTGGGAGCTGCCTCCCAAGGCCCTCCCAGCGCTGGCACATCCTCCATCCTGGGAGGATGAGCCTCCCAGTACCGCACTCCCACATCCACCACTGTGAAGATGCAGGACCAGCTATGGGAGGGGAGACTGAGGGTTCCCCTGATGCGATTTGTCACACACGCACAAACACACACACACACACTTTGATCAGAAGGCATGAACTAAAAACTCCTACTTTATTTGAAAGTCTGACTCCAATATATAGTATCTCTAAAAAGGCCAGGGATTGGGGGAGAAGGTTGATGCCTCTCCCCATCCCATTGGTCAGGACAACTGTCCATAGTTGTCCATATCTCTAAGACAAATAATGTAAACTATCTTGAAACTACAATAACACTGAACAGTGTTTACAGACTAGAGCATGAGAAAGAACCCAAAACATGAAACTGTGAAACAGAAGAGAAGGCTGAAAAAATCAGGGCGACATTCCCCCCTTTTTATCTCCTGCAGAATGGGATTGGTTTGAAAAACTTTGTCTCTCCTGTGATTTCTGCAGCTGGTGTTAGAGTTCCCCAGGACTTTGGTGGTGCTGCTGTGTCTTGGGGCAGCTGCTTTTCCAGCCTGAGTTTGTGCCGAGGGAGCATCTCTGTGTCCTCAGGCATCCCCTGAAAGCAGCATGTGCCCTTTGGGGCTCATGGTCCTGGTCTCTCTGGGTCTCTGGGCATGTGGGGCCCTCAGCAGGGACCTGGGGGACCTGATAGTAATAAAGGAGCCAGGGGGAGAAATGAGCTTTATTCCCCCTGCCTTTTCCAGTTTATTTTAATTTGTTCCCATTTTTTTTTCCCCAAGGTGTCACACAGCTCCACAGCCCTGAGCTGTAATTGCACAGGGAGTGATCGATAATGGCAGGATGGAGGCTTCCACAGGTTTCCTGCCTTGTTTTTCTTCCCATGGAGCCCAAGAGGCAGCACTGACGATGTTAATTAAGTGATGGTTCATTATTAAAGCACTTGTGCTGCAGGTTAGTGGCCTCCTGGCTGTGCAACTCGAGGGTGTTTTTGTGCTACAGGACCTCTCTTGAGCAGAGTTTGAGTAATGGCGTGATGCTGGTCCTTCCTTGGGAACAGCAGTGGCTGGATCCAGGTGCTGGGCACGAACAGCCCTTGGATGGAACGTTAAATCCCCACATCCCCTCTGGGCATGGAGCTAAAAGCTCCTGGCTTGTGTCCCCCAGCATCTCCAGAGCAGCCAGGGAGGTGCAGTCCAGAGAGACATTCCTGGTGCCACCTGCAGCAGGGGGGTGCAGCACTAGGAGTGCTGGTCCCCCTGGAGCTAAGAGCATGTGGCGCTGCAGTTGGCAGCTGGATTTGCCTCAAGGAAGAATTCTGGCAAGATTAATTATTCTCCCTTTGCTTTTAAATGCATTTTCACCACACAGTGATGTATGGCACACTTGGTGCTTGCCCAGGCACAAGCCATCCCTGTAGCATTGCAAAGTCTTTGGAGTTGTATTTTCCCAGTTGTATTTGCTTCAAAATGACTGTAATGAGTCCAGATTTGCCAATTCTCTCCCATCCCTGGGTCTCCTTGGAGGATGCTGGGACTGGGTACTCGCTGCAGGAGGTTTGACAACTCTTTGGGGACCTTCAGGTAAAAGCTATAGAGTGTCTTTAACAGTCAAAAAAAAAAAAAGGGGAGAAAGGAGATTTATGTCTTCTGTAGTTCCTAGCAGATGGATATTGTTCTCTAGTCCTGCGTGTTCCAAACACTGAGGTTATCAGGCATAAGTGACTTATTATGCAAATCCTTCTTCTTAATATCTGGCTGCTCTCTCCCTGGAATTGAATTGGCCAAACCCCACACGTTCCTGGAGCTGCTAATGTTTACACATTAGCTTCTCTGGCTAATATACAAGGGCTTCAAGTTGAAAATTGATGTTTCTTACAGCTGGGTAAATTATTTTTCTATTAAATACAATATTTAAAATGATTTGGACAACCAAAACAAACTACTGGTTAGAATTCTAATGGTGCTGCTTTCCATATTCTTCCAATCAGCTTTTATTTGGGCTGAGAAATCAGTGATGTTTCTCTTAAAAGTTTCTCTCTGGCAGAAGTGGGGAGCAGAGGAGCAGGGCGGGGGTTTGTCGCCATCTCCGGGGTGTGATGCACAGAAACACTTCTGGTGTTGTACCGGTGCCCCAGGCCCTCTGCATGTGCCAAGTGCAGCTACGGAGGGATTCAGCTCCCCTTTGGGCTGGAAGAGGTTTTCCCAGTGAAATCCTGGGGTGTTTGGGCTAGGCTGTTGTACCCGGCATGGTGGGGGTCCCTGTCAGCGTGAGATGTTGGGGTGCTGGCACACAGGAGCCTCTCCCTGTCTGGATTTTCCCGCTGAGCTGGATTCCTCAGTGCCAAACAGCCCCAGCCCCTTTAACATCCCACTCCTGGGAATCTGAGCCCCTTGCAGATGGAAATGATCCCAGCTCCCTTAACCTCGCCCAGGGGCCTGTGGGGTGCTGTGTACAGGATCTCACTGGCTGAGAAGTGCATCTAATTTTACATGAGTTGCAGAACGTGCTCCCTATCCCCCATGTCTGCTGGCACCCGGAGGGAAGCAACTCCCAGCGTTTCCTTCCCGGGGCACGTTCCCGTAGGAGTGTGCCAAGGAAAGCACCTTTAAATAGCAGCTGGGATCTGGGAGGTGGAAGGCTGGCTCTGCTCCGGGGGTGCTGGGGAAGGGATGGCGCCTGCTGGGATCTGCTGGAGCTGTGGTTCTGTGTCCCAGCAAACCCAGCTCCCTGGGCTTTCTGCCATCCTTGGGGTGATCCCAGGCTGCCGGTGTTCTGGGATTTCACCCCATCCCTTCTGTGCCTTGGTTTCCCCATTTGCAGCAGCTCATTGACCACTTATCCTGTGTGAAGAACTTCATCCTTTGGTGCAGACAAAGCATCTTCCTCACGTGTGTATAAGAGGAGCTGTCTTGGGTTTGGAGAGGATTGGAAAGAGGAGAGTGGGGGTGTGCAACTGTGGAGCCTCTGCCTCCATCCCTTCTCCTGGAAGGCAGTGAGAACTCTGGATTTGATGGCAGGAGAGCTCTGTTCACCCCCTGCCACATCTTGGTCTGGTCAGATGATGGATTCACTCTGCAGGGTGTTTGCACTTGGCTGCCAGGGCAGTGTGTTGTGTCCCGTGGGGTCCTGAATCCTCCCCATTTCCTGCTGAGGATTACTTCAGGTGAAGTACTGGAGCTGCTGGAAAAGGCCAGGAATAAAAAATTTATCTTGACTCTGAAAGATGACCAGTGTTACCTCCCTTGGCTGATGCCTGCGCCTTAGGGTGCTGTTGCTTGTGCTCCCAAGATGCTGCACCCCAGAGATGACCATGGGGCTGATCCAGTCCTGGCTAAGCCAGGGTAGGAGAAAAATGGGCTTTTTCCCATGAGGACTGGGTGTCCTGGGTGGCTGCACTATACTTTATAGCTCTGGGGAAGCAGCACTTCCTAAAGTTTTGGTATGAACCCATTTTTCATAAAGCCTGTCCCCATTTTGGGACATTATTGGTGTATTGTTCCCATCAGATGATGGGAGAGTCTTGGGTGGGGGAGAGCACAATCCTGCCACCCCAGGTGGTGCTGGGCTATGATCCCAATCCTGCAATTCCTTATGGTGCTGGGCTGTGATCCCAGTCCTGCCATCCCGGGTGGTGCTGGGCTTTCCTTTGGCACCGGAGCCTTCTCAGGGCTGCTCAGTAAAAGGCAAGAGAAGCCATGGATCATGTCCCATGGTGCAGGAGGTTAAACAGGAAAGGTTTAAGTGTGTAATTAACTTTGAAGCACGAGCAGTGTAAACTCTGTGGATGAAAGAGCGCGGGGTGGGCTGTGGGCAGGCGGCCACGTTCCTTGGTGGCCGCGGAGAATTAATTAGATGCTGTCCTTTGTACTTGACTGTTTGGTCTTTCTTTTCCTCCCTCTTCTTTGTGAATCCCTAGTCCCTCCCCTCTCCAGATTTCCTCCTCTCCATCCCTGTAGAGGGGGATGCTGGGTGGCAGTGGTGCTCTTCTCCTTGGTGAATCCATTAAGCCACCCCCTTTATTTTCTTTTTCAGAAAATTTAATCCATCTGGTGTATAACCCTCATGTTGGTGCCCATGCCTCTGCTCTCTCAGCATGCCCTGGTGCTGCAGTGGTACCGAGGGAGATGCTGAGCCTGCTAACAAGGCTCCCTGACAAACCCCTCAAGCCACCTTTTCTGGCTTTCTTTCAAACAAGTTTGCTTCATCTGGTGTTTAAACTCTACATTGGTGCCTGTCTCTCTGCTCCCTTCTGCCTGGGCACGTAGTGGATCCATGGAGGTGACAGCAGTACCTGGAGGAGACTGAGCAGCACTGGTCCCCATCTCCTCAGCAAATCTCTCAAACCACCTCTTTTTTTCTTTCTTTTGAAAAAAAGTTCTGGTCCATCTGGTGTTAAACCCCAAGGTTGGTGCTCATCCCTCTCTCCCCTCTGCCCAGGAACGCTGTGATGCTACGGGGTTTTTGTGTGGGGCATATCTTATTCTTGGCACGGGCTGCCTCTTGTGCACCTCTGTCTGGGGTGATGTAGGTAGCTTTGGGGTGTTCAGGCTGTGTCTCAGACACTTCCCACCCCGGGGGCAGACCCCCAGCTCTGCAGTATTTTTAGCTGCTGTGACGTTGGGATCGCACCTCCTGCGCTCGCTGCCTTCACCTCCGCGCCCGGAGCTGCTGTCACCCTGGCCTGGAGCCAGCTCAGGGAACTGAGGGCTCCTTGGTTCCTTTTTAGGGCATATCCATACCAGGAGCAGTCTCACCCAACTCCCACGGTCCCTGTTCTGCTGCCCTTGGGACGGAATAACCCTCCCACTGGTGCAGGCAGATAATTTGGGTTGCAGCCTCTCTGCCCTCCTTGCAAATGTTGTGATGAAACAATAATTTTTTGCAGGTCGCTCTGGGTTTCCCCTCTGTGACTTTCCACAGCTGCTGGAGCACCTCCAGCCACCCCCTGTGGAGTTGGGCTGTTGGCATTTAATTGCTTAGGTGTTAATTTTATGCCCTTAATCTTGTGATGAGGACGGATAACCTGCTGGAGGTCGAGCTTCTCCCAGCCCTGTCCTTGGCTGGGGAAAGATGGTGCCAGAAGCATCCCATAACTCATGAAAACCAAGGCTTTGTGAAACCCTTTGGCTTTTTTCCCTGTGTGTACAAATCATGGACAAATTAGTCAGGGAAATGGAGTGGCCAGTGGAACTGCCTTCGTTTTGTGCCGTGGATGGGAGGGAAGGCTCGTGCTGGGAAAAGCCACGGCAATAAACCTGTCCGAGGAGGGAGATGGATCAGCTCGGCCAGCACAATATCTGCTCTATAATTGCATTTTAAACTTCTGGAGCCCAGGCATCATCTTGTGGGTGGCTGAGGATGCAGTTGTGGGGTGCTGGAGTCATGGGTTGATGGCAGTGGCTACACTGGGGGTGGCAGTGGGATTTGGGTGGGGGTCTGCAGTCCAGGAGGAGGAGGATACATGTCTCATGATGTTTTCATTGGCTGGGAATAGTTTATTGGGGCTGAAGGAATCACTTTTCCCTGGGAAATGGGGCTCTGCCAGCCTGAAACATTGTTTGTCTCTGCTCTGGTTTCTCAGGCCAAAAAATAATCCCCCTAGAACAAATTTCTGCCTCCCAGAATATACCCGCTCAGCAGCTCTTGGAAAGAAACACTTGGGCTTTTTTTTCTTTTAAATCACTTGGCACTTATTCTCTGACACTGTTTTATTTTGAAATTTACTTTATTTTCCTTCCTTCCTGGAAAAATTTGACAGATTTGTGCTTTTCCTCCCGTTAGAAAGTGCAGCCAAGTTCCAGACTCTAAAATCCGACACGTCTCGTGGTGAGAGCTGAGGACCAGGCGCTGTGGTGCGGGGGCGAATCTGCACGTGGGCTGGGCAGACACTCCATTTCGGGAAGGGCTTTAAGAAAGCTGTGATGTCTCAGTGCCTCCAGACATATGAATAAGAGAGAATTTGCTTTTGGTTTTTAAAAAGAAGTTTCTTGTGGCTCTGGGAGGGGAAAAACAGTTGGTGATGGAGTTGGAATGTGCCCTCGTGCTTTAAAAAATGAGCATAAAGGGGTGAAAAAAGCCACAAATGTCTTCTTATATATGAAAGAGTTGGGAATTGAAATTTCCTGGGCATCTTATGGGCTTTTTTCCCAGTGTGTGGACTCATGTTTGACTAAGTGTTGCATCCAAGCATCCCTGAGCACAGGGAAGCACAACCCATGCCGGCAGTGAGGCCATTAACTGCCAAATCCCTGGGTGGTGGGGGAATTACTGATGTAATTTGGGATAAAATAGGAAGAAAACAGTGGAAATAATCCCTTGGCCCAGCTCTGTTTTCCTGCCAGCCCATTAGGGGATATTTGCCTTTGTTCATTCCGCTTGCTCAGGGCTTCCCGGGGCCCCTTGTCAGCCCAGGCCCCGTTAATTAGCGCTGTGCCCTGGTCCCTGTAATCGTGGGTTTAATGGAACAATGGGGCAGTGAGAACCAACCAGCCCCCGTGGCCCCACGGCAAAGCCGACCTGAGCTCCAGGGCTGCATGGATGTGGGATGATGGGAGAGCTGGATGGAGGAGCACTGGAATGTGGGGTGATGAAGGAGCTGGATACAGGACGGAGGAGCTGGAAAATGGGGGAGCACTGGGATGTGGCATGATGGGAGGGGCTGGATAGAGGATGGGGGAGCTGGAAAATAGGGGAGGACGGGGATGATGGGAGGGGGCTGGATGAGGGGACTCTCTCTGTGTCACCTCCTGTGGGAACAAGTGACCTTTTGGCATTTGCTCCACTTCTCCATGCTCAGCGGAGCATGCTGTGGGCCAGGGAGGTGCTGTGTAAACACCCTCAGACCCCCAGGAGGTAAACCTGTAAGAAAATATAACTGCCACAAGGACTCAGTAGTGCCAAGGCGGGGCTCTGGGCTGCGTTCAGGGGGGTTGGAGGTCCTGGCTCAGAGCTGCCACACTCATCAGGCCATGGAGAGACCCCCCAAGAGCCCAATCCTGCAGGTGGAGGGTTGGGGTCAAAGCAGGAATTTTGTGTGGCTGCCACAGCCAAGTGCTGTTTCTTGGGGGAAACCCCTCATGTTATTGACCCTTGAGAAGCAAAGCTGGGAGCTGCACCCTGCTCCTGTTGCTGAGGCTTCCCCAGGACCTGAGACCTGCCAGCTCGTGTCACTGGTGGAGCTGCACAGGAGCTGTGGGGCCCTGGCAGCACCCAGGATCAGACTCCTGCTCACAGTGCCTTTGGGGAATGCCTGGAGTCCCCCAGCATTCCAGGGGTATCACACCATCCTGCTGGGTTTTGGGGAGGGAGCAGCTACCCTGGGGCCTCAGGGGCTGATGGGTCTGTCCCCACAGCTGGCTGCACCTTCGAGGAGGACAGTGACCCCAACCAGTGCGAGTACAGCCAGGGCGAGGACGATGACTTCGACTGGGAGCTCATCCGCAGTTATCTGATGCCTCACCTGACGCCTGACCTGCCTCACGGTGAGTCCCTGGGAGCCTCTGTCCCTACCCTGCCTATGCGTCCTGTACCCCAGGGCTGGACTATGTGGCTCCTCCTGGTTTAATTCCTGCAGTGTTTTAGGTTTAGTTTCTCCCTGGTTATGTGGGAAATGGGAAAAACCATGTTTCTGGCTTTTTCAAGTGTGGGGAAGGGCTTGTGAATTGGAAGTGTCTCCAAAGTCTTGGAAACAGTAAGGGGGAAAATGAAAATGGACTTTTAAAAAATCTCATTGATTTTAAACTGTTTTTTGTTATTTTCTGGGTCCATGTCCTCTCTGGTGGCCAGGCTGGGGGAGCAGAGCCGGCCAGGCAGCTGTGAGGAGCTCCCCTCTCCATGAGGATGGTGTGGGCACCGTGCCTGGCTGCATTTGGGGGCTTTGCTCACTCCCTGCTCTGAGGTGTCTGTCCTGCTGTGACCCCCTTGAGTCATCCTGAACCCATCTGCTCAGTGAGGTTCACTGGACTTGGGATGCTCCTTGTTTTTGGGATTGCTGACTCCTGCCTGATCCTGAAGGCCAAGTCCTGGGCTGAGGATGGGCAGAAGGACAGGAGAGCTGGTTTAGAGCTCATCAGTAAAAATAACCTTTTCTGTTCATTAAAATATTACCTGCTTCATAGGAAACTCTTTACCATTCCATCAAACTGCCTGCAGCTGTTTTTCTTCTGCTTTGTTCATGCGAGGGCTTAATTTGGCTTTTCCCCTCCACTAACTCTCCTCTGCCGTTACCTTTCCCCGTCACTTTTTCCTTCTATCCTGGCATGTTGTGTGTGCTGGGTGAGGGCAAACAACCCTCAAGGATGTGCTGACAGATCCCTGCCTCTCCCCTGATGATTTTTCCAACTATTTGCTGTAAACTGAGCTATCCTAATTGGTGTGTGTCCAGGGGGGGTTTCCTGGAGAGAGCAGAGCTGGGGGTTGAGGTGGCTCGTGATGGAGAGTCTGAAACCTGTAACTAATTAAGTTTTCTGCTCAATATTCAGCTGTAATTTAAAATCTGCAGTGATTTGCCCAAGTTTAACGCCTGAGGGCTTGCAGGGGGCTGGAGGGTTGGATGAAATGGGGCTTCTCTCCCTGCTTGAGGAAAAAACGTGAGTCAGTAGGAGATGGGGGCTTAAAGGAACACAAAGAGTTTATTCCTTAAACTCCAAGATTGATGGAGAAGTGGGTGTGACATCTCAGGTTGGCTGGTGTGAACATTGCAGTGTCATCCTGGGAACAGGATGCGTCTCCCTGCATCTTCCCTAAGACCACATAGATGCTGTTTGCTCATGGGCACCAGGGGTGTGCAGGGACCCCATTTTTGGGTGGTTTTACCCCATTTTGGGTGGAGAGCTGTGCATGAGGCTCCTGCAGCCCCATCACCCCCTTGGCCCTTGCAGCAGCTCAGGGGATCAAAGGGATTTCACAGCGCCAGGGCCTCTCCAGGGAGCACTTTCTGGAGGAGTCTCGTGGTCTCAGATTAAAATGAGTTTTTATTGGAGATCAGCCAGTTTCAAGGAGTGTAGGATTTATTGAAGCGGGTGCTGGCTGCGGGCCACCTGCTGCTACCTTTCCATCCCACTCTCCTCTTGCTTTCTTGTTTGGTTTGGACCAAACATCCCTGCTCTTGACTTGTCTCTCTTTCACCTAAAGATGATGGATGGGTCTCTCCCACGTTACAATTGTGATTATTATTTTTTTTTTCCATCTCTTTTTTGTTCCTTCTTTAGAGGAGTAGCTGCAGGGAGCTGGGTAAGGCAGGTGTGAGCCTGCAGTCCTAGACTGGCTTGGGTTGGAAGGGACCTTAAAACTCATCCAGTTCCATTCCCTGCCATGGGCCAGGACACCTTCCACTGGTCCATCCAACCTGGCCTTGGACACTCCCAGGGATCTAGAGGCAGCCACAGCTTCTCTGGGCACCCTTTGCCAGGACCTCTCCACCCTCACAGAGAAGAATTCCTTCCCAATATCCCATCCTGTGTCCTGTTCTTCCACACTTTGTCCCAAGTCCCTCTCCAGCTTTCCTGGAGTCTTCTTTTGGCACTGAAAGGGGCTCTAAGGTCCCTCACTCAAAATATTAAAACAAAATATTTGTGGGTGGGTTTTTTTCTCAAATGTGCACTTTCCTAGATTTTCTTTCCAAATGCACTGACATTGGGAAACCCCCTGTGCATTGGAGCTTCTTGGTGCATGGAGCTGCTGTGTCCCTGCACAGCCCTGTCCCTGTGCTGGGGGAGGCTGAGCTATTGTCCCCACCCTGAAGAGCTCTGATGTCTCCCCGTCCCATCTAAGGAGTTGTTCCTTCAGCTCTCAGCTCCAGCACCACTTCCCAATAAACTCCTGCTGCACATCCATAAAACCATTGAACAACGAAGCCTGATTGTTTGCTCCCACGGGAGTTGCTGCAGTGTGCCTAAGGACCCTGTGGTGGTGGGCGATCAGCCCTTAGTGCTGGGGCTGCTTTGGGAGATGCTTAGCGCAGAAGTGGGGAGTGGTTCCCTGATTCCTGTGCCGGCTCTGACATGGAGAAGGATCTGGCACAAGTCAGCTTTGTCTTCCAGTGGGATTTCCTGGAGACAGATGCTGCAGTGCTCAGACCTGGTCCCCTGGCACCTCTTGTCTGGCAGTGCTGCCCTCTCCCTGTCATCCTGCCTTCCTTCCCTGCCTTCTAATAGCTGTTGGAAGGTTTTCTTTATTTACTTTTATCTCCTGATGATTTTGTAGGAGGAAAAACTCATCGAGACAGGGAAGCAGGGAGCGTGGGTTCTTCCCTCCTCTTCTTGCTGGGCTGTTTGGGTTTTCCCTGGAGGGATGCAGTGGCAGGCAGGACCCTTGGGATGGGCAGCACGATGGGAAGAGCTGGCCCTTCCCTGTGGGAAAGCAGGGCTTCAGCTGGCCTTGGGCACTTCCAGGGATGGGGCAGCCATGGCTTCTCTGAGCACCCTGTGCCAGGCCCTCCCCACCCTCACAGGGAACAATCCCTTCCCAATATCCCATCTAACCCTACCCTCTGGCAGTTTGAAGTACCTCTGCTTCTCTTCTATTTATAAAAGAAACCCAACCCACACCTTGGGCTTCGGGCTAATGCCAAATATTTACAGCAGAGGAGGATAAAAATAACACAAAAGCAAGGGGCTGGAACCTGCTTTTTCCAATGCTGCAACACCAGGAAGAAAATTAAGAGGGGAAAATAGTGTGTGTGGGAAGCCTTGCCTGATGACGGATGCTCAGGTGCATTGCTGCTCCCATGTACCTTATGGGCATTCTTTGTCTTTTAAAATAACTCATCAGTGGTTTAATTTTAGTCTTGGCCTCTTTATTTTGGTCCTGTGGCTTTTTGTTTGTAAAGGGAAGACAGAAGAAGGGCCTGTGTTTTTGTTAACGAGAACCCATTCATTAATGAGGTGGCTTTTGGGAGATGTCCCCTGGCATGGGGTGGGTCAATGATCTCTCTCCACTCTGCTGTGGCCTGGACCAAATGGGGCTGATCTCATTAGAGCAGAAATAATTTTGCTGGGGGAAATGAGAGGAGAAAAAAGAGGAGCATGGACATAGTGGCTTCCCCTGGGTGGGTGAAACGAGCTGTGCTGGACTCTGAGGAAATAAATTATCATCATTTTATTTCACCCTGAGTAGCCACCCCAAGGGGCTGGCAGGGCCAGGCAGCCACACGGGTCAGCGGTGTGGTGAAAATTCCCCTCTTAGGGATTTCTTTCCCCTACTCCAGCGCCTGTCACTGAAGGATGCACTGGGAGATGCATGTAGTACTGGCACCATGTCACCCCAGATGGTGCTGTGACCCGCGGGGTGTTTTGGGGTCCCTGCAGGTGCAGGTCCCAAACTCTGGGGCAGTAGATGGGTGCCCCCTGTGATCCCAAATGCTGCATGGGCATGGATGGGTGCCCCCTGCAATCCCAAGTGTTGTAGGGCGATGGATGGGTGTCCCCTGCAATTCCCCTTCACCTCCCTTAGGCTTTTCTTGGAGCTGCTCAGTGGGAGTCGATGGGAGGAAAGCGCCTGAGTTTAGAATTAATTAATAACAAAGCACTGACTGTCAGGAAAACAATGGTAGGCTTGAATAAACGGCCCAGCTTTGTTACTTACAGCTTCTGATGGTATTAAAATGGAGATTAATAATCCCCTTGCATTTGGTGAGAGGGAGGATTTGGTGGGGCAGCTTCCCATCCATCCTATATCCCATCCATCCTGTGTGCCAGCCCCATGGCTGTGATGGACAGCTCTGGGAGCTGCCACGAAGGGCTGGGTCTCCTGCATCCCCCTCCTGCCTCCAGACTGCCTGGGTTGGAGCATGCAGGACAGGGAATGATGCTGCCTTTGGGATTCCCTCTGGGATTGTCATCCTTCCTGCCCTGTAAGTACAGCTTCAAAGCTGTGCTGAGGCTCTTGGTTTTGCTGCTGGTGATGTTGGGTGGTGGGAGGTGGGATCCCAACAGCTGCTGGAGGTGAGGCAGGTCTGGGAATGACATCCCAGGCATCCCTGAGAGCTGGGATGCCGTTGCTGCTCGTTAAGCCAACGAGGATTTCCCCCTACGAGTACCTGCTGAGCACAGTTTAATTGTGGTGACAACAGCGTGGTAAATGATGTGAGGAGCTGGAATGGAGTTAAACAGCTGAGGCCTGGCTGGGGAGGGGGATTGATGCAGCCAAAGCTGTGAGAGTTAAAGGAGGGTGACATCAGAGCCTTTCCTGATCCCGGTGCCCTGTGGAGACAGCCGCTCTGATCCTCCCCTCCTCATCCAGCAGCCAGGTCCCACCGCAGTGTGTCCTGCTGCTGCCCAAAAGGCATCTGCCCCAGACTCCATCCCAGGTCCCTCCTGTCCTGCACATCCTCACAGGCTCTCATGGACCACTGCTCTGGGGGACATGGGCATCTTTGTGGTCCCACATCCCCCACCTTCTCTATCCCTACTGGCAGAGCTCGGGAGAGGTGGAACAGGGGGATTAGAATGATAGAATCTCCTTATTTGGGAGGGACCCACAGGGATCATTAAGTCCAACCCCAGGCCCTGCTCAGACCCTCCAGCAATCCCAGCCTGGGTACCCTTGGAGCGCTGCCCAAAGGCTCCTGGAGCTGTGGCAGCCTCGGGGCCGTGCCCATTCCCTGGGGAGCCTGGGCAGTGCCAGCACCTCTGGGGGAAGAACCTTTCCTGCTCTGCAGCCCGAGCCTGCTCTGGCCCAGCTCCAGCTGTTTCCTGACCCCTGTCCTAGAGCAGAGATGGGAGCTGCCTCTCGGGAGGAGCTGCAGATCGCTGAGCTCTGCCCTCAGTGTGCTCTGCTCAAGCTGGACACACCCAATGCCCTCAGCCACCCACTGTATGGCCCCTCCAGACCCTTCACCATTCTCATAGTTACTCCTCTCTCCCCCTTCTCCCCCTCTGCTGCAGGCTCCTACCTGATGGTGAACTCCTCTCAGCACACCCCGGGCCAGAAAGCTCACCTGCTCTTCCAGGCACTGAGTGAGAATGACACCCACTGCCTCCAGTTCAGCTACTTCATGTTCAGCCGGGACGGCCACAGCCCCGGCACCCTCAGCGCCTACGTCCGGGTCACCGGGGGCCTGGTGGGCAGCGCTGTCTGGAACGCGTCCGGCTCGCACGGCCGCCAGTGGCACCAGGCAGAGCTGGCAGTCAGCCTCTTCTGGCCCAGCGAGTATCAGGTGAGGCCCAGCAGCCCCCCCTCACCCCAGCCTACACCTCCCTGCCACGGGTGACCCCTGTTTGGTGCTGCAGGTGCTCTTCGAGGCGGTGGTTTCCAGTGAGCGCAGGGGGTACCTGGGCCTGGATGACATTTTACTCCTGAATTATCCGTGCTGTGAGTGCTATGGGATGGGACTGAGGCGGGGAAGCTGCTGGGCTGGGCAGTGGGGCCTGGAGCTGGTGTCTGTTGGGATGGTCCTGGGGAGAGCAGAGGGCTTAATGCCAGGGTACAGCCTGATGGCACCTGGGTATCCTGATGTTACCTGGGCTGGTGGAGCTCCATCTCCTGAGCACCTCTGAGGCTCCATCCCTATACCCTCCAGCTCCAACATTGCTGTAGCTTTTATAAAATCTTAGAAAAGCACAGATTGAACACAAGGCCTGAGTGTCCCCATCAAGAGGGGCCACCCAGGCTGGTGGGGACCCAAAATCCCAGACAGTCCCAACACACTGCCTCTTGGGGTCACCCCCTATTTCTTCTAGGCTGCCCCTTCTATCAATCCCATACCCTGCATCTGGCACTAGCAGTGCTGTGTGCTGGAGAGAAAGGCTCATCCGTCCCTGGGCCACTGGCTTGTTCTGTGGGGACAGGAACACATGCCTCACTCGGAGCCAGGATGGGAGGGTGTGTATTAGGCCTTGGACCTGTCCAGAGCTTGGCTCAGCTCTGACATACTGGGTGGGTTTATAGGTGTGGAGGGATTTTTTACAGCAGTGCTGCCGTGGGTCTCCTTGGAGCTCAGGTTCTTCCTCACCTCTCACTTTGTCCCTTGGCAGCGAAAGCGCCCCATTTCTCCCGCCTTGGTGACGTGGAGGTGAATGCGGGACAAAATGCCACCTTCCAGTGCGTGGCCGCTGGCAAGGCTGCTGAGGCTGAGCGCTTCCTCATGCAGGTGAGGAGTGGTGGTGGTGGAACTGCCACCACCGGCCCCACACACAGCTTTCCTGTGGGAGAAGACCCTGCTGGACATGGCAGGAAAAGGGCGATCCCGCTGCTTTTAAGCAGACATCATTTGGGGACACCCCTGGTGGCTCCGGAGGTGCCCCGGTGCCCCTCGTGACACTGTGTGTGTCCCTTGGGCAGAGGCAGAGCGGTGAGGTGGTCCCTGCTGCCTCGGTGAAGCACATCAGCCACCGGCGCTTCCTGGCCACGTTCCAGCTGGAGGCGGTGTCCAAGGCGGAGCAGGACCTGTACCGCTGCGTCACCCAGTCCGCCCGCGGCGCTGGCGTCTCCAACTTCGCAGAGCTCATTGTCAAAGGTGGGTGAGCTGCCCCTGCCCATTCTGGGTCATGGCAGGCCACTCTGCTCGCTGTGTGCAGACGAAGGTGGGATGCCTGGGACACTGGGATTGCAGTTCCTCACTGTGGACAAGTTGCTAAATGTGGACTGTGCAGCATAAAACCAGAAACTCCCTTTCCTGGTGGCCTTTAGATCATTTATTTTTGATTGCAGTAGGTGGGAATTAATTAATTATGGTGAAACTGTGCAGCACCATGCTGGGCTGTGTGACTTATAAAGATAATTAAGGCTTGATCAGATGAAATCCTATTGCAGCTGTTAAAGCCTCATGTCAGTGATGGAGGGCACAGGCACAGACTGAAGTCTGAAGACTGGATGGTGCCTTCCTGTACTTGGGTAATTCCCATGTCCTCTTGGTGGGAAAGTTGAGTTTGTTCTGTGCTCTGCAGCATGAATCCCAGAATGGCTTGGGTTGGAAGGGACCCTAAAACTTATGCAGTCCCACCCCCTGCCGTGGGCAGGGACACCTTCCACTTGACCAGGTTGCTCAGAGCCCTCTCCAGCCTGGCCTTGGACACTTCCAGGAATGTGGCAGCCACAGCTTCTCTGGGCAGCCTGTGCCAGGGCCTCCCCACCTTCACAGGGAAGAATCTTTTCCTAATACCTAATCTAAACTTACTCTGTCAGTGTAAGTTCCTCCTTGTCCTGTCACTACATGCTCTTGTAAAAAGTCCCTCTCCATCTCTCCGTCTCTTTTGTAGCATCTTCAGATACTTGAAGGCCACAGTTAGGTCGCTCCAAAGGTTCTCTTCTCCAGCCTGAATGTGGTGGGTTTCTGTGGGAAGAGACTCTGTAAATGTGTTGACTGCAGCCTGTAAACAATAAAATAAAACTGTGGTACCTGTGGATGTGCTAGCTCTGGCCTGGCTCTGGGGGTGCTCCACCTGCCCCTTGTGTGCTCTCTTCCAGAGCCCCCTACCCCTATTGCCCCGCCCCAGCTGCTCCGGGCCGGCTCCACCTACCTCATCATCCAGCTCAACACCAACTCCATCATCGGCGACGGCCCCATCGTGCGCAAGGAGATCGAGTACCGCATGACCTCGGGGCCCTGGTCGGAGGTCCACGCTGTCAACATGCAGACCTACAAGCTCTGGCACCTGGACCCTGACACGGAGTATGAGATCAGCGTCCTGCTCACCCGGCCTGGCGAGGGGGGAACCGGCAAACCGGGGCCACCCCTCATCAGCCGCACCAAGTGTGCAGGTGGGTCCCGTGGCATCCCTGGGAGAGCACTCCTGGCACCCTGAGCCCCCCTTTCCCGTGGTGAGGAGAGGAGCTAACCCAGGGCACCTGTGCGTGTCTTGTGTGTGCTGTTGGCAGAGGCGTCCCCTCGTTAACTTCTTCATTCACTCCAATTAGAGCTGATTAAACTCCCTCCCACTGATGGCACTTGGTCCCTCTTGTCTCAAGAGCCTGACTTGGGCTTGATGACAGCACGAGGGCTCCCATGGCACGGGCACTTTTCTCTGGGTGTCTGGGGCTGGTAGGCTGCTTCACCTGCACAGGGAAGGATGAACCTGTGGGGGCTGCTGTCCCTGCCAGGTTGGTGGCTGAGAGATGTCCCCAGCCCTATCTGCAGGGCAGCAGCATACTGTGCCAGGGCTGCTCCCAGTTTTGCAGTCAAGGTTGCTCTCTGTGCTCGTCCCTTTTGTCCGTGTAGTGGTTTCACATTCACTGAATTTGTTTTGTTAAATGTAGTGTAGTAGTCTATCTTCCCACTATGGAATAGGATTAGAAGAAAGGCAAAACAGGCTTAAGTTAAAGATAGAAACAGATTTATTAACACACAATAAAGGGCGAACAAAAAAACCATGAAACCTTTTTTAATGCACTCCCCTCCCCCCCTACCAACAGTTTGCTTTTCCATGAAACAATGTAAAGAGACAGAAAATCAGAACTCTAAGTCAGTACCACTTATAAAATAGTCTTTCATTCAGTCTCTGAGAGAGACAAGTCCCTCCTGATTGTGTTCTGGTAACTTTCCACAAGAGACACAGTCTGTTTGTGGCTTCCAGCTCCCACAAAAGCAGCCTGCCCGAGAATCTGCATTTGTGAGCTTCCCAAACACGTAG
>WBMY01013603.1:193904-283045 GCA_013397315.1 Donacobius atricapilla | reverse complement strand
CGGCCAGGGCCAGCCCCAGCACGGCCGTCCCGCCCCGGCCCCAGCGGGGCCTAAGCTGAGCCCCCCTGCTCCCCCCCTCTCGATGTTACCTCATGGTAAGCCTGCAGCTAAAGAGAGCCTTTCCCAAAATCCCACCTGTATTTAAGCCATGTGTCCCAGAGGTGTACACTTGTATCCAATTGGCTGAACTAGCTGTAAGTTTTAAAGCAGATCACTAATTGGTTTTTACCATTCATGCCAAACCAATACAGTCCCTATGCTGTAAAAGGGTTTACCCTGATAAGACACATAAATCCATGAGATGTTTGCCTTCTTGCTCACCTCTCTCCATCTCTCTTCTCCCACAGAGCCCATGCGAGCCCCCAAAGGCCTGGCTTTCTCCGAAATCCAGTCCAGACAGCTGACGTTGCAGTGGGAGCCGCTGGGCTACAACCTGACCCGCTGCCACACGTACAGCGTGTCCCTGTGCTACCGCTACTTTGAGGGCAGTGGCCACAACCAGACCTTCCAGGAGTGTGTGAAGATGGAGCGGAATGCCAATCGCTACACCATCAAAAACCTGCTGCCCTACAAGAACATCCATGTCAAGCTCATCCTCTCCAACCCTGAGGGGCGCAAGGAGGGCAAGGAGGTGATATTCCAGACAGATGAGGATGGTGAGTCTGCTGGGGGAGGTGCATCATCCCCAAAATAGGAACTCTCTAGCTGGTGAGCTGCTGGGATGTTTCTTGTGGCATGTGTGCATCCCTGGCTACTGGCCCACGGGCGTGATGGGAATATCTCCTGAGCCAATGGGCAAGTGGAAAGGATCTCGATGCCCTAGAGCTGTGCAACAGGAGAGAAAGGGGCGGTGATGGTGTTTGGGGAAGGGAGATGCCTGGGGGCTGGGAGGCTCAGGGACTGGATGGGGATGTTACTGTGGACACACTGCCCTCATCCTTGGAGTGGAATTTTACCCATGGCTGGTCCAATGGAGGGTGTGGGAGTCAGCTCATACTCAGCTTCTCTCAGCACGAGTCATCCTCACTCACCCATTATTGGGAAGCAAAGCCTGGCAGCCATAATAACAACAATTAAAACAATTAATGCTTTGCACTCAGGCAGCATCTTTTATCTGCTTGGTTGCCAATGGATTCAGCACTGCTGCATTTCTGGCAAAGCGCTGTTCACCAGGGCAGGTGCAGCTTTTCTTGGCTTCCCTGGTGCTCTTCCCTGGTGAAGTTTGCTCTTGGGTGGGTTTGGGTTTGTGCAGAGAGCTCTGCAGTGATAAGACCCAGTCTCTGGCAGCAGCTTTGCTCCTGTTTTCCCCTTGTTCTGGCTGTGCCCTGTTCTGGGTTCCCTGTCACCTGGGCGGGAGGACATCCTTGATGGATGCTCCGGGACTTCTTGGTCTTGGAATCTCTCGCTCTGTCAAGCCCTTCCCTGAGGATCTGCTCATGCTGAGGCTGCTGGAGAGTTCTCCCAGGTCTGGCTTCACCTGCTCCTCGCTCTGACTGCAGCTTGCCATCAACAGTGCCTGAGTCACTCTGGGCTCTGGAGATGCAGTGGATATGGCAGGAGCTACAGGGCAGAGCTGGCTCTGTGTGTCCATTGCCACCCCTCAGTGACAGGCCACATCCAGGGCTGGCCTCTCCCACTGCTGACTGCTGGGGGCTGAGTGTGGCTGGAGCATCTCTGGATCTCACGGAGTCATCTGTTAAGCAAGAACAAAATTAATCTCCAAAGCACTTTATAGCATCAAGAATGGGCAATTAAAGTGAAGGAACTGGTAATTGCAAAGGATGGAACTGACTCCAGAGCCCCGAAGGACGCCTGAGGAGAAGCCTGCCATGGAATTCCCCTGCACAGGACTTGCCATTATGTGTGCAATGCTCATTCTTGTCTCCCAGGCCGGAAAGCAAAACCTGAAGAGCTGGAGCAGAGCTGAAAGTGTCTCCAGGTCCTTTTTCATCTTCAAAGCCTAAATCCGGCACCTTCCTCTGCACATCAGCATATTCCACATCCTCAATCCTGAGGCTGCCCCAGCGGGGGCACCCAGCTCCACCCTGCCAGTGGTTTATTTTCTAGCTATAATTGCTCCAGTTGTTCTCACTGGGCTGTGACTGCTCCAGCTGTTTGCTTATGGAATATTAATACAGGAGCTCCAGATGTCTTTCTGCTATACTATAATCACTCCAGCTGCTTTTCCCTGTGCCTCAATTAGCTGGGGCTGGTGGCTTCCCCCTTGTATTGAACTTGAGGCTGTGTATACATTTGGTCTCATGGAGACGGGTCTATGGATATCCTCCTATGGATATGTGGCAGATGCTCCTCGTGTGTCTGGCCCAGCCTGCCTGGGAGGATGATGAGGGTCTGAGCTCCTAGAACTGCAGGATGAGCAGCTGTCCATGCAAGTAAACCAAGGTGCCAAAGGCTCAATAATGATAGGACCCTTAATTGTGGTTTATTTTGGCATGAGGCCAGTTGTGGCAGCAGCATCCCCTGGACTGCTGTTGGTGGGTTGCAAAGATGCAACTCCCCATCCTGAGTGATAAACCCTGGTTTGGGGCTGGAAAATCCAAATTAACTGGGCCCAACCAAGGCTGTTGTTTATGGCATCCCAGCTGGACCATGGGCAAAGCTGTGCTGAGTGTGTGGGCACAACACTGAGGAGAGTGTGCTGCATCCACAGGTTGTCCAGCTGGTGTTGCAGTGCCCCCGGTGGATGCAGGTGACCCACAGCTGGGGACTTCGTTCTGTGTGTGCATGAAATGATGAAATTCAATGCCAGGGACCTGTGGAAATATCCCTGCCGTGTGGTGCTGCGGGAAGCCATTTCTCCCCTGTGCAGGCAGGGTGCGTGTGATGCAAGCCAGGATAAATATATATAATTCCATAAATAAATATGTGTGTGCAAATATGGATAGCAGAGGGGTATGTGCACACCTGAGAGCTGTTGTGTGCATCCTCTGCCTCTCTCGACTGGGGATGGAAGCATGATACCTGTACTTACATATGTGAATGTATAGGTATTATAATATTAAGGTAATATATAAGTTATCCTATAGACAATAACAATGATACAACATGTAATAACAGAAAATAAGCTGTAATTGTCTATATAATGCAGGCTATATATAATAAGAGAAAATAACATATAATTATATATAGTGTAGGTTCTGTATATTAAAAACCAGTCTCTGTAGGTACACACTTTCCTGCCCTACAGGTTTCCGTAATTCTCCCCGAATTTAATAAGCGCCTGTGTACACGTGTAGGACACAGTGCCTCTGATTAAATTAACTTGTAAATCAGGTGCAAACGGCGCGTTTGCACGGTGGGAAGCGCGGGAGGTGATCCCTCTCTCCCAGCCCGTAATTACACCCGAACAAAAGCTGCGAAAAAAAGCCAATCAGAAGGAGAGTGGCTGTCCCCTGCAAGGTTTGGGAGTGGGGGATGCTACCGGTGCCTTCCCGAGATATCTCCTTTCCTCGCTGACCGCCTCGGGTGGAGCAATCCATCATAAAAGAGTGGATATTGATCCTGGTGCCGCTGATTGCCGTCAGTGATTACAGTTATTATTGTGGTGGTGTTAATTAGAGGGGAGGCCGGGCCACGTCGAGCCCGTCTGCATGTAAGGATGTTGGTGCTCACTGGCACTGTCTCCACAAGATGCTAATGGCTCCAGGGCAGAAAAGGGAATTTATTTCTTTTTGTCATGCTGGAAAGCTCGGGCACCTGTGCTGCTGCCGGTGCCTGGGCTGAGGTGCTGGAAGTGGTACTTCTGGGGTTTGTGCTGGTGTGGGCACCTCCCCCTCCCACGCCAAAGTGTCACCAGTGGGTCCAGGACCATCAATGCCTTGGGTGTCTCCCTGGGAGCCACCAGCCCTGTCTGGTGGCACATGCTGGAGATGGGTGACACAGCAAAGGGAATGTGGTGGCTTGGTCACAGGGCGCAACTGCCACAGCCACCCGGAGAGGTTTCCTGGAGGATTTCTCCTTACAGACTGGTTTCCAGCTGCATCCAAGCGCATCTCCTTTACTTCCCCAGTGCCTGGCGGCATTGCCTCCGAGTCCCTCACCTTCACCCCGCTGGAGGACATGATATTCCTGAAGTGGGAGGAACCGGTGGAGCCCAATGGCCTCATCACGCAGTACGAGGTACATCCTGGCCTTTTGGCACCTGGGGACATGGGAGGGTCCCGTTGAGAGGTGTGTTGGAGGGGTCTGGAACAACCTCTGCTGTTGGCCATAAGGATTAGAGGCAGCTGCTTCTACCCCTGAGCCCTTTGGCTTTTCCAGTAAACCTCTGCTTTTGTTTCACCTCAAAAAGGCCCTGGGTGCCTCCAGGCTGCCTTATGACTGTCCCCTCCTCTGAATTAATCACTTCCATCCCTTCTCCACCTGAATCTGGGGCTCTGTCCCCTTTCCCACGGCCACGGGTGATGATGTGCCCTGTCCCTGCAGATCAGCTACCAGAGCATCGAATCCTCAGACCCTGCTGTGAACGTGCCAGGCCCGCGGCGCACAGTGTCCAAGCTGCGCAACGAGACCTACCACGTGTTCTCCAACCTCCACCCCGGCACCACCTACCTGTTCTCAGTGCGGGCCCGCACCGGCAAGGGCTTTGGCCAGACGGCGCTCACCGAGATCACCACCAACATCTCTGGTAGGTTCCCCCACTCCATTCCTGCTGCTGGGGCTTCTCCTCCACTCAGGTGTCCTACAGTGGTGTGGAGCCTCTGGCTCACTCCTGTGGTTTTGGTGACTGGGATTTGATGGCTGGATGCTGCCATGGAAAGATGCTCTTGGTGGTGGCAGCTATGCTGTGAGGCCCTGGCCAGTCCCCAGACTGGTGGGCCCGTTTGGACAGTCTGGCCAGCCCAGTGCTGGTGGCTGGTGCTGTCTGATCTCTCAGAGCGAGGGATTACTTTGGCTTCGTTAATAAGCCATGCAGTACTTAGGGCTCTTTGCTCATGTCTGTGGTACGGCATTAACTGCAGCAAGTGGGCTGAGCTGAGCATGAATGGGGGTACTGGGACAAGCAGCTCAAGCTGGACCCCAGTGGCTGCCAGCATTGGTTTGGGGACCAAAAGGCTATGCCAGGCATGAGAAGGGTCCCCCACCTTGGTCTGGGGGTGCTGCTGGCCTGGCTCAGGTGTGCTTCTGCCCTGGTGTGGGGGCAGCTCACACTGTGCCAGTGATTCTGAGTGGAGTTGTTCTTGGGCACATCTCAAGACTGGCACATTTGGGTCCTGGTGAGGTTGGATCCCACTCTTGGTTTCTTCCTCTCTGCCAGACTGGTGTTGGTAACCTCCCTTGTGCACACCCAGGGGTTCTCTCCCAACTCCCTGGAGAGGTTCTTTATTTGCAATAATTCTTATTACACCACTGGGTGATGCTTTGCCCTGGGCAAAGCTGCTCAGGTCTCAGTTTCCCCCTAACCCAGGGGGGCCCCAGGACTGACCCCAGCTTCTGTTGCAGCTCCCACCTTTGATTATGGGGACATGCCATCTCCACTGAGCGAGTCCGAGAGCACCATCACGGTACTGCTGCGGCCGGCGCAGGGCAGAGGGGCTCCCATCAGGTAGGTCAGGGCTGCAGGAGGGTAAGATCCCAAAACAGGGTGGTACAGCAGGGTCCATGGAAGGGCAGGACTGCTCTTCCCAAAACTAACCTGTGCCTGGCCCTCACCAGCACCTATCAGGTGATCGTGGAGGAGGACCGGCCCAAGAAGCTGAAGCGGGAGCTGGGGGGGCAGGAATGCTTCCCGGTGCCACTCACCTTTGACGACGCCGTGTCCCGCGGCTCCGTGCACTACTTTGGGGCAGAGCTGCCTGCCAGCAGCCTCACAGAGGCCAAGCCCTTCACCGTGGGGGACAACCAGACCTACAGCGGCTACTGGAACCCACCCCTGGAGCCCAAGAAGGCCTACCTCATCTACTTCCAGGCCATGAGCAACCTCAAAGGGGTGAGTACCCGTGGCACCCTTTTCCAGCAGCTCCCGTCCCACCTTTGGAGCATCCTCATCCTGCACATCTCCGTCCTGCTGGAAAGTGGTCACTGAATCTTTTTCTGGGGTCTGAGGGTTGGTAAAAATAAGACTACTTTTAGATCCCATCCTCCCCGGTCACCCTCTGGGTTTACCCCTGGTGTCCTGCCAGGGGGCAGTTGGTGCTCCAGGCCACCCTTTTGGCATGTTGAGTTGATGGGTGGGTGTCCTGCTCCAGCGCCCCTGGGTGGTGCCTGTTCTCATCTCTGTGGTGATGGCTGGGGGTGGAGTAGCCTCATTTCCCCCACCCAACGCAGTACTACCCAGGACAGCAAGAAGCACCAGTGCAGGGGAGACCCCATTCCTGGGGCTGCTCCTGGGTTGCAGAAGGTCTGTTGGGGCAGCCAGAGCTGTGTGTCATTGCTGGGGCCCCATGCTGGCCTGATGGCGAGTCCTAGCTCCAGAGAACTGCTGGGAGCTCCCGGGCTGCCCTTCCCTCCATGCTGCTGCCAGTTCCCTCTGTGGAGCTGCACCTCCTGCATCCCCCAGGCTGATTGCTCCAAGTCACCGGCAGGACCACCGGGACCCTGTGGGGACCCTTCTCGGCATCACCTGCTCCAGCAGCTCCTGTCCCACCTGTGGGAGCATCCTCATCCTGCACATCTCCGTCCTGCTGGAAAGTGGTCACTGAATCTTTTTCTGTGCTCCGGGGTCGTTCACACCTCTGCGTTGTAATTTGAGCTGAGAGGGACAGGGAGGATCCAGCTCTGGCTCGCTCGGCACCGCTGGATAACAACTGGTGGCTGATGCTGTGTTACATCTCTCCTGCTGGGAGGCAATGGATTTATCCCAGCTGCCATCAGATGTTGGAAAAACGCTGGATCATAGTTTTCATGGTTTTTGTGCCAGATGAAGCAAGAAGCAGGAGGAGGAAAAGCTGGAAATCCCAGGGAGAGCAGAGCTGTAGCTGGCCCTGGCCTGGGTGTGTGGCATGAGCAGGTCTTGGGCCGAGGGTGGATGGAGCAGCATTGTTGCTTGGTGTCCTGAGAGACTGGAGGAGAAGAAGAAAATACTGCCAAAATGGTGCTTTTTATTTTGCAACAGAAGCTGGATGCCTGGAAAAATGGAATATTTTAGCTGAACCCATCCCTAAATTGCAAATGTTAAAACTATTGGAGACTTGAGCTGGAACCTCATGGCAACCTTGGCAGCAGGTGCACAGCACCAGGACTGGGGCTTGAAACTGGCTGATGGAAGACAAACCCGTGAAGCTCTGGATGACAACCTGGGAATGTTTTAGCTGTAGCTGGTGGCACACTGGTGACATGTGGCTTGGCTCCATCTGCTGGGTCCTCCTGTGCTCTTGAGCTTTGCCATCCCCTCTGTGCTAGTAGCAGTGGCTCTGGCTAAACCTGGAAATGCTGGGGACAGATCATTCAGCAGCATCTCTTGGGATGTAGGTCCCCAGGAGCTTTTTGGGTGCTGCAGCACAAATCACCCACAGACTCTCTCAATTTGGGGGCCGAAGCACCAAAGGACCAGCCCTGTGCCCCCCAGCCTCGCTTGGGTGGGAGTGGGGAGCGGAGCTGCTGGGATGCTCATCCAGCACTGACCCCCCCCCCCCTTTTTACCTCCATAGGAAACTCGGCTGAACTGTGTCCGGATCGCTCGCAAAGGTGAGCCCTCCCTTCCCCCTGATCCCCCCGAGGCTGTGGCTCTGGCCCCGTGGCTCTCTGGCAGTCGGAGCTGTGCTGGTGGGTTGGGACCAGCACTGGCAGTGGTTGGGCTGCATGTGATGGGTTATTCCAGCCCCACCCCACACTCTTGTTTCCCACTCTTTGGTGTCTGGGGTTTTCCTTTGGTTGAATTTTCCTTCTTAATGCTGTTACTATGGTGGAGGTGGCAGGCTGGAGTGGTGGTGCTGGATGCTGAATCCAGGGGTGGATGGTCATATGTGGGGTGTGATGAAAGGTGCACAAAGGGACTGTCTCACCCCACTGGAACTGAGAAGAGGGACTTGTCTATGGTCATAGTGTGGCACTACAGAGCCTTGTAGCATCTTTGTGGAATAATATGTGTTCAGGGAGAAACGAGCATCCCATGGGACAAATCCCAGTGTTTTCATGTCTGATGTTGCCAATCCCCCTGGAGTGGAGTGTAATGGGTGCTCACAGCACCCCTCCTGCCTGTCCTTGTTCCCTGGCAGCTGCCTGCAAAGAGAGCAAGCGTCCCCTGGAGGTGTCACAGCACTCAGAGGAGATGGGCCTGATCCTGGGGATCTGTGCTGGGGGGCTCATTGTCCTGATTTTCCTGCTGGGAGCCATCATCGTCGCCATTCGGAAAGGGTAAGGGGATCTGGGCTGGTGGCTTCATCAGTCCCTCCCTGCCTCCCTCCCAGTCCAGCCCTTCTCCACCACCCCAGCACTAACTGGAGTTACTGGTGGGGATTCAGCTGTGCTGGGCAGGCTCCAGATGCTCCCTCAAGCTGTGTTTCCATGTGCCTGTGCATCCCACTGGACACAGAGCCCCTGTGCTCTGTGACACCAGGCATGGCTGGGGACATGGGGGACCGAGCAGCAAAGTCCTGGGGATGTCCTTTTCCCCTCTGCAGCTTTGTCCCACTGTCCCTCTTCCCCATATTTTTTTGTCTTTTGCCTCTTTTCCTGCTGCTTTTTGGCTTTGTGCTGCTTTGGTGCTCCTGCATGGATGGAAATGCTTCTGACCCATTCCCAAGCCTTGCACTGGTGCTGAGCCCAGCTGTCCCCATCCCGCCAGCTCTCCCCTGCCAACAGCAGCCACGGGAGCCTGGGGTGTGCAGCCCTTCACCCCCAACCCAAAATCACAAAAATCAGCTTAATCTGCACTGGGATGTTGGCTCTGGGCTTCCCTGTTGCTTTGGCCAGGCCAGCATAGCACACCCAGCATGGATGCAGCTGTGGCCATCATGGTGGGCTTGTACTGGGGGAGCTCATGGGGTGGGAGGGAGGACGGTGAGGGCTTTTTGGGACACTCATCCCTGGGAGCACTGGGGATGTGGCTGCTGCTTTTCACATGGATGCAATGCCCTGGAAAAGTGGCTTCTTCCGTGCAGGGCTCAAGGCAGTGCCGGCCCGGGGGGTGCTCTCAGAACTGGAATAAAGGACAGCAATTAAACACAGGGCTTGGGAGGATGGAGCAAAGTACGTGAACAGCCAGAGGGAGAGAAAAACAGCAGGGCAGAGCCTCGGCCCTGTAAATCTACAAAGCTCTTTATGGCTCTGTATGCCCTGGAAGGATCCTTGCAGATTTACGCTGCTGGAGGAGGGGGGCTGTAGCATCCCTGCACACTTTGAGGTGCAGGGCTGGCTCATAGCTCCACTGGATCCTTCTCTGATGGGGCAAATGCCAGTAGTGCTGGTGTGTTTTGGGGAGTGATGCTGTAGGTGGGAAGCTGTGAGTGCGGCTGCTGCATTCCTATTGCCAGTGCTGCAGGACAGGAGGAGGAGGAGCAGCAGCATCTCAGGATGAACCTGTTGAAGGATAAACCAGAGCCACAAATTAGATCTGGTGCTGAGAGCCCTGAATTTGGGGCTGTTGGGAAGCTGTGATGAGCTAATAAATCTTCTCCAGAGTGCTTTGCTATTGGAGGAACACTGATGTGATGGAATGGAAATAGAGCCTTGGAGTATGTTTGTCTCTAGTAAATGCTGCACTGGGAATGTGACATTCCAACCCCATCTCCCCCTCTGGGCCCTAAACCAGCACCCTGGGGGAAATCCCTATATTTGGGAGATCTTTGTTCACTCTTAAAAATTATGGAATAACCCCGTGGACAAGGGTGCTGTGGACACCCACCACAAGTGTGGTCACACTGAGAGCCGATGCTTGTGCTCTCCTATCAGGATGCCGGCTCCTGCCCAGAGCAAAAAACCTGTGGGTGCCGCAGGGGAGCCTGATTCCTTTATGGTGCATTGAATTTTCTGGCAGCTGACTTGCCCTGTGACCTCTTTTCCCAATGCTGGAGAAAAGGTGCTTATGCAATTTCTGCTGTTCTCTTTGCACGCTTGCCAGGAGGAACTACTATTCTTACTCCTATTACCCGTAAGTAATTGTCATTCTCTTGCTTTACCCTCCTCCTGGCCGCCCCCCTCACCTCGCTGCTCCAACAAGTCCTTATCTCTGCCAAGTGCATTTTAAGGGTCTGTTTGGATCAGGGAAAATAATGCTGCCAAGCTTGTTAGAGACAGAAGGCAGCGTAAAGGGGAAGGGTCAGTGACTCTGAGTTGAATTCTGGATTTTAGCAGTGCCTTGCAGTGTTCCAGCCCCAGCATGATGCTGACATGGGCTCAGATCTCCTGTTCATCCTTCTGGTTTAATCACTGCTCTGGCTTCAGAGCCTGATGCTGCCTCTCAAAAACATTCCTTCAGGTTTCTTTGCCTAAATGACTTGAATTTAGGGTATGAGGTTCTGTCCCAGTGAGGACTGGGATTTCCCAATATCTTTGTTATGTGCTTAAAGAGACCCTGCATGGGGAGAAAAGCCTCTGCAGTGGGTTTACTCAGGGGGATTCAGCCCATCCCTTGGGATGGATTTGGCCCCTGACATGGTTTCCCAATCACAGAATGGTTTGGCTTGTAAGGGACCTTAAAGCTCATCTCATCTCACCTCACTCCAACCCTTGCCATGGGCAGGGACACCTTCAATTAGACCACGGGGTCGTGGCTGGAGAAATGGGGCTGGATAGGGCTGGGGAAGATCCATGTGATGGGACACAGCTGGAGAGGGCTTTTGCACAAGGAGCACTCCTGGCTGCCAAAGGGCAGGGGACAGGAGGGGACACTGAGACCGAGCAGCTGGAGTTGCTGCAGCCAGCAGCATGCACATGCGGCTGTGACCGGCTTGGGACAGCACAGCACCAAAGCATGCTGCTTTGCATCTATCCTGCTCCCTGGAATAATCCGAGCCCAGGAGCTTTGAGGGGACCTTAGAGCACCTGATGGTGAGCCCTGCCCACTTCTGCTCCTCCCCACTGCAGGAAACCTGTGAATATGACCAAAGCCACCATAAACTACCGGCACGAGAAGACACATATGATGAGCGCCATCGACAGGAGCTTCACCGACCAGAGCACCCTGCAGGAGGATGAGCGCCTGGGGCTGTCCTTCATGGACACCCACAGCTACAGAAACAGAGGTGAGGGTGGCAGCCTGGCATCCCCTGTTCTCCTTCTGCAGCTGTGGAAACTGAGGTGAGGGTGATAACCCGGCATCCCCCTGCTCCCATCCCACAGCTGTGCCAACCAAGGTAAGGGTGGGGACCCTGGCATCTCCCTGCTTCTTTCCAGCCACAGCAAAGGTGTCCAGTAACCCCAAAATATCACAGAAACAGCCTTCCAGAGCTCAAGGAGTGTTAGGACAACCTTCTCAGGAACAGGGTGGGATTGTTGGGGTGTCTGTGCAGGGCCAGGAGTTGGAGTCTGTGGTCCCTTCCAACTCAGGATATTCTGTGATTCTGCTGAAGGCTTGATGTTACATCTGTTTTGGACTGATGTGTGTGACATAGCAGGCTCTTCCCTGCCCTGTGTAAATCTCTGAGGGCATGGATTTCATTGGTGTTGGAGCTTTTGCTGTGCTGAAGGGGAAGCTCTTGTGGGGAGCTGGGTCTCTATCTTCTCTTGGAGATCTGAGCTTGTGGCTGGGCAGGTTGAGGCCATTTGTGTTGGCCCAGGATCCAGCTGCAGCCCCCCTGGAACTGGGTGAATCCCACCTCCTGGCCTACACTGAGATTGGAAGCTTTCCCCCATGGGAGAGCTGGGGTTAGAAGGGTTAAAGAGCCCCTGTGCTCACATCAGAGGGAGACTTATAACTTCACACCCACTGGAGGATGTGTCTCCATGCTGATTTAGTTGTAAAATAACTCTTTGGATGCCCCAGTTTCAGCCATATGCTAATAACATCTGTTACAGTAACTGCAAGATGCTGCCTGCACAGCTCTTCCGCACCGGCTGTGGGATTAATGTGCTTCCCACCATTGTCTCATGGATCATTAAAGCCCAGAGGGCAAACTTTTCCTCCTCTTAATACATAGCGCTAGGTTAGGTGTATTTTTTCTTTGATTGCTGTGCTTGAAACTCTCAAAGGCTGGTGGGGCTGAGCTGGGGAGCTCAGGCTGCCTGCCATGGCTGGGAGTTTCCATTGCCTGCAAACGTCCTTAATTAACAAGGGGCAATGAATGACTTGGTGACTGGTTGGTGGCTGTCTCCCCATGCTTCAGTTTCTGTGCATATAAAAGGAAGTCACTAATCCTCATGGAAACCCAAGTGATTCCTCAGCTTGTGGCTGTGGCAGCACCTTGCAAATGCCAGAAATCAATTAATTTCTCATTAATCCCAGCAGCTGATGAGCCCATTGGTCAGGTCATGGGGTGTGGAAGCACTCTCCTGTGTTGTCCTGTTGGTTCCCACTGCCAGAGGGTGGGGTTAGATGGGATATTGGGAAGAAATTCCCTGTCATGGGGGTGAGGCCCTGCCCCAGGTTGCCCAGAGCAGCTGTGGCTGCTTCTGGATCCCTGAAAGTGTCCAAGGCCAGGTTGGACAGGGCCGGGAGCAGCCTGAGGCAGCTGAAGGTGTCCCTGCCCATGGCAGGGGTGGCACCGGATGGGCTTTAAGGTCCCTTCCAACCCAAATCATTCCATGGGTCCCTGCCTGCCCATCTCTGGGAGTAGTGCAGAGCATCAGGATTTCTGCAAACCCAGATTCTGGGATCTGGTGTGGGAACTTTCCCTGACAAACACAGGTGAGATCTTAGCCTGGCTCTGCTGGTAAGGACGCAACAAAAGCATAAGCCAGGTAAATATTGCACAGACTCTCCATCAAACAGCAGCGAGCTCCATTTGTAGCAGCATGAGGAATCCAGTGCTGGTCTCTAGCAGTGAGGGAAATAAAGTGTTAAGCTGTGCTGGAGACTTTGGCAAGGTGATTTTTCAGCTCAGGATCTTGTGTGAATATTTGGGCATGCAGCTCTTGCTTGTCTGCATGGGAGCTCATTGTTCCAGCTGATGGGAAATGAGGTTATTACCCCCTTACGGCCTTGCCCTCTGATTTCTAATAGATCTGCTGGGGTCCTAAAAGGCTGTACTGGGCATTTTTTGCTTTGTGGTGTAGGAGGAGCTGCAGAGAGGAAGGGGGAGGTGGGAGTGGGATTGGGGGCCAGACACCTGCCGGTCCCCCGAGAGGGTCTGCAGCACCAGCATCTCCTGGGGATGCTTCCCCCACCCCTGTGTGTGTGAGGAGGTGATGGAGATGCAGCCCAAGGTTCTGCTGCCCTGATAGCCCCTGGCTATCCGCCCCTTGTGCAGGTGACCAGCGCAGCAGTGTGGTCAACGAGTCCAGCAGCCTCCTGGGGGGCTCCCCGCGGCGGCAGTGCGGTCGCAAGGGCTCCCCGTACCACACGGGGCAGCTGCACCCGGCCGTGCGCGTGGCCGACCTCCTGCAGCACATCAACCAGATGAAGACGGCGGAGGGCTACGGCTTCAAGCAGGAGTATGAGGTGAGGACAGCTTGTGCCAGCGTCGCAGGGCAAGTGGGAGGTAGGATGGATGTGGATAGGATGTGTGCAAGGAGAGGATGCTCCAGGTCTGGAGCTCTGGATGGGAGCTGGAGCTCACAGCTCTGGGCTGGCATTGTCAGCATGGGGGGCGTCCCTGAGGCTGGATCTAATGGCTGCTGCTGGCAGCTCTGCGTTATTTGTCAGCTTGAGCAGGTCCCTGAGATAAGCCAAACCAGCCCGGCTAGCCCTGTCTGCAGTGCGTCATCCCAGCTCTCCTGCAAGGGCCACAGCTGCTCCTTCCTTTCCCTCTCCCTCCCCTGGGCATCACCATGTCACCTGCTCTCAAGCACACTTGGCCTGTGATAAGCATGGCCATAGCCTAAGGAGAAGCAAATCCTCTGCAATCTGGTAGCTCCAAGACCATGAAGACGCTGGGGAGGGTGATGCTAGAGGAGGGATTTCTTTCCCAAGAGTTGTTGGCAGCATCATGTTCATCCCAGCTGGCCAGGTCAGAGCACTCGTAAGAGAGCAGGTTATTTCACAAGCCTCTGCCTCAGCACAGCCAGTGGGGTCATTTCCTGACTCCTCGGTGTCCCACAGGTCTAGAGACTGAGATTTCCCAGTGAAATTACTGTTTAATGCTCAGCTGTTTCAGGAACAGCAGCTCTCCCCCCGTTTCGCACATTGGACAAACCAGGGCTTGTAATAATCATTAGTGCTCCTTGAAAAGCTGCTGTGTGTTCTTGGAACTAGTCATTTGAAAGCACTCAGATATTATGGGAGGGGAGAAAACATGTAATTTCCTTCCACTTTCCCCCTCTTATGCCAATCTATGAATGTCACTGTTATTACACACAAACCTGTTCTGTGCTAGAGAGAGAAAGGAGCTGGGGAGGTTTAGGGAAAAAAAAAAACTACAACCAAACCTGGGGAAAAAAAAACAGGCAGTCTGTAATTTTCTGGAAAATGGACCATTTTGTGGATGCAACAGGAGTGTGTAGCTAGCAGAGTGTAGTGCTGTGGAAGTGGAGCTGGGACTGCAGGAGCCAGGTGTTGGGGTGGAGGGACCATGCTGTCTGTCATGCTCCCCAGGTGGCTTCTGGGGCTAGGGGGACCCCACAGTCTTGCCCTCAGCTTGAGATGTCCATCCTTTCCTTACAGAGTTTCTTTGAGGGCTGGGATGCTTCAAAGAAGAAAGACAAGACCAAAGGGAGACAGGATCATGTGTCCACATGTGAGTGCCTTTAGCAAAGGATTAGACACCCCAAACAGCTTCAGAATCCTGAATTCTGCAGATTCCTGGGCCAGAGGGATTGCCTGGGATGCCCTCGTGAGTGACCAGGCACTGATGGTTCCTTGTTCCCTTTCCCCAGATGACCGTCACCGTGTGAAGCTGCACCCACTGCTGGGTGACCCCAACTCTGACTACATCAATGCCAACTACATCGATGTAAGTGGGGGCAGGGCCTGTGTCCTTGGGGCTCTGGGCTGCGCCAGGAGCTTCCTGTGGCATCTCGGGTCTGTCCAGCAGCATTTGGAGGAGTTTGGACAGCCCAGGGTGGGCTGGTCAGTGCATCCCTGGAACACACTGCCTGATTTGCGTTCATCAGCAGTTTCTTCTTGTTGCATCTCTCCCTGCTCTGCTCTGTCCCTTCTTTCTCATTCCCTCTCTGCTTTGCTATCTTCTTCCCCCTCACCTGCTTATGTGGCTGTGGATCTCCCTCTCCCTGGGTGGGAGATGCAAAAGTTGAGAGGACCAAGGGACCATCTGGGGCTCACGCTGGGGTACCCCTCAAACCTGCTGGTGTGTGTGAATCTGGGCAGAGCCCAGCCCTGGTGTCCTCTGAGAGCAGTGTCCCCAAGAGCAATGACCCCTGTCACCTCCAGCGATGCTGAGACCAAAGCAGGTGCAGGAAGGCTCCAGCACCTCCTGGAAGCAGTAGCAAAGTCAGCTCTTCCCTCCTGCCCAGAGGGTGTTGTCTGTCAGTGGTGGCCTGGTCCTCGTGCCCAAGCAGTGTCCCTCAGCCTGTCCATGTCCCTCCCCTGTGTCCCTTCTGCCCTGTCTCGCCATGGCCTGCTCTGGGGCAGGCGCTCTAACCCCTCTCTGCTCTGTGCCTCACTAATGTCTCTGATCTTTTTCTCTCAAACCTCTGTCCCAACGGGATCGTTAAGATTCGGATTAACCGAGAAGTAAGTAGACTGTTCCCCCTCTCCTCCCTTCTCTGCTCCCATCTCCTGCCAGGCCTCGCCCTGTGCAGTGTGGCCTAAATACCATCAGGGAGAGGCAGGCTGGGAAAATGTGTCCATAAACCTGGAAGCGGTCCAGGAAATGGGAAAGCAAGGTCTGTGTGGCACTGGGGCATGGAAAGCAGGGCCCATGTGCTCAGAGAAGGGGTTGAATTTGACCCACAAAAATCCCCTGTGGAAAGACTCATGGGGGATGGAGAAGCCACTGTCACCTCCATGCGTGTGGTGTGGTTTAACTCTGCTAGACCCATGGCCAGGGTGTGAGACACCAGGTTCACAGTCCCTCTGGCAGCAGCCTGGCTGGAATGTGCTCTTTGGCATGTCCTTGTTAAGGGTCGAGCAGCTGGGATGAAGGAGAGGAGTGGGGCTGTCTCAGCACCAGGTGGCTGCTGTGGAGTGGGGGGTCACTAACGGGGCTCTCCTGGCAGTGGTTTGGTGGCAGCTGGAGTAGAGCTCATGGATCCCTTAAGGTGCTGATAAAGGATTTTGGTGCAGACCAGGGGTGCGGGTTTGGCATTACATGAACCTCTTGACGGAGGTGCACCCTCCCAGGACAGGGTGTACTGAGTGTGGCATGGCTGCTGAACCTCCTCCTCCTCCTGCAGTGGACTTGCAGAACCTGGCCCAGTGGCTGTGGGGAATTTCTACCAGTTGGGTGACTGGGAAATGTCTAAGGGTCTGTGCCCCAGCTAGGGATTGATGTCTCTGCTTCCCTTGCAGGGCTACCACAGGTCCAACCACTTCATAGCCACACAAGGTGAGTCATGCCCTGCCCTCTGAGCCAGTGGTTCCTCAGCTCCTGATGTAGCAGCCAGGTTTTGTTCCTGGTGGGCTTAAACCTTGCAGGAGCAGGAAAGGAAGGGCGGGGGCCAATGTGGAGCAGCTCCCACCCCGCCTGCCTCCCCTTGGCACTGCACAGCCCTGGGGAAAAGGGCTCTGAGGTGCTGTGGAGCTGTTTGTGCCTCAGAGGCAGAAATGGGGACATGGTGGCATCGGGCCACTGCCAGGGCTGGGTACTACTGCTTGTGGTGCCCATCCATCTGTGGGGGCTTTTGCCGTGTCCCACAGGGCCCAAGCAGGAGATGGTGTATGACTTCTGGCGCATGGTGTGGCAGGAGCACTGTTCCAGCATCGTGATGATCACCAAGCTGGTGGAGGTGGGCCGGGTAAGGATCCCATCCCTGCCAGCTCCAGCTCTGCTGGAAGCCACCTCCACAGAGTCAAACTCCCATCCTGTGCTCTCCTTGCAGGTGAAGTGCTCCAAGTACTGGCCAGATGACTCCGAGATGTACGGGGACATCAAGATCACGCTGGTGGAGTCAGAGACATTGGCTGAGTACGCTGTGCGCACCTTCGCCCTCGAGCGGGTACGGCCCAGCCCCTCCCCCTGACTCGGGGAGAGGCCTCCCTCAGGGGCACCCCCCACCCTCCACAGCTTGGCATTTAGGAGTATCCTGTTTATTTAACCCAATATGGGGTCACCGTTGCTCCTTCCTTTGCCTTTTCCCTGGCTCTGCACCCTGTGCTGGGCGAGTGGCTCAGTCCCACCTTTGTCTAGACAGTGAGTGAGTAATTTTCATGTGAGTGTGGTGGGGGTGAAGGGTGCATTCCTCTCCTCTGGCTGGAGGTGCAGCCATCACTCTGCCGCATGGTAATGGCAGATGGAGCCAGTGCCATTTACCCCTTAATCTACAGGAATGCCAAATTACGGTCGGGTTATAGGGCAAGAGGACCTGAGGCTGCTGCCACCTCCTCCTTTTTCTCCTTGGTGGCTTTTAACCCTCTTGCAGCCAAGAGGAGAGAGCCGTGGGGCTGCCCAAGCATGTGACTGCTGTGTAGTCCATCTGCCTGGATGCTGAGCTGGCAAAATCGTAGATTCCTGAGAAAATCGAGTGTTTGAGTGACCTTGCCCTCTCATCCTTCCCTTGCAGCGGGGTTACTCGGCCCGGCACGAGGTGAAGCAGTTCCACTTCATGTCCTGGCCTGAGCACGGTGTCCCCTACCACGCCACAGGGCTGCTGGCCTTCATCCGCAGGGTGAAGGCATCCACGCCGCCCGACGCTGGCCCCATAGTCATCCACTGCAGGTGCGGGCAGGGCTCGTGGGACAGGTGGGCTGGAGGGGACCATAGAGCTCATCCCCCTGCCACAGCAGGGACACCTTCCACTCACCCAGATTCCTCCAACCCCTGTCCAGCCTGGCCTTGACGTCCCTCTACGATGGCATCTGTCTGTGAGATGTCACCACTGGGCTGGGACGGGGGGGCTGGGGCTGGTCCAGGGGAACAAGCAGGGAGCAGCACTGTTTTGGGGCTGCCCCAGCCTGTTACTAGTGACACAACTCTGTTCCAGTGGGCAAGGATGAAATGGCAATGGGCAGCTTGGCCACTGCTGATGGTCAGGACGTGGGGTCTGGCTGAAGGGAGAGGCAGGGAGGCAGCAGGACAGCCCCGTTCCCAGGGTTACCCACAGGGCTGTTCCTGCAGGGCTTGGCCACTGGGACGCCAGAGCCGGGAGGACATGAGTGACACATCTGAGCAGCTTTGGTGCCTCTCTGTGCCCTGAGCAGGCATTCCCACATGATGGGCTAATGGCTCTTCTTCCACTGGGCAAACCAGGAGGAGCTGATGTGTGGGAGAGATTTTATTTTTTATTTGATTTCTCCCTGTCAACTGCCTCATCAGCGTTCATTCACCAGCCAGTGTGATTAGTGCCCATAGCCTGTAATCACTGATAATCACAATGAGTGATTCATCAGCCCCAGAAATTAGTATTTCACTGGAAAAGACTCGGTAGGAAAGGAGCAGAGGTGTGGTTCTGTTCCTGACACATCATGGGGGAGGTCAGGACACAGTAGGTCTTTGACTGTGACTCTAGCCATGCCAGGGCCTGGGATGTCACCACTGATGGGCGGGCCCTGAGCATCCTGCTGGGCTCAGCCTTACCCTGAGAGTCTTTGCTGGGGCATTCAGACCTGCTTATGCCAGGGGAGCCTCCTTGCTCTCCCTGGGCTTAGAGCTGAGCCCTCCTTGGTGCGTTTGGGCTGGGATCCTAGAGGACTGTTGGCACTTAAATGGTTTAGTTGTCAGTTTTGTTGCAAAAAACGTATTCTGCTGTTTTAAATTAAAAATGAAATTCATACATGGGTGCCTACCCACAGCCTGACCATCACTCACCTTTGGGACTGCATCAGGGGTGTTTGGGCAGGTTTAAAGCTAAACCAGGCTCTGCAGTTGTGTGAGATCGTGGCAGCCCTGTGAGGTTGTCTGGTACAGGGTCTGTGTGTTGAGCCCTTGCCCACAGCCCAAAAGGCTGCTGAGCGTGGATGTCAGCACAGACTGGGAATGTGTTTGCTGTTTCCCCCTCTGTCCCCAGCGCTGGCACAGGGAGGACTGGCTGTTACATCGTCCTGGATGTGATGTTGGATATGGCTGAGTGTGAGGGCGTTGTGGACATCTACAACTGCGTGAAGACCCTGTGCTCACGGAGGATCAACATGATACAGACGGAGGTGAGTGGGTGTCGGGGACAGCCGGAGACACGTGGGGCTGCTGTCACCAGCCAGCTCTGGAGGCTCAGCCCTGTCCCCTCTCCTCCCCAAAGGAGCAGTACATCTTCATCCATGACGCCATCCTGGAGGCCTGTCTGTGTGGGGAGACCAGCATCCCTGCCAGCGAGTTCAAGCCCACCTACAAGGAGATGGTGAGGATAGAGCCACAGAGCAACTCCTCGCAGCTGCGGGAGGAGTTCCAGGTGAGTTTCCCAAAACCTCTACAGCTCCTCCTTGTCCTCACCCTCCCAGTGCCCACCCTGGCTGGGACCAGGCAGGGCTTTGAGGGGCACCCGTGTACCCGCAGACGTTGAACTCGGTGACGCCACACCTGGATGTGGAGGAGTGCAGCATCGCGCTCCTGCCCCGCAACCGGGAGCGCAACCGCAGCATGGACGTCTTGCCGCCCGACCGATGCCTTCCCTTCCTCATCTCCGTGGATGGAGACAGCAACAACTACATCAATGCGGCCTTAACTGATGTGAGTGTTCCGTGGGGAGGGAAGGGGCTGCTTCCTGTGGGCTCAGGCAACTTTTCATGGCAAAACTTCGCTCGGTTTGGCTTTATGGCCTCGTTTTGCACAAGGGCAGGAAGGCTCGTGGCAGCTGTGTGCAGGGGAGGGAAGGATTGGGACTGGTGTAACAGTGTCCTGCACACTTCCTTTGTATAGTAGCACCCTGCAAGAGCTTTCCTCCTGCTCTCACGAACCAGGCACTGAGAGACTTCAGGATTTTGCAGTGACAGTGGAGCAGGGGAGGAGAAAAAGCTTTTGTTGGGGTTGGTAGCATTAAGCCCCCCTTGTGCTGCCAGCCCCACCATGATCCTCCTGCCCCTCCTCCTGATGCAACTGGGGGTGCTCTGAACTGCTCCCAGAGCCACCGTGCATCCCCCTGGTGCAGCCAGAAAGGACTGTGTGGTGACAGAGCTATCTCCTAGTGGCTGATGATCACAAAGCAGAGCAGAGGATGCTGCAGGCTCCAAGCCCCCACTGAGGGATGGGGTCATTCATCACCAGCCCCACTTCCCTTGTCTTGAAATGCTTTGCATTGGCAGCACAGAGTCCCCCACAGCTCAGGCATCTTCCCCAGACCCTCCTGGTCACAGCTGAGTGCTGGCACCCGGCTGAACCTTGTGTTTCCCATGCTGTGGATGTCTTTTCCTGCTGGATCTCTGTGCAGATCCATTTCCCTAGTTGCTGCTCCCACAGCAAAAGCAGCTTGTAAAGCAGAGTGGCTCTCATAGTGCTGCAGTGGGATGAGAGTTTTGTTTCTAGCTTGCTTGCTGTTTGCATATGCATTTTATCTTTATGCACCACTGAGCCTCCCTTAATCTCTGCTAAAGGGTCAGTGAATGAAGTATTTTTTATAGGCAGACAAAGCCCTTTGGATGAAATTCTTGCTGAAGGGATAAAACCTATTTCCCTCTTTGGGTGAAAAAAAAAAAAACAAAACCCATCTTATTCTCTTTAAGTGCCAAAGTGGTTTGCTCAGTCAGTCTGTCCATCTGTCAGATCAGCTTGGCCTGTGCCACCTGTCAGTGGTGCTGGTGCCATTGGAGCCATGCCCTGCTCCACACCCTGCTGTCACTTACACCTCTGCCAAAGAGGAGGGTGCCAAGGCAAGCCTGAGCAGCACCTGGTGAAATGTCTTTCCCCTGCTGCTCTCATGCCCCTCCCTGAGGGTGGAAAGCTCTTGCCGAGTGCTGAGGTCTCACTGCTGCCCATGCACAGGGCCAGGGAAATGGTTCAATAAAGGCATTTCTGTGAGCTTGATCAGAAGGTTCTGCAGCAGGCAGAGGATCCCCCATTAGCAGAGAGCTGTGCTGATTCTGTGTCTGAAGAGGCTTGAGCCAAACTATGTTAATTTAAGTGTGCCTAATGCAGTGTTGAGCTCAGCTGTCCCTTGGCAAACCAGCAGCAGGATGACCAAGGAGATGTATCTTTGTTCGAAGCACAAACCAAAGATACAGTAATTTCCTTCCCTCCCACTTCCTTCTTGCAGTCTCTAGGATCTTTTTTGGGGGGGTTTTCTTTCCTCCCCACAAAAAAAAAAAAAATGAGCCCAGGTTGTCTCTGCTGCTCTTGGTGCCTGGTGGTGGGGTGCTGTGGGTGGGGGTGATGCTGTGGGTGATACTTGCAGTCAGGACCAGGGTACAGAGCTGGGGTCTAGCGTCTTCTGGGAGCCACGGCTTCTGCTTGTTCTTGGCTCAAAGGTGACATCTTTTCCCTAATTATTTAAGCAAAATGCTCTTTCTTGTGAGAGCAAATTGTGGGTGTTTTCATTCTGACTAAGGGCAGAGATCACTTGGATCTCCCCATCACCAGGGCATGGAGGGACTGAGGCTGTGCCAGGGAGACCAGCTCTGCTCAGGCACGGAGAAAAGGGTTTTGATCCCACTCATTTGGTTGCACTGATTTTTTGGAGTGTGACAAGAGTGGCTCCAGTGTCACCACCGTGTCCTTACCGCTTGTCCTTCCTCTCTGCAGAGCTACACCAAGAGCGCTGCCTTCATCGTCACCCTGCACCCGCTGCAGAACACCACCACCGACTTCTGGCGGCTGGTGTACGACTATGGCTGCACCTCCATCGTCATGCTCAACCAGCTCAACCAGTCCAACTCTGCCTGGGTGAGTGCTGCTGCCCTGCGGGATGTGCCGGCCCCACAGGTGCCTTTGTCCTGCTCCCTCCCTGTGAGTGGCACTGTCCCCATTGCCCTGAAAGCACTGCAGCCCCTTGCCTTGCTCACTCAGCAATTTCTCCTCTGCAAGGGGACACGGGACTGCCTGCAGCACTCAGGATTTGTCCCCTGTAAGCACAGGGCTGTCCAGTTGGAGCCAAAGAGGTGTTGAGCAGCAGCCCAGCCTGGGTGCATGGTGTTGGTGTTGCACTGACATTGCGTTGGCACAGTGGTGGCATTGGTATTGTGGTGGCTTTGAGTTGGCGTTGGCTTTGAGTTGGCGTTGGCTTTGAGTTGGCGTTGGCTTTGAGTTGGCGTTGGCGTTCCATGGGAGTTGACATTGCAATGGTGTTGCCTTGGTGTTGCCTTGGTGTTGACGTTGCCGTGGCTTTGAGTTGGCATTGGCATTAGGCTGACGTTGGTGTTCCATTGGTGTTGACAGTGCTCTGACAGGTCCATGTCCCCCGAGCTGGAGGAGCTCTGCAGGTGGGGTCTCACCTGAGCAGAGCAGAGGGACAGAGTCCCTTCCCTCTGCCATTTTTCCTCATTACTCAGCCCTGCCTGAATCTGTTCTTCAGGGGTGTCTAGGTTACAATATTTAGCTGGATCCTAAATGTTTACTGGTGTAAGACCAACAGGTAATAAATCAACCTTTCCAGCAGGCAGCTCCAAAAGGTGACTTTGAGGGTACAGCCCTCACTTGAACTATGCCTTGCCAAGGGAAGTTTTAATATCCAAATTATAGTTTTGAGTCTGGAAGGCTCAGAGATCTCGGAGATTTATAGCCCCTATTAATAACCAATTATTCCTGAGACACGTTTGCCGTGCAGTTGGACCCAGGCTGTGGCTGACCTGCGTTGCTAAATGCCCTGTGAAAGTGTGGTGACAAACATCATATATTTTGTGTCGGTGCTGGTTTCCCAGCTGTCACACTCTGAAAACAATCTCACCCATGCTCCAGGGACCGAGCTATCCATCAGTGCCATGACGGACACAGGGAGGGGGAGTTGCTCCCCAGAGATGCAGGCTGGGATTGCTTTGGCTTGGTGGGATGTCCTGGCCATGGGACGAGGAGCACTGACATCCCACATCGCTGTCACTGCTGGTGGCTGAGTGGCTCCTAAAGCCAACAGAGCTTGAGAGTCAACTGGGAGCAGCCCAGCCCTGCTCTGTCATTGTGCAGGATCAGGTCTGTGCTGGAACTGGGGCATGGCCCATCCCGCATCCTCCTGGAACAGCAGTGTCCGTTCCTGGCAGTGTCAGCTCTTGTGTCCGTGCCGTGCGAGGGGGCTGTGTGGGTGCTGGGGGGTGGGCCTGACCCTTCATCTCTGATGCATCAGTAACCTGGGAGATCCTCCAGCCATTGATGTGCTGAGTGAGAGACGGCATCGTGGGCCACCATCCCACCCTGGGACCACCATCCCATCCTGGAACCACCATCCCACCTCGGGGCCACCCCGTGCCAGCAGCCCCCGGGGTCCAGCACCAGCCGCTCCCTTCACAGGCATTTCCTGATGCCCTTCCCTGTGTCTCAGGCTGCATTCCCAGTCACGGTGAGCTGTGCTTCTCTCCGCAGCCCTGCCTGCAGTACTGGCCTGAGCCAGGGCTCCAGCACTACGGCCCCATGGAGGTGGAATACATTTCGGGAGTGGCGGATGAGGACATCGTGTCCCGGCTCTTCCGAGTGCAGAACATCACACGGGTGAGCTGCTTTATATGAATTACAGAATCCCAGGATGTTTTGGGTTGGAAGGGAATTTGAAAACCATGTTGTTCCTTCCACAGGCAGGGACACCTTCCACTATCCCAGGTTGCTCCAAGCCCCAATATCCAGCCTGGCCTTGGACACTTCCAGGGATCCAGGGGCAGCCACTCTGGAGCTGCTCTGGGCAACCTGTGCCAGGGCTTGACAGCTCTTTTGGTGGAGAAATTTTCCCCTAATACCCCATCTAAACTTCCCATGATGCAACTTGAGGCTGTTTTCTCTTTTTTATCATTTGTTACCTGGGAGAAGAGACTGACCCCACCTGGCTTCAACATTTCAGGGAGCTGTTGAGAGCAGTAGAATCCTTCCTGGCTGCAGAGGAGGCAGCCCCAGCTCTCCTCCTGCCAGAGAGGAACTCGTAAAACTGCCATTGCTCCATCCAACTGTCCTGGAGTTCACAGCTCCTTGAAAGGTGTTAGAAAACTGCTGGAAGACATTTTTCCTCCTGCCTGAAGCTCCATCTCTGCCCTGACATGCACAGAGCATAGGATGGACACTCCTCTGGCACCTTTCCCTGCAGGATGAGAAGATTGACACAGATTTTTACCTGTTGTCAGTGTTGCATGGCTGGTTAAGCTTGCCTTGAAAGAAGAGAATTCAGGGCAGCAGGGAAGGGATGTGGTGTGCAGAGCTGTACATGGAAAGAAGAAGCTGATATACCTACAAATGCCAGCTGGGAGGAGGTGGCATCCCTGAGGTCTTTAAACTGCTGATGGTTGCCAAGAGGCTGAGGCCAGTGCCCTAGTGAAGGTCACTGGGCAGATGGGAATTAGGGAGCTTGGAAGGGAACGTGTGGCTTGGCTGACAGCCCAGCTGGGAAGGTGCTTCGGCAGGGTGGCCAGGGCCAGAGGAGATAAATCCTGATTATCTGAACTCTTAACACAAAGAGGGTTTTGGTTCACGCTCCCCGAGGGAGCATCTGGCATTTCCTGGGTGTCAGCACAAAATCCTACACCAAATATGTTCAGCTCTCAGGTGGTAGAATATACTCTAGGCTAAATTAAAATGCAGCATGATGGAAATCTGTGGATCGATGAGGAGATTCCTTCAGGGAGCAGATTGCTGGAGCAGGGCTAGGAAATGCATGGAGCCATTTGTGCCAAGCCTTACTGGAATGGAGATGGGCGTTGGGGCTGTCACAAGTGCTCCAGAGCTTTCACCTCACTTCAAAGCAGATCCCAAAACCTGCCTTCCCAGGCTGTCAAAGGAATTTTCTTCTGTTTTAACTCCATTTGTTTCCTTTTCCTCCTCTGCCTTCCTGGCTGCCAGCTGGAAGCAAAAACTGGAGCCTGGGGTGGTCAGCCCATCACAGGCACATCATCAGCTCACATCAGAGCTCCTAAAAAGGTTCAGGAAAGCTACCAAAAAGGTTCAGAAAAGCCCCTGTTTGGAATGTGCAGGTTGGAGTGGACACTCAAAGCCCCCAACTCCCAGTCCCAGGAATACCAGTTCCCCACAGGAACATGTGGTCCTGCTGGGTGGAGAAGGTCTGGTGTTCATCCCATGCAGCAGGCACCTGAAACTGAGTGAAGGGAACCCTCCAGAGCAGAGTGTCCCCCATCTGTGCCTGACCCCTCCTTTCTCCTCCACATGCTCCCCACACATGAGCTGCGAGCCCCAGGCTGCCCCCCAGCTGGAGGGGGTGGCTGTGGTCTCATCCCATCCCGTACTCAGGATGCTCCAAGTGCTCCTGAACAGGAGTCCCACATCTGCCCAGCTGAAGCCTGCTGAGCTCTGTGGATGTAATCCTCCTCCTGGATCCAGCTAACCAGATTAGGTTTCCAAACTAACCAGATTATCAGGTATTAAGCTCCCGCCTCCATGGCAGCCTCTCAGCAGCCTCCTGGTTTACAGCAAAGCATGACAGAACCACATCCCGTGGATCTTCAGCATGCAAAGAGAAGGGTGTGATGGAGAAGCCTTGGGGAGCCTCAGGGGCCTGGGGAAACAGGTTTTGGGGAATACAGAGACAGCCCAAGGTCTGTGAGGTCAGATAAACTAAGTCAGTGGAGTTCTCCTGGGTGGGATGGGGTGGTGGAACGAGTGTGAACTGGAGGCCAGGGCTGAGCCATCCATGTTAAAGCAGCAGGAAAGGGTTTTCCTCTCTGCCTCTACTGTCCATGCGTGGCAAACCCCTCCATCCCTCTGTCAGACCTCCAGTGGAGGCAAATGAGGGCAGCCCATGGGGTCCAGCTGATGAGTTTTGCTTTTCCAGTTGCAGGAGGGGCACCTGATGGTCCGGCATTTCCAGTACCTGCGCTGGTCAGCCTATCGAGACACCCCAGACTCCAAGAAGTCCTTCCTGCACCTCCTAGCCCAGGTGGAGAGGTGGCAGAAGGAAAGTGGTGATGGCAGGACTGTGGTGCACTGCTTGTGAGTGTCAGCTGGGGAGGAGCAGGCTCTGCTGGGGGAGAGATGCCTCCAGATTCCATGTCCACAGCTCTGCCTGGAGATCCTCCACAAAGCCCTCACTGGGGTGACTTTGTCCCCAGATGGGGCTGCCTCTACCGCAACATGAGTTTTGGGTGAGGCACCCTGTGGTCACCTCCTCCGTGAGATGGATGCTTAGCAGGGGTGACACCAACCTGCCCTTTGTGCTGGTCCCCCACCCTCGGCAGAGGTCCCAGCCCTGTCCCCACATCACGTGTGTGTAACAGGCCCTGCAGGGACGTGGCAGGAGCTGTGCTACTCCCACCACTTGCTGCTCATTGGAGTGGGGGAACAGAGAATCATGGAGTGATTTGGCTGGGAAGGGATCGTAGAGCTCATCTCATTCCAGTGGGAGGGACACCTCAGGTTACTCCAAGCCCTGTCCAGCCTCGAGATGGTCTCTGCCCCTGTCCTCCCAGTGGGATTGGCTCACAAGCACCATGTGTGTTCCCCTCGGATGGGACCCAGCACGTTCACAGATGGGGAGAGACAGCAGGCGAGCCTTTAATCAAAAACTAATTACAGCCTTGTCCGTCTTCGTTAGCTGAAGGATAATTTGAGGACATGCTTTATAAAGCTCTGGCATTGTGTTCTCTCTTCCTCTCCCCTGTTCCCATTGCTGTCAGACTTCAGGGGTGGTGGTGTGGGAACAGGGGTTCAGCCCAGGATTTGGGGAGGTTCCCAGTGCCCCGTGTGGAATGTGGGGTGGTTCCTCCAGGCAGCAGCACCACCATGTCGCCAGCACAGGGTCACCCTGTGCAGGGCAGGAGGGACACGGCAGCTTCCCCAAGGTCACAAGGACTTGATCCATGGCAGGGCTGGGAGCTAAGCCCAAATGTCCAAGATCCAGCCTTGGTGATCCAAAATGGTGTTTTCATGCTCTTGTGAGGGTTGGAGGGCAGGATCATTGTCCTGCCTCCCCACAGAGCAGGTTCAGGTCCCCCGGTACAGGTACAAGCCCCTGCTCTGGGACTTCGCCTGGGATGCAGGGTCGGATAGAGAAAGGGAGACCTGGAGGGAGCAGGAAGGTGCTCTGATGCCACTGATGTGTGTGTTTTTCCCACCAGGAATGGAGGTGGCCGGAGTGGCACCTTCTGTGCCTCCACCATGATCCTGGAGATGATTAAGTGTCACAACATGGCAGATGTTTTCTTTGCTGCCAAGACCCTCCGCAACTACAAACCAAATATGGTGGAGACCTTGGTAAGCAGCAGACCCTCCCTGTCCCAGCATGGAAGAGAGATGCTGGGGATGCTCACTTCCCGAAACACTGCCTTTTCCACCCCAAATCCTGATAAGCATCATGGGCATTCTAATGCCAGCACTGTGCTGGGATGGGAAGTGAGGCAGCTCCTCAAAGCAGCCTTGGGCTTGTTTTCATCCTGCTGTGCCAGCACGGCCTTGGAATCAGTGCTGGGATTGCTGGAAATCCGCCCCAGAAGTTGTAAGGCAGAGTCACAGTAGCCCATGGGATGCAACTGTGGTTCTTGGGAGGGTTTATGGCGTTGGAAGCAGTGCCGGTGTGGAGTCAGATAAATTCTTGTTGGAAATGTAAGAGGGAATGAGCACTTGGAGTGAAATGAATAGGTGGACAAGCTGCTGGGAGCAGTAATGGAGTGATGTGTCCTGAGGAGGAGGCTGGAGCTGGCAGCAGGTCAGGGCACAAAGCCCCTGCACTAATTCAGGCCCCCGATGATGGAATGGGAGGGAGTGGGTGCATGTCCATCCCCGTGGTGGTGGGATCCAGGTGCCTTAGGATGTTTTAAAGGCAAGTCAGCTGGAAATGTTTACCCTGTTTGGATTAGAAAATCCCTAAGTTGCAAAATGAAATGGTTTTGAGGAGGGGATGTTATTTGCATTAGGAATTAAAAGCAGAGGAGAAGGTGAGGGAGGGGAGCAGGGGCAGGGATGCAGATAATGGAAAGATGATTTGACAAGCATGAAACCATCAGACCCATTGGGCTAAATTGCAAAGGTATTAAAAAAAGGCAGCATTTCCCATCAGGATACAAGCCTCCTCCCGCCTCAAATGAACCTGAACTGGCTATTCTGGGAATCTCAATCTCTCAGTCACCGGGAGGCCAGATCCATGCCTGGTGTAAGGAGCTCAGCCTAGCAGAGAGCACTTCCCGCTGCCTGCCCCTCTTCCCCCTCTGTTTGCCCCGGGGGTTATTTTTATATGATGATAAATGGAAACAATCCCTTCCCTTAATCCAAAAAGCATTATGTGCTTTTAATCTGGGCTGCCACAGCCTCTTCACTTTGAAGTCCCTCTCCCTCTCTGCCCGCTCCTACCTGGGATCCCGTGGCCACCCACCCGTGTGGGATAACAGGATTTTTGTGCCGGTGCCCAGGCTCCAATCCCCCTCCAGCGGCCAGGATCTGGGGAGATGAGCTCTCCCCTCTCCTTCCCTGCTGTCACACCCAGAGCACTCCCACTGATGTCCCTGTGCCTGTAGCAACACCAAAATCCTGATTTGTTTGGGGTTTTTCCCCCCACTCTGGCTGATTTTGCTCATTGGAGCAACATCTCCTGGGATGGGCACTGCCATGGTTGGAGGTCTCCCGAGGTTTTTGTGCTGTGAGTTGTACAAGGGTAGGAGAGCATGGAAACAGGTCCTGGAAAGGACAGGGATGGATGAGTCGGGCCTCACAAGCCCCAGTTCGGGGATTTTTGTTATGAAGCCAGGAGTCAGCCGCTCTGGGTTTTCCCTTTGCGCAGCTGATGGGGAATGAAGGTGGGGGGATGCTGATATCATCCCTGGATGTCTCAGAAAAAGATGAAAGAGTGAGCTTGGTCCTGCCGGGCAAGGGAATTTGTGATAAAGGAATGTCCTGGCATCCAGGGCAGGGTGTCTCCATCCACTCCAACCATGGATATTTGCCTGGGTGGTGTCCCCTTTTCCAGCCTCTGTTGAACTCAGAAACAAAATCTCCTCAATTTCCTGCCTAAGGTTTTATTGTGGACACCTCTGACCCCAGACTCCATTGTACCCACATCTCTGCCACCATTTGATTGACACACGTCAGTCACTGAGGGGATGGGCTTGCTGAGCCCCCAGTGCTGGTTGTATCTGAGGTGGTGAATAAAGGTAATTTCACAGTAGGGGGATGTTGCAGTCCTGGTCTCTGCCTCGGGGCAGGTGAAGGTGCCGTGTGTCCCCAAAATGCTGGATTTCAGTGCATGTGGAGCTGTTGGTTCTGGGGCACCATGACCCTGACCAGGAGTGGGTGTTGTTTGCCAAGAATGGCTTTTCCTGGCTGTGGCTTCAGCAGAGCTGTCAGGGGGCCCCGACAGGCTGACAGGTTTCCTTAGGACTGTTGACACATGTTTTTCCTCAGATAGGGATAACTTTGGGAAATAGTTCCCTCAGGATTGTAACACCCTCTCTTCTCTCTCCGAACAGGAGCAGTACCATTTCTGCTACGACATAGCACTGGAATACCTGGAGTCCCTGGAAACCAGATAGCACCTGGCCACAAGAGGGGCAGCAAGGGCTTGTGCAGGGGCCGTGCCAACCGTGCTTCCCAGCTGGACGCTGTGCCCTGCTTGGGGTGGGGAGGGAAACAGCCAAGGACCCACCAGGAAACTCTTCGGATCCAGAAAATGGAAGGATGTGGAGATGTGTCGGCCACTCTCCATCCTCCGCTCTCCGTCTTTGCTCCCTGCCCTGGTCGTGTCCGAGTGGGTGGATCCCACAACTCATCCCGTCCTTGGAATTGCAGCCTGGGCTTGGTGTGTGCAGGATGCGGCCCTGCGGTGCTGGTGGGTCTCTGAAGCTGCTGGAGAGGAGGCCAGGGAGGGGAGGAAGAGGAGGCCAGAAGGAGCTGAGGCTGTTTGCCAGCAGGGAAGGATGGATACTGGGAGATGTTTCTCTTTTGTGTGTGGAATTGAAGCTGCTCCTCAAGGAGCCTGGAGGCTGCTGGAGGTTTTCCCTCGGTGGGACTTGCTCTGAGCTGGAGCAAAGACTCCCAGGAGTTCTTGAGTTTCTGCCTGTTGGTACTATGAGTTTGATCCTATTGTAGTTCTGTGAGTTCCAACCCTTTGTGTATCCAGCCCTGGACAGACAGGCATGAGGGATGGGAGGGCTGGGGGGCACTGGCCATGCAATGTCCCTCTGCAAGGTCCAACCTGGACCCTCCTGGTGCTTTTGCAAAGCTTTTGAGGAGATGGCTCCCCAGCATCTCCACACCTTCCTCTCCATCTGTAACAGTGAATTCCTCCTGATATCCCACAGGCACTGGCCTATGGGTCTGTTTTTAACCCTTCCCGTGTACGTCACTGCATCTGAAGCAAAATCCTCAAAATCTGGGTGCATCCCAAATACTTCCTTGATGCCACCCCTGGGCAGTTGCCCTTTAATGCTCTTGGCTATTGCTGGGCCTGGTGGGGCGGGAGGATCAGTTCTGGGGTGGTGTTGGCTTGAGCTGAGCTGTGCCAAAGCTGTGGCTGTGCACTGGGGCTGGACAGGGGGAGGTCCCCACACTCCTGTGCCACTGGGGCTGGTGGCTGAAGGTACCTGATGCTTTTTAGCTCCATCCTGCTGCAGGTGGGTGTGAATTGGCACCTTTTCCATCTGATGTTGTGGTATTTGCAAGGACTCTGCTCTCAGCCTGGTTGTAATAAAACAAACAGCCTTGGGAAGGTGCAGCCAGAGGGATCTAGGTCTGGGGTCTGACCAGTGAACTGAGGGGAAGTTGGTTCTATCCTGAGGGCCAGGAAGAACGTCAATTTCTTGGGGGGATGGAGCAGAGCGGATGAGAAACTGTCCTCCAAGATGCTGGAGGTTTCATGTGGGCAACCCTGTCCTTCATCCATCTGCCATCCTTCACCCCCCATCCTGTGTTCCCCCCATCCTCCAGCCCCACCTCCCCAAGGCAGGGGCAGCTTCCCCGCCCTGCTTGCCTGGGGCTTTGCCCAGGGAATTCTCCCCAAGGGAATTATTTTCCCTTTGCCTGGGGAATTCTCCCTAAGGAATCATGAAGGCTGCACAGCTGAAGTGGCCTGTGTGCTGGAGGAGCAAATCCAGATGTTTCCATCCACCTTCCAGGGGTGAAGGAGAGCAGGAAGAGCCATCCCTGCCCTCTCTCCCCTTGGACAATGTGTCACCACTGTGGTGATGGGGATTTCAGCACCATCCCAGACCCTTGGCTCTCCCACCTCTTCCCTGAGGAATCCACAGCCTGACAACAACTTATTCCAAGGGCTATATGACATCATTCCTTCCTTCCTTCTTTCCATCCCTACTGTCTCACCTGCCATATGCCTAATCTGTCTCCTAACCAAAAGGTCTTTTTTACCCCCAAATGGTCCAGTAACACCAGTACCTGGCTACACCAGAACCTGCACTGGGATAAATTAGTGTCCTTTTCCCAGTCCATCTCTCTCCATAGACCTGTCTGTGCTGTCCTAGGGAAGGCGCTGCATGCTGGGTGCAGAAATTGTTTGGTTTTGTATGAAAATGGCTGAGCTGAGCCTCTGAAATCCCTGGGAATGGGATGGTTTGGGGGCAGTCCAGCCCTGGGAGCTGGAGGGATGCTGCTACCTGGGCCACCCACATCCTCCCTGTGGTCCAGAGGGAGGGAGCATCCCACAGGGCTCTGCAGGTAAAGTATTGCCAGAAAAATGAAAAGGAGGAGAGTTGAAACCCCAGTTAGTCCTACGGAGATAAAAGAGACTGGAGGAGTTGTATATATGTTTTAAAATCAGGATTTTTTCCTTTTTATTTTATTTTGATACCTCCTTGCTGGGTGTCTCTGGATTTTTAAGGCATCTCTGGTGAAGGACAGATTTTGAAATCCAAGTGCTATAAAACCCAACCTATCTCCAACTCCTACTGAGATGCTCCTCTGACATGAGGCAAGGACATCCTGTACATAGAAATATATATATATAAATCTATATATAAAAATATAAATACTGTTCTTAAGATGGATAATGTTTATTGGTATTACAGATTGGAGTGGTGCTTTTTTTTTAAATAAAAACAAAACAACAAAAAAAGGAAAATATTAAAACCCAGGAAAAACACCAAATTGGAACAATTTTGTCTATATGCAGTCAAAAGTGATCCTAAAAGCTGGCAGCATCCCAGAGCTGGTGCCAAAGGGACTTGGGACCATGAGGCAGCTCCACCATGGAAGAGGACGGAGCAGTGGGACTGAGGGAGGGACATGTCTGTGCGTGGTACAATCCACATCATCCAGCTGTTGTTAACTGTTGTTTTTTTTTTAATTATTATTTTGTTATCATATTGTTTTTGGCTTTCTTTCCTTTTAAGAAAATCAGTTGCATAAATAAATGTTCCAAATTTGTGATGGCCTCTGGAGTTCTTTCCTGGCTCTGCGCCAGGAGCTGTGATGTGGGGAGCCCTGAGGTGCAGAAAAAGCCTCTCTCCCCGCCCTATCTTTTAAAGGGTATTTTTAGGAGTAGATTTGCAGGGCTAGGATCCTACAAAGCCCTCATGGCACAGAGGAGATGGGGTTGCCTTGTGCTTCCAGAGCTTTGCTGTTGGTGCCTTCCTGGAGATCTAGGACTGGGCAGGGTTTACCAGCCACCCTGGCTGCCCACAGCTTCTGCTGGAACTTCCCCATTGCTGGAAGAGGTGCTGTGGAGGAAGAAGAGCCCCAGGGCATTTCCCAGCTGGAAAATGAAATCCTGTTGTAAGAAGAGCCTCCAGGAAAAGTTGCTGCATTGTCTTCAGTGATTTATTTATTACAGAGCAGCCTTCAGTTAAATGTGTTGTGATATGAAACACTTCCAGTAACACTTGAGTCTTAATTTAATGGAGACCAAGGAAAAAAACCTAATTGACTTGTCAGGATTGTTTTTCATCTTTAATTAAGGCTTGTGAAGGAAGCAGTAATTACACTTTACTGATAAATAATAAAAAGGGGGATCATGCAAATTAAAACCAAGTCCTGCCCTTGGGAAGGGCTCCACGCGTGTGGGGTCAGCCCTGGCAGGGGTGTCCCTGGGGCTGAGCTCTGCGTTCTCAGGGCTGTCCTGGAGGGCAGGGTGGGCTCAGGATGGTCTGAAGACAGAGAAAGCAGCTGCTCCCACCAGGAACTGAGAATTGTGGCCTGTTAAGGTAACAAAAGGGAGCAATTCTGTGGGGACAAGGGTGGTGGCCGCTGGGTTTGGTGGTTCGCAGAGGCCCTGGGAGCTCAGGGGTGTGGGTGGCATCAGTGTCCTTCCTCACTTCATTCCTGCAACTTCTGGAAGAGGCATGAACAGCCCAGAGAGCCAACCGGGCCTCAGAGCCAGGACAGGAGCAGAAGTCCAGGTGCTCATCCTGTGGAGATGTCCTGTCCCACCTCGGATTCATCAGTGTGTCCTGGTGAGTAACCTGTTGGGGATGGGATGGGACTCCTCTTTCCCTGTTGTGCAGAGCCAGAGGAGCTTGGCATGGGCAGGGCTGGAGGCACTCGGGTCCTGCTGCTGCTCTGCCAGGCCTGGATGGATCAGAGCCACTGAAAGGGGCCACTTTGCATGTCAGTAACTAATCCAAATACATGTCCAGTGCCCAACTCTTGGCTCTTGGGAATTGCTTGCCAGCGCCACGACTCCTTTGTGCTGTTATCTGCAGCACACATGTCTGGTAGAGCTGGTAATAATTTCCTTAAGCCAATGTCATGGTATTGTTGGAGGTGACCTGGATATTCTCATTCCATCCACAGGCTTGTTCCCTAATCCTGGCTGACAGCACTGGAAGTGTTGGGGAGTTCAGCTCCAGCTCAGAGGGTGTTCAGCAGTTGCTACAGAGGTGGCAGGTGGGGACCCCTGTCCCACCCCTCTCTACCTGCCCAGAGGGGCCGGTGTTCCCAGTGGATGCTCAGCTTTGTCCTCTCCACTGCGGCCATCCAGCCCCTGGAGCGCCCACAGCCCCAAAACCTCTGCAGGACATGGGGAGTGTTGTCAGGAGGGTGCCCAGATCTCACCCACCCAGGTATCGAGGGCCATGACCAAGGCTGTCAAAGGGATGGTGCCAGGGGTTCCTCTTCCTCCTTCAGTGCTTCAGGAGAAGCCATTCCCTTCCCAGCATGGCGGTCCCCCCTGGAGCCCCATCCTTGTCCCTCCTAGCAGCTCATGGCGTTTCAGCCCTCTGAAGTTTGGGCCTGTTTTGATGTGGCCTTTTGAAAGCTGCCTCAAGCCAAGGGGCAGAACAGAGGCAGGGCTGGGGGAGGCTGTGTTAAACCCTCCTGATTAACCTTGGCAGATTAATTCATAGAACGACACCCAATTCAATTAATTCCAGTGGCCCATTTATCACCTGGGATGTCCCTGTGAGGCCAAGAGCTGTCGTGGCTCAGGCTGGGCTCATCCTCTCCATCCCCTCTCTGATCCCTGTCCTGCAGAGACCTTTGGAGCACCCATGCTGCCCACGCCTGCCTGTGGAGGCTGGAATGGGGACAAACCTGTCCCTGGGGCAGGGCCGTGTGCCCAGACCACCCGTCCACCCTTGCTTGTTTTGTTTTTGGGCACAAGTGTGGGGAGGGCTGGCTGGGCGGGGTGACCTTGTTCACATGGACAGCCTGGGGATGCCTGGGGCTCTTCATCCGTGGTGGGAGCAGAGGCTGAAGAGCCCCACCCAAGGATGTGCCCGTGGATGAGCTATGATGCAGTGGCACAGACACTGTGCTCTTCCAGAGAGTTTCCACCTCTCCAGTGTTCTAAGTGCTGTAGGATAATTTATTTAAGCAGCCTTAACTGGGCTATAATCTCTATGCAGCTCATGTCACCTCTAAATGTTCCATCCAAAGGCTCAATGGGAAGAATTTGTATTTTGAAATAAATATCTCCTTACGGTGTGCAAAATATCTAATCATGTATTTATCCTTAAGTACTTCCAAAAGTCAACATAATTATTCCAGTCCCATTAAGTTTAATTTGCAGTAAATTATGCATTTAGCTTTAAGTTGAGGTTGTTGGTTAGAGTCAAGATAAAGCTTTTGCTATTTATAAAGCAGTATTTCAGCATGGATACAAAACACAAATGCTTGGACAAGAAAATCCTGCTTGAGAAGTTGGGGTAGAATTTCAAATAAGGAGGTTAACAAAAAATATCTGTTCAGTGAGTGTCTAATCACAGATGTGTGAGCACACTCAGTCAACTAAAATGAACTCCCAAACAGCTTCTGGAGGCCTGGGCTGCCAAAACAATTTTCCTTTGGCTAAAAAATTTTATATTTTTTTCAGGACATGGTTTTGCAAAACAAATTAATCATTTAACTTTCCTTTTAGTGTCACATCTTTGAGGTTCACAGGACAGGGAAGGTGTTCCCACTGGAAGAGGTGGAAGAGCTTTAACCTGTGATTTATCTGTGGTCTCAGGTGTCTCTGCAGATTGACAACAGCAGGGGATTGATCTCCCCCTTCCTGAACAGCCCGGGGCCCTTGGACTCCACAGGGGATCTCTGATGGACACGATGGGGGCTCAGTTGCCCTTTCACATTAATGGCTCTGCACCCAGGTCTCCATGGATGGACTCACATCTCCATGTGCCAGACCCTCTGCATTCCAGGGTCAATGGCCAAGTGACAATTTCTTGCCAGCCCCAGGAGGTGAAGAAAGCGATGGGAAGATCTTCAATCCCAAAGAAACTTCATTGGTGGAGCCAGTGGATTGAGAAATGCCCATTTGCTGGAAGGCTGGAGGGTGGTCCTTCAGGTAAGGCAAGAGGCGAGCTTGCCCGCGGTCTGTTGTGCACGTTCAGAAGATCTCTCAGTGCTTCACCTCTCCCTTCCTAAACCCAGCCTGACTTTATCTGAGCTGGAGTCCTTGGGCTGCTCCCCTGCCTGTGGCATCCTGGGGAAGGGCTGAGGGCAGCCCCTGTGCCAGGCTGAGCATGTCCCATCACTCACTGTCACTCTGGAGACAGTGATGCTGCATCCCCCTGCCCTGCCCTGTCCTGCCTGGCTCTGACAGAGCTCCAGGGCAAGGACAGTGCAGTGCCAGCGAGGCAGGACTCGCTCAGGGCACCTGGGCTGCTGCTGCCCATGCAGAGGGCTCAGCTGGGTGCTGGAGCTGCCAGAACTGTGGCTGTGGACGTGGCTGCCTGTCCCCTGCTGGTGATGGTGGCCGGTGCTGGTAGAAGAACCACGTCCTCTGATGACCCAGCCCACGAACACTGCAGGTGCTGCCCATTGATCCAGCTCTCGCTGTTCCGGAATGGATGGCGTTTAAAACAGCAACAAAAAAGGGAATATGGAGCAGCTCGTCTCTCCCTGCTCCGCGGGACGCTTAATGAGGTTTGAAGGGGATTGGCTGACTTGGCATCTCCAGGATTTTTGTTTTTATAAAATTCAATTCATTCGAAATGTCTGGCTGGGAACTAGGTCTCATAGCCTGATTTTTTTTGCCTCAGGATTTACATCAGGAAGTGTCTAGGTCATGGCAGGGAGGCTGGAGTGGCTATGGGAAGGGCTGGGCAGGGCTGGGATGCGGAAGGCTGCCCCTGAGGATGTGTTGGTGGCTCTGCAGACCCCTGAGAATTCACTGGGGTTCTGGCAATGGGGGCTGTTGGGGTGGGATTCAGAATTTTTTTGCTCCAAGGAAGGATTAGAAAGTGTTAAGAGCTTTTCCCCAGTAAGCTTGTACTGACATCCTGCCGTGCACCCACCCCAGCTTCCCCGGATCTCCCTTCTGCCTCCCTTGCAGCTCACCCTGGGGAGGTGGAGGAGCACTAGGGAGTCAGGCAGGAGCCTCATCTGAAACTAGGACTTAAGCACTGAAATGTAGAAACTTTTCCAAAAATCATTTCACAGCAAATTTCACACCTTGATTTGGTTTGGGTTTGGTTTGTACTTTTTTTCTTCTTTTTTATTTTGTTCTAAATTTTTTTAAAGGAGGATATATTTTACCCTGTCAAAAATTTCTCCTAACTTGTCCCTAGAGACCAAACCCTTCTGGGCATTTCTCCAAGCACCCTTCCCGAGCCAGCCCCTGGGTCCTGTCTCTGCAGCTGCAATGGGGATCTCCCAGCCAAGCCCCAGAGATGCTGTCTGAGCCCAGTTATCCATGTGCTGCCCTTGCCAGAGCAAATGGGGACTCCGGGAATGTGCTCGTGCACGAGAGCAGGGTCATGGCCCCTTCCAGGGACGTGGTTTAGGGGTGGATTTGGCAGTGCTAGGTTCAAGGTTGGACTCAATGATCTTAGAATCCTAAATCATGGAATAGTTTGGGTTGGAAGCACCTTAAAGCCCAGCCAGTGCCACCCCCTGCCATAGCAGGGACACTTCCCACTGCCCCAGGCTGCTCCCAGCCCCAGGGTCCAACCTGGCCTTGGGCACTGCCAGGGATGCAGGGGCAGCCACAGCTGCTCTGGGCCACCTGTTCCACCTTTTCTTACAGGTCTTTAGGAGCCTGAATGACTCTATGGTTCCATGGATGTGATTCCCAGCTCCCCAGGGCTGTTTGCAGGGACAGCCCAGCCCCAGTCCCCAGGTGCTGGGGGGAACCAGGGACAGGGCTGGGGAAGCAGAGAGGAAATGCTGCCTGCATCCAAGGCCAAGAAACACCCAGGAGTTCCACACCAAGGGCTTGCAGGTGATCTCCAGACTGAGTCAAGCTGCTGAGCAATGCCAAGGTATGAACTTCCCATCAAATCATGTTCTCCATTTTGTTTTCTCTTTCCTGAGAGCTCTCAGAGACCATTAAGGGAAGCAGGAGATGTTTGCAAGGTTAAGAGACTCAGCGTCTATACTCACCAGAAGGTTTGCAGTAATTTACAGCTGCAGGCAGCCAATGCTCTTCATGGGGGGAAGGGAAATGCAATTTAAGAGAACACAAATAAATAAGAACCCACAGCAGCCAACACTCTGATTTAATCCCAGCCCACAAGAAAGATTTATTCTGTTATCTGACAGTTTGATCACTCCAGGAATCCCATAGGTCAACCCATATCTACTGTTATTATCTCTGGGCTGTTTCCACCAAGATGCACAGGGAAGATTTGTTAAAGAAATGAACCGAGGAGGGCATTGATAGCAGTGAAATGGATGAGACCCACCGGGATTCTCGTCCAGGAGGCAACTCCAGTAATGCTGCTCCATGGCATGGGTGGGCTGTGAATGGATGGGACCCCCTGGGTTCCCTCGGGACTGCAGAGCTGGCCATCCCAGCTGGTTATCCCAGTCAGGACTGCAGAGCTGGCCATCCCAGCTGGTTATCCCAGTCAGGACTGCAGAGCTGGCCATCCCAGCTGGTTATCCCAGTCAGGACTGCAGAGCTGGCCATCCCAGCTGGTTATCTCAGAGGCTGCTGTGGAGCTGCTGTGAGGAACTGGAGGACCTTTCCATTGGGAAAAGCCTTGTGAGACACCAGTGTCAAGGGCCTGGAATTTCTGGGAGCCATGCAGGTGCTGGCAGGAAGCTTTGCTGCTCCCCGATGCCTCTTGGTTCTGGTGCTAGAAAAGGGTCAGTGGGAAGAATCTCTTTAAAACCCCAGTGAATAAAATGCAGGCTGGAAGTTCATGGGGCACCTGCACCCTGATTCCGCCCCTGTGGCTCTCCCTTTCACCCTTCCCAAACCCCCTGTCCCCTCTCCTCCATGTGTCTGGGAGGAGCCACCAAAAACACCCTCTTTGGCACTTTGCCCATTTGGATTATTTTCTGCAAATTAACCCTTTCTCAGCTCTTCCTCACTTCTTCCCTCGTTGTCTAATAATTTCCTGCTGCAGAGTGTGCCTTTTGCTGTTGGAGCTGCCTGGGAATGGCACCAAAAAGCCACGGGAAGCTCTCCCACGCAGTCAGGCACGTAGCCACAGAGACATATGCAGGGGGAAGTGCAGCCTGTTCCAACAAACAGCCGGAGTGCAGACACAAACATACACAAATAAACAGGTTCACACCCTCCAGTGCACCTGAAACGCATCCACACGGGCAGATGCTTTGGCGGGCCTGGCTGGAGCCACTCACAGTCACAAAAATGCAGGTGGTAGTACAGAATTTCCCCCTCCCTGCTCCCCCAGCAAGAGAAAATGTAAGGCTGTGACACAAATACCTTGAATTGCCTGCATTGGCTGCCGTGGTGCCAGACCATTTGGCAAAGATCCCTCATGGTTTGAGTTTCTCTGGCTGAAATCAAATATTGCCAAGCTCCAGAAGCTGGGGTTGTTTGCAAACCTGTCCTTGCCCAATTTCATGCCTTTTGCAAGATTTTTCATTTGGAGAAAGGCTGGCTAAAGGCTGCACAAGGGTGGGCAGGAAACTGCTGGCCCAGGAGACGGTGTGGGATGGGTAGATGTAAGCCTAATTAGTGGCGTTGCTTTAATTGAGCACAGGAAGGGGTTGGAGATTGCATTTTTCTGTGGGAAAACGTTTTTTCTTTTGATCCAAGGTTTTTCCAGCATTAACTAAATAACTGCTGATAGCCTGCCTGGGCTCTGCACACCATGCCAAGAGGGGAAGGTGTTTGACTTGGCTCCAAGAGGAGAGATTTTGCATGAAAAAAGCCAGCCAGGGTCTTTCCCCTGGGATGATATCCAGGGTGGGAGCAGAGGGGTTTGGACACTGCCCACCTGGGAGCTGGGCTTTGCTTCAGCTGAGAGTGGTGTAGGACCCCAAAGTGGCAGCATTTCATAGGGAAAAGAGAAAAAATGCTGAAGGTGCCTGGGAAGGAAGGAGCAAAGCTCAGAAAAGATCAGGCTGCTGCTTTAAATTTTTATTTTTTCATTCTGTAATTCCAAACACTTCCCTCTGAGAAGCTCACAGAGCTCTGTGTTGACATTGGCTCTTCAGGCAAAAGGGAGGTTTGTGTCAGACCACAAAGCATTTTTTAATCAAAATAAGAAGTAGCATCAAAAGGGGAATAACACATCCCTGTGAGTGTTGAAACCTGATGTTTCCTGGTGCTTTTTTCAGTCCTTCTCCCACCTCACAAACCCCGACAGGTTTTGCAGAGTTTGGAGTGCATTTCCAAGGGAGCTCTGTGGGATGGTTTCTGTGCTGCCCCCAACCCCAGCCCCTGTGCACAGATCCTTCCTGAGCCCAGCATTTCCCACCTGGCACCAGGGCTGGGCTGCTCATCCCGCAGCCCAGGGAAGTGCTGGAGTCACCATCCCTGGGGGAAGTTAACACAGGTGTAGCTGCGGGGATTTGGGATAAGATGACAGGTGGGGTTGGAAGTGCTGGGTTAATGGTTGGTCTTGATGGCATTAGAGATCTTTTCCAGTCTAAATCCTTCTGTGCTACTCCCCCTGGGCTGGACAAGCCGTGCTGGCTCTGCCTCACCTCCTGTTTGTTTTCACCCAGACCTGCTGGCTGTGCCAGGCTCTGCTGCAACTGCTCTGGCTCTGGCTGAGCTCACGGGGCCCTGGCCAGAAGCTGGGAGCGGTGGTGGGAGGCCACAGACGGCCAGCATCGAACTGCAGCTCTTTCTCTTCTCCTTTTATCTTCTGCTCCTTGCAGGTGATGGAGGCGGCCATGCCAGAGCCTCTGCAGAGCCCAGGCATGGGGTGATGCTTGCAGGGACATCCCACAGGGCAGGAAAACGCTCACAGAGTCCAGCCAAAGCCAGGCAGTGCTCAGAGAGTGCTGTGCTCAGGGCAGCAGGAGGGATGCTCTGCTTGGGGCCGAGCTGAGCTTCTCCATCTAATTTCCCCTCTTGATGTTTCCCTCCTTGCCTCTCAGGCTCTCTGTGGGGCATCTTGCTGCCTGTAAACGGCACTTGACGCAGTCCTGAGCACAGCAAAAGGAAAGGACTGACTGCCCAAAGTGCTGAGTAAATATGGGCAGAGTGCTCTGGCTTTTCCAGTGCCTGGAGCTGGCTGGGCTCCCCTGTGGCATGACCCTGCTTGCTGCTCCCAGGCTGGACGTGCCAAAGGATGCCAACCCCTGGCACAAAGCTGGGGGCCCTAAACCCTGGGCAGGTGTTCCCACCTGGGGCAGGCGTCAGCTTAGGAGCAAAATCTCTCTGGAGTGTGGGGCTTTGGTTTGCCTCTCTCCTCAGGGCTGTGACCCAGCTCCTGAGGCACCACCTGGTGAAGGGACAGGTTTGGGCTGTGCCAGCAGCAGGGAAGCAGCCCAGGCACTCACCCAGAGCTAGGACTTGGTGCCCAGCACTTTAAGTAGAGTCCAAGGAATTAAATTCTTTCCAAAAATTGTGTTCAAGGCTTGGTGTGTTCCCATGTGAGAGCACTCTACTGATGCCAAGGAACAGCTTGGCAGGGATGTACCTGTGTGCCCTGCCCGGGGTGGGAGCAGGAGCAGCTCACTCCAGGTCGGGCTCTGTCCTGCTGCACTCAGGGCTGCTCTGGCCAGGAAATGTCTCCGGTTCCCCTTCCAAACACTCTTCTGGGGCTTTTACAAGGCAGCTGTGCCTAGCGGGTGACCTGGACAGCGGAAAATCCAATCCCTCAGACTTCCTTGACCCTTCCATGCCACTTGTGCCAGCAATGCCCACATCCACATGCCCAGCAGGAGCAGGGTTGGAGCAGGGCTGTGTGTGCTGGCATCGTAACCGAGGCACGGGGGGGACGACAGAAGGGTTTAATGAGGGTTTGAAAGAAACATCTTGTAAACTTTGGAGCGAAGGAGCTGCAGTTTGATTTGAACATGTTTCATTGGCAGGGGCTGCTCGGGCCCCTGCTGCTGCTGCTGCTTTTACTGGTGCTAATTAGGCAGCTTTCCATCCTGCCAGTCACAGGCAAGTGGCTCCTCCAGCGAGTCCCCGCCAGTCTCCAGCATCCCCCTGCCAGTGCTGGAGGGTCACTGTGTCCCCTGCCAGTCCTGGCTGGAGATGGCTCACAGCCTGAGGACAGCTCCGGTGGCAGCTGGGCCTCCTGGGATGGTGACACAGGAGTCCTGACTGGGTGCTAGCCAGGGCAAAGCACTGAGGGTGCCACAATGCTGGCAAATGCTGGATGATTTGGGCGATGCTGCCAAACCCCTGGGACCCTTCCCAGGCAGCCACAGGACCCTGCCTTGCCCAGAGCCCCCAGGCTGGTGCAGAGCACCTTGAGGCTTTGACAAGGATGTGGTAGCCCAGAACAGGAGCACTTAAAGACCTTTACAAGCTCAGGACTAATCCCACTCCCACTGGATTCATCCCACAGGCACTTTCCCTTCCACTGCCACCATCTGCTTCTTTTAAAACTTAATAAATATTTCCTTTCCCCCACTGTCTCTCCCCTTTCCTCCTCCTTTTAGGCAAAACCCTGCAATAACCCAAACATCTGCAATAACACCTCACCCCAAAAGCTTTCCATTTTCTTTTTTCCTGGCACAGGTCCACTCCCAGGGTGGCTGTTTGGGGACAAGCAGGGACAGTGGAGGGAAGTGGTGCTGACCTGCCTGTGCCACATCTGTCCTGAAGCTGCTGTGGCTCTTTTCCAGGTGGTTTCCCTGGTGTCTCCACACCAGCTGTGCACAGGAGATCCCTCACTGAGGTTGCCAGGGTAATCCATCTCCTTGCTGTAATGTTTGTGGGGAGACGGGTCCCTCTTAATCTATTACAGTGTCATTAAAAGCAAAAATGTTTGCTTCTGGGGCCTCACTGGCCTTTCTGAACTACATAAAAATGTAATCAGCAGCTTCCTTGGGGTTTTAACCCTTTTTTGATGCACAGCTCTGTATCCAGAGAAGTGGCAGGAGTTCTCTAGGGAAACGCCTGATTCAGAAATTGGGTAGGAATAGCCCAAATTTGGTGTCTGTGTGGCAGTTGTGGATGTGCTGCTGTTGTGATGGAGCAGGTGAGTGTCTCACATGATGCTTTGGGATCTGCAGGCAAAATGTTGGCATTTAAGCAAACATTCCTCATGTCCAAAGCTTGGAGATGGCATGGCCTCCCCAGTTTGGGTTCCACCATCTCTGAGATGCTCAGGTTTTCCAGGCTTCATCCAGGCTGGAAATATCCAGCCCACACTGGCAGATGGGATTTGGATAGGCTCCATCCAAGCAACCCCTGCAACCCAGGGGTGCCAGCAGCCCCTTCCAGATGGGCCCTCCCAGAGCCATGAGGACAGGCCTGGGGTCACATCTGTCCTCCCAGCCCTGGGATCCCTGAGGACTGTCACCACTGCCTCCATTTGTCACCCTGGTACACCCTGGGCAGCAGCAGGGCTGGCTCAGGGGGTTTGTTCCCAGGGCTTGGCAAAGGCACTCCAGGAACATGGGCAGCACATGGATGTCATCCCAGGGATGCTGCATTTCCACACTGTCTGATGCTCCTGCAGGCAGAGCACGCTGCTGTGATGCTTTTCTTGTCTCTTGAGACCATAAACTCTGCAGAACTCCTCTGTGTAGTGCAAAGGGAGCGCACATCCACAGGGTCCTGCTGCAGGAACCAAGTCCTGACAATGTGTGAGGGTCTGGCTGGCTGAAGCACCCCCTGTTTACATCTATACAGGCAGAACAATCCCTCCAGGGACCCCAGAGGGGCTTGGTGCAGGTTGTGCACCTCTAGTGTGAGTTAAACTGGAATTAGAGAGTTGCAAATCTGGCTCTGCTGGAAGAACTGGGCAAAGTCTGGAATCCAAGTTTGACAGTGCCGGCTGTGAGGCCACAGCCAGGGACAGAACCTGCAGTAAGAGACTTCACAGAGTCATTTAGGCTGGAAAATCCCTCTGAGATCGAGTCCAACCCTTCCCCCAGCGCTGCCAAACCCACAACTGACCTTGTCCCCAAGGGCCGCATCCACGCGCTTTTAAATCCCTCCCGAGTTCATGAACGCACAAGTTCTTCCCAAAGCAAAGGTCTTTCCCTACAGACTATCCTGGCGGCCAGAGCGTGTCCATCGGAGCTCAGGGATGGCCCCGAGCGCAGCGGGACCCGTCGCGGCCAGGGTCGCTCCGGCGCGGCTCTCCCGTCCCGGCGCACGGCTCTGCTCTCCGCCGGGCTGCTGGCAGCTCTTGGAGCTCCACCTATTGTTGCTCAGTCGGATGTGGTTGGGGATCGTGTAAAACCGGCTTTCATGGAGCTCCTCGTACGTGTAAGCAGGAACTCTGAGTAAATCGGGAGTTACTTGCTTTTCCCAGTAACCCAGGGAAGATGAATGCTGCAGGACAGTGAATGCTGGCTTTTGGGGAGAGCTTTTGCTCCTCAGGCTGAGCTCTCACTCGCAGTCAGTGTTTTTCCAGTCCCAGTAGCTGCTTCATTCCCCTCCTGGATCCTGTGTCCGCTCAGCTGTCTCAGGCCCCATCCGTGACGTTGGGGCACACTCAGGCTGGGGGCTCCTCCTTGGGCTGCCGCTCTCCCCCTGCCCCACCAGCTCTTCCTCAGCTCCTTCAGAAACACCTGTTACAGCGGGAAAGATGTCCCAGAGGGGAAAACCAAAAAGCCTGAGCCTGTCTGGCCTCGAGGGTTGGTTCCTGCGTGGTCTAGGGGAGCCTCGACCCCGGCACAGAGCTGTGGCCCCATCCCGGGATGTCTCCTCACCTTCCCAGAGGGCAGAACTGCTGCAGGGCAGCTCCTCTGCCTGCCAGCTCGGCAGCATCCCCAGAGCATCTCTCTCCCCACCGACAGCATTTAATTACCTGTAATTATCCCTGACTTGTCTTTAATTGTTCCCCAATAACACCTTTTGATTAGGGAAGGAGGAGCATACTCTGCCAGCGCTGCAACACCTTTTCCTTTTCTCACCTGGGCTCAGTTTTGATGCCGGATTTGGTGGGTTTGTGTCTGTCCTGCCCAGCCGTGATCACTGGAAGCATTTCTTCAGTGCAGGCACAGCCTCAGCAGTTTGGGGGCTGATAGTCCAGAGACTGGGGAGGAGGTAGAGATGGATTATCCAACATTCTACAGCAGGCTGGGACAGCTGTCATGGGATCTGTCACTCCTTAGCTCCATCCTGCCCAGACCCCTTCTAGATCCTTCTGCCCTCTCTGTCACTCCCGTGGTTTTTGTCTTTTGTCTCTGTACATTGATAAAATGGGGTGAAATTAAACTGCATCAAATTTTAGGTCTCAGGAAGAAAAAAAAAATTATAATGGCAAAATCTGTTAGACCATGGAATAATCTTCCAGGGGAAATGGAGGGAGCTTTATTACTTCAGTCATTTATACCTGGGCTGGGCAGAAACACTAGGAAAGAAAACACTGGGGGCAATGTTGTAGATACAAGAGCACCTGGGGATAAGAGGGCTCTTGCACTGGGAGATGTCTGACCTTGAGCTGCCCCCTATGTATCCTGAGATGACAGGGCATGTTAAGAGGTGGGAAATCGACTTTTAACGAGAGGCGGCTCTGTAATGAGGAGGTGAGATTTCTCACACCCCCAGGTACCACAGTGTTTAAAGAAAACCCAGCTGCCTGGGTCTGCCAGCTCGCCTGTGGGTTACCCAGCTCGGTATCCAGCCTTTATTTTTATGGAAAATCGACAGTTAGGAATTGAAGCCTGATTTTAGCTGCTGACATTTATTGCTGATATAAAACATGATCTCTCCTCTCTTTGAGCCGTGCAAACACAGCTCCTGCAGGGCTCCCTGCGGAGCCTTGGGATGGCAGAGGTGGGTTGGCAGGGCCGGACCCTTTAGTTCTGTGCCGTTGTTAGGGGAGATCAGAGATGAGTTCCTGCTCCCAGAACCACTCCCGTGCTGGCCACTTCCATCCCCCAGGAATCCCTGCACGTCTCCTTCCCTCCCGCTGCAAGCTCAGGGGCTGCTCCCCCACGCAAACTCTTTGGGATTATCCGAGGTGGATATGCACAGGCTCCTGCAAACAAACCCTCGGCAGCCCCTCTGCAGAACCCTTCCCTCGGTTTTGTTGGCTCAAGGCAGGCACAGGATGGATTCAGACCACCTGAGGAATCTTGTGTTGGGCCCCATGGGAAATATGATTATGCTCTAACAAGTTATTTGCTGGGAAGCCTTTCCCAGGAGTTTTGGTGTGATGGTCAAAGGGAGGCAAACATCGCCTTCAGCCTCTCCTTTTGATTTTTTGGGTGATTCTGTACAGGGCAGCCCCAAGCAGCCCCATTTCCCCCCAGATTCACCGTGTAGAGGGCAGGGACTGGCACTAGGACTGACTCCTCTCTGCTCCTCCCAGAGCGGCTGGAAAGGCAATTGCTGCTTTTGAGTGGAGGAAATAAGAGAAAATAATTTGAAATATTCTTGTGTCACAAATGTTTTATTTTGAGGAGCAGTAATAACCTGGCAGCCCCAAATGAAATATTGAATTTTAAGAGAGATGCAAACACATACAAATGAAAAATGTCTCTGATCATAAAGAAAGCATTTGCTAAAATTAAAATGGAATGCATTACTGTCCAGGCTGGAAACAGAAATGTCAGAAGAGTTGTGGAAGAGGAGGTGGACTCCTTGAGTGACCAGATGCAACTATTGTTTTCTTTCCACTAATGCCAGTGGCAGTATTAGAGACAAACAAACAAACAAACAAACAAACAACAAATCAAATTGTCTGACAACAGTTCAGAAGTGAATTAAGTCCAGTCCTTGCAGAGGTCTCCTTAACTTCCACCTCCACAGGAATGGAGACTGGAATGCACTCCCACAGGGACGGGGTGGGCAAAGAGAAATTAATTTTGCTGAGCAGAAATAATGTAGTGAATGCCACAATAATCATTGAAAGGACAAGTGAGATTGGTCTGGCCCTCGCAGCAATCAATAGGGCCCATTATCCAGTTGAACTGGCATTCGATGGGAATGGCTCAGGATTGCATTGGATACATCTGTGTTTCACACTATCAACTAATGCAGAGCCAGGGCTGTATTGACATCAGGGCACTGTGTCTGCAGGGAGTTTGGGACAGGTTTGTGTTTAGGGAAGTGTTTCCGGGCTGGTTCTGGGGTGGATGGAGGGGCTGGTGCCAGTTTGGATGGAGGGGCTGTTCCTGGTGAGGATGCATGAGCCGGTCCCTGTGTGGATGGAGGGGTTGCCCCAGTTTGGAGGGAGGGGTTGCCCCAGTTTGGATGGAGGAGCTGCTTCTGGTGAGGGGGGAGGGGCGCAGGGGTTGAGGGAAGCAGCAAAGCTCACAGCACCTCCCTATCACAGGCAGGGATGAAGAGCCAAGGAAGGGCTTTCCCAGCTTCCCAGGAGCTGGGTGTGCAATAAAGCCCTGGCTGCTGCCTCCCCACAGCACCTTCCTTCGGTCACGAGGGAGTTAATTCCCATTTTTCTCCAAGCAGAAAAGAGCACGGAGGTAAAAAAATCTTAGTGATTTCGGTCGATTAAACCAAAGCCTACTGAGTCTGCTGCTTTTGGGTTTATTTATTTATTTATTTATTTATTTTACATTTTTGTAAATGAGTCTTCCAGGGTCTTCGAGTGCTTCCCATGGGGAGTGACAATCACAATCTGCTGCCTTGCATCTCCCCACGCTGCCTCTCCATGGGAGCTCAAGAAATCTTAACATCCCATCAAAAGCTAATTACATTCTGACACATCAACTGGGGGCCTCAAGAGCTGGGGGGAGAGAGCAGCTGAAATAATGGCTTTAAAATTACACGGAACATGCGGAATATTTGGTGCTCTGAAGTGCCAAAGGTTCAGAGCAGCAGAGGGAGAAAGGAAAAGGGTAATGGGAAGGAGGTAGAGTGGGATTTGTACTGGAAACTCACTCCAGGCCATGGGGCTGAGACCGGATCCTGCACTTTGTTATTGCTTTCAAACACTGCAGCTCTTCTTTTGAAGGGGAAGAAGTTCCCAACCTTCCCCTTCCTGGGTCTCACTCTCCCCATGGAATCGAAGCACCCCAGCAGCAAAGGGGTGGTTGTCTCCTCGTCTTTTTGAACCCCTTGAGGTTCCAGTGAACAGACAACCCCTGTCCTGTCTGCAGCCCCAGGAGAGAGGGGACAGCTGAGGGCACAGGTGAGAGGAGGAGTCTGGGAGCAACTGGGCAAAGGATCCAGCCAGGGCTGGTCACTGCAGAGCTGGAAATGGGAAAGGGCTGGAAGGGACTTCCTGGCAAGTGTTCCTGTGTGCTCATCCTCTCAGAGTGCCCTTCCCAGGGCACTTGCTGTTGGTTGCTCCTCGGGAAAGGATACTGGCTGAGATGAGATGGGAACAGCCTGGAGCTGGAGGTGGTGGAAATACTCACCTAGAGAAGACAAGGATCCAGGCAGGCCTTAGAGCCCTTCCAGTGTCTAAAGTGCTCCAAGAGCTGTACAGGGATTTTGGAAAAGGGCCTGAAGAGGCAGGATAAGGGGGAATGGGCTGTGGGGGAAGGGGGCTGCAGTGTCCCCACCCCATCCTGAAGAATCTGCTCTTTCCCAAATCCCACTGACAAGCTACCTCCAGACCAATGTAATTCTTAAGATTATTGGCTCTGCTCAGGAGCATGGCAGGAGTGTTGTGGCTGACCAGGCAGCAAATTAACTGGAATTTCATTATCCAATAATTTATATGATGCCTATGTATTTTAGCGAGACACTTTCTTTAATAGAAGATGCCCTCTGTCCATTGACTATTTACACTGCTGGGCTCTGGGCTCCATGGGGCCTCACGTGATAGTTCCCTTTTTACTGACCTTCATAGAAGAGAAAAGAGTGATCGTCCTTTCCCTCAAATTCTATCATGAATTTTGTTCCCTTCTGCTTTGTAATGATTTATTTCTCTTGATTTAAAGCCCTATAAGCTTAAAATACCTGTGTACATTGGTGTAAATCAGGATTCACTCCCCAGGTGTGGCCATAGCTGCTGGGCAGCCCCCGGGAGATGCCAGGGTGGCTCTGTCCCTTGGGTTTGGTGGTGCCAGGACTGCAGGGCAGAGCACAGTGACAGTGGGTAAGTGCCAGCACATGGGGGTGAATTCCAGCCAGGAATGTCACACTCCTCAGCTCCTCGTGTAGAGGCCTTCAGAGATGCTGTCCCATGTCACAGGCATGGTGGCACTGCCCCTTTGCCACCTGTCCCTCGTTCCCTCATGGAATCAGAGCAGTGCAAGGCACAGCAGGGGCTCACCTGCCTTGTCCTGTGAGGAGGGTGGCGCGTGGCAGGTTCTGGTGAGGACAGAGGGGTTCTAGAGTGACTTGGATGTTGTCCCTAGGCCTCTGAAGCTCTCAGCCAGCCCACTGGCCCCTTTTGCAGTCTTTGTCCTCCTGTGGGGACAGAGACGGTAGCAGAGCAACCTGCTGGCTCCCCAGGATGCTGGAGACTGAGCCTCTTTGAGGTTTTTCTTAGCTGAAGAAAACAAAGGCTCATTAAATCCATCTCAGAGCTCCGGTGACGCGGGGAGGTGACATCAGTGATGTGACTCACAAAACACCAGCGGAAAAGCAGCACCCAGGAGGGCACGTTGGTGCTTGCTGCTGCTGCGAGGGGACAGCAGGGAGGGGGCATCTGAAGCCTGTGTGGGTGTCTGGGGCTGTGGGATGTGCCAGACTGTGCCACTTCCCCTCGGTGCCCAGCTCCCACCCTGACATCCCAAGAAAAAGCCCTGCTGCAGGTGCAGGAGCTGGTGGGGGGCACCCGGCACCTCCCACCCCAGGGCTGGGAGCCCATCTCGACACCATGGTGTTGGCACTGCACCACAGCAAGCCTGGGTCCATCTCAAGGTCCCCAGAGTTCCCAGATGTGGTGCCACTGCTCCTGAGCACAGCAGGAACAACACTCCAGCTCTGGGTACTGGCAGTGACTCCTTCCCTCCCCCATGGGAAACAGCCAGCCCAGGCTGGAGAGAGCTTCTGGCAAGGAAAGTCAGTGGATTTACAACCCTCCTGGCATGGATCAACCCACAGGCCCCAGGGACAATGTGATCCAAGCTCTCTGTGCCCCCCGTGCTGCCTGACCCACAGTGGGTCGTTTATAGGCCAGAGCTAAACTTCCTGCTGGTTTCCCATCACAGGGGCATCAGTTTTGCCTGAGCTTATTTGGGAATGACTCAGCTATCACTAATGGAAGGCAAAGCCTCCATGGGGTGACAGGCAGGGCCGAGCTGTTCCCCTTCCCATCCTCCCTGAAATGATTTGCAGAGCAGGATGAGTTGAGCATCTCTACTTCCCAGTGCTCGAGGGCTCAGTGAAAGCCTCTCCTGGGGAGATAAGGATGCTCCAGAGCACCACGGCATCAGCTGTGCCAGCTGGCACAGGGCACAGTGAGGGCTGGCTGGGAGCAGTCGTGGCTGTCCCTTGCTGCTGAGCTGCCTCTTGTCCCAGAAGGACCCTCCAGCCCCCAGGAGGACCACGCCCTCGAGAGATGATTCATCCCAGCCCCTTTTCACAACAGGATTCATCTCCCTGCTCCGAGCACTCACTTCCTTTTAATTAGAGCTGAGAGGAGCAAGGGTGTTGTGAGGGGAGGAGGAAGAGTGAGGTTTGACTCATGGTCTCTGTCTCAGAGGATGATGTGGGGGAGTCAGGGCTGGGGAGGTTTTTGTCCAGGTCCTGTCTGATCTCGTTTGCTGTTTTAGCCTCTTTGAAGGACACAGTGTCCTCTAGAGCCCCAATCAAAGGATGCTGCAGTGACAGATTGTGTTTCCTGGGCGCTGACTGTGCCAGCACTGCTGCCAGGGCTTGGGGCAGTGCCCACACTGAGCCCCTCTGCCCTGTCCCCAGGGGTGCCTGCCTGGTGTTTGCTGAGCAAATAAAATGTAGATTATGGCTGAGCCCACTCCTACTTTTGCAGGAGTACGAACTGCCCTGAGTAAAGGAGGAATGGGGACTTGGCCTTGGGTCAGTAACAATCAGGGTCTGTATTTGTCTCACAAGCTTGGTGGGTCACTGGCTCTGCTCTGACACTCTGCTCTGCTGCTGCACCCATTGCTTTTAATTACCAGCAAAAGGACAGGGTTCAGCCAAAGCCAAAATCCAACAACACATCCACCTAGAGTTCCCTTGGGCAGCTGAAGGACCCTTTGATGTCCCTTAGGGACATCTGGCTGCCCTGGCTCTCAGCTTAGGGCCACACTGTCAAATCACTGTCAAATCCTTTCTGTCCCCACCATTCCCCAGCACTAAGTGGGAAGGGCTTGGCTTGGAAGGGACAAGTAAAGGTTACTGAGCCCAACCCCCTGCAGTGAGAAGGGTCACCTTGGACTAGATCAGCTCGTTGATGGTCCACGGTACAGCCAGGGACTTGAACTTGAGCTGGGATTTCCCCAGACACCGGGCCAGGAGGATGATGGGCAGGAAAAGCTGCCTCGTAACAAAAATAAAAATGAGACATTCTGGAGCACAGGGCTGCACTTCCTAACGAGAGTGAGATTCAGGCTGTGAACCCTGGATGTGTCCTGATCTCTGCAGAAAGGAGGGATGATCAATTTGTGCGTCCCGCACCGCAGCTGGAGCCGGCTCAGCATCCTGTGGGATGGATGGATCCTCAGGGTATGAGGAGCTCCCACACGGGAGGGAACGGGTTCCTCATTGCCAGGAACATCCCGCTCCTGCAGCTCTGGCAGCACGGGCTGGAGTGGGCGGAAGCACCCAAGGAGGGATTTAAAGAGGCAAAGAGGAAACGTCGGAGGATTTCAGCTGCACAGGAAGCTCCTTCCTGCTCGCTCAGGCAAGCATCTGAGGCTCCGTGGGAGCAGAGCTGGTCTGCATTTGTGTTCCCTCGGTGGGAGAGCCTCCTCACTGTGCTGGGAGAAGTTTTAACGAGAGGCTTTTGGCAGCAAGGGAAGATTTTTGCACAGCTCAAGTTCGTGAAATGTTGTTTCTCATTGGGAAATTATTTTGTCAAATCTGTAAACAGATAGGTCTAAGGTGGTGACAGAAATTCACCTAAATCCAGATGCAGGGCTGTGATGTCCAGAAAGCAGATGCTGAACCAAGCAAATGACCAACGGAGTCAGCATCCTCCCTGCGGCAGGACTGGAAACAGGGATATGATGTTTGCATGTTGGCAATCAAAGGAGAATCAGATCTCCAGATTTTCAGGGGTTTTGTGGTCACAACAGTCTGGCTGGCCTGCTCAACACGGGCTGATTTTCACTAGAAGGTGAAGAGGAGAACTGGAAGCAATTCCAAGCAATTCCCTCCCTCCAGCTTACACATTGCAAATTACAGGCAATCAGAACAGAAAAGTTTTGCAGTAGAACTGATGATGTTGTGAGGCTCCAAACTGGAACCCTACCGGTGATTTTGAGAGAGCTGGAAATTGCTTATGATCTCATGGTGTCAGGTGTCTCGTTTATAATAAATAAATACAGAAAATGCACCCCAGACAATTGCTGTCAGATACTGGGAGTCATCAGCCAAAGAGCTCCCTCGAAATTTGGTATTTTAGGTCAGCTGGGTTTAACTTATTGGAAACTGCAGGCAGATAAATATCAAGGACTTTCTGAGTCAGAGCTGTGGTATTCTGGAGACATTCGGTTGTTCATGTGGGGTTTGGGTCAGTGTGTAAATGAATAAATGAAGTGCAGAACCAAGCAAAAGCCACCTGCAAAATTTCCCATGAAATTAAAAGGCAAACCTTGGGTTGTTTTCTTTTCACTTCCCATGAATATCAAAGGCAGGGCTGCACTCGTGAGCCTGGCAGTGCATTCAGAGAGTTCCTGGGAAGGGCAGGGCTCATTTGCAGCAGATGAAATGGAAATGGAGAAATCCCACTTTGTTCCTTGGTCCTGCAGGGCTGGAGACGAGACACGGAGGCAAGAAGTGCTGCTGGAGGGGCCAGTGTGACGCGCAGCGATTTTGCACTGCATCCCAGCAATTCTAACCCCTGGTCCTTTGTAAACATCATCTTCATGCTGGAAAACCTGATCTGCAGAACTCTGCTCATGTAATGAGAGGGCAGAGGGGAGCAGGCAGCTCTCCGTGCCCCCTCGGGTCGGGATGGCTCCGACCCGGAGCGCAGATCTCGGTGCTGGGAGCTCAGGGCCTCCGAACCGAGCTCCTGCTGGCTCCAGCTCCACCGACGTCAGCGCGACATCCTCGGCAGAGAATGCTCCCCAGAATTATTCCAAGCAATTGTTTAGTGAATAATTCTGAATAATGAAAATGCAGAGGGGAGCAATGGGGAAGTTGTTTGCTGTCGATTCACAAAAGAGGAGAAATGGAGGAATTTATCATGTCAATGATTTGCCTATGAATTATTCATTCGCTTCTCACAACAAAATAAAAATCCCTTTTCCCCCAAGCCCCCACCCACCCAAGCTGAGGCCCGCTGGCTTTGTTCAGTGTGTTTTTGATGTTTGATGATGTGTTTGTGCTGCCGCTGGTCCTGCTGTGTGGCACCGCGCGTGGCACGCGTGGCACGGTCCCGCTGCTGGAGGGGACGTGTCCCCGGAGCAGAGAGGGCACTAAAGCGGCCGTGCTGAGCCCAGGAATGGTGCCAGAGAAGCTATAAACCCGTGGAGAGGCCATTAACAGCGTCTAACCTGCTGCTGCTCTCCCAATAACGGGAGGAGACTGCAGCAGCGAGGGACATTAGAGCCGTGTGTCACTGTCCCCGCGCTCCTCAGCATCCATTTGGCAGCAGGGAGGGAAATGCCATTGGAAAAGGGGTGTTGAGGGAGGCAGGGAGAAGAAATACGCTGCCGTGGGTGGCGGGAGGTGAAGGAGGCTGGGATGGGAAGGACAAAGCTTGGCGCTGGCTGCTGGCTCCATGGTGTGCATGTTCAAACAGGGGACCTCCCTCCGAGCCTGGGGACAGGTGAGTTGGACCTGTGCTGTCCTGGAGAGGAGTTTCAACCCCAGCCCTGATCCACAGCAGTGCTTGACCAGCGCGTGACCACGTCCATCTGATCCTCCTTGGAGCTGGGTGAGCTGAGAGGCTGGAGCACCCCAGACTGGGCTGGGGCAGTGAACTGGGAACAGGATAAAAACAGGAGGGGCATGAATCTATTTTTTTTTACACTGCTACTTAAACTTCCATTCATTCAGCTAAGGTGCTATTGAATACCCCATGTAAGTTACCAGTGTAAGAAATGTCCGTATGAGGGCTTTCGGGGTGTTCACCAAACTGGTTTGAAGCTTCAAGTAGGAAGTGGTGCAATTTAGGGGAAAATGCAAGGTCTTTCTCCCATTTTCATAACGTAGAAGTGCTAAAATGGAGCCAATATTTTCTTAATTTGGAAATAGTTGGACAGAGCTGAGCCCCTCTGCCCTGGAGGCAGGCTGGGAGAGCTGGGGGTGCTCACCTGGAGAGGAGAAGCTCCAGGGAGAGCTCTGAGCCCCTGGCAGGGCCTAAAGGGGCTCCAGGAGAGCTGCAGAGGGACTGGGGACAAGGCCTGCAGGGACAGGACACAGGGAATGGTCTTTAAACTCATGGAGAATGGATTTAAATGGCATACTGGGGAGGAATTCCTCTCAGTGAGGGTGGTGGGCTGGAATTGCCATCCCTGGCAGTGCCCAAGGCCAGGCTGGGCACTGGGGCTGGGAGCAGCCTGGGGCACTGGGAGCTGTCCCTGCCAGGGCAGGGGGTGGATTGAGATGGGCTTTAAGGTGCTTCCAAACCCAAACCATTCCATAAATCCATGATTTGGGGTGAATGTGTATCATGGATTTGGACCCCCTGGGGGTGGGGATGTTGTGTCCTAGTGCTGCACACAGGGTTCAGTGGGGAAAGGGGAGGATCAGGGATAAGAGTCTGAAGGAAGAGCTGATTTTTCTGGAGTCTCCCGTCTCCCCCACCCCTTTCCACAGCAGTCTGTGCATTCTTTTTATTGGCCCCATTAAAGGCAGTTGTCTGTGCAGGGATTGATTTCAGAGGAGCACGGAGTTAATTCATTCCCCAAATGAAAGGCTCTGTGTACATAAAACAGTCTGTGTCTCTCCACGCCTCTGGATAGGTGAGCCTGAGTCTCTCAGCCCATTTCCTCTCGGCTCTGGAAGCCCTCACCGGGGCCATCCTTCTCCTGCATGGAGATTCAAGGATAAAACGACAGATGTCTTTCATTAAACTTCTCCGGAACGAGCTGTTCAGCAGGCAATATGTATTCAGACACTATCAATATTTCATAAAGCTGTAATAGATGTTATCATAGATCCTCCATCCAATATTTATTGCACCATAATCACTGATCCATTGCACCAGGGCTCTCCATCCACCTCCCCTGCCTGTCCCCACTCAGACACGCTCCCAGGTACATGGGGCTGCACTGAAGTGCAAACCTGGTGCCACAATAAATCTGAAGGAGTTGGAAGTTGTTTGTTACTTCAGGCACTTTCAGGCCCGACGATAATGAAACAAATCTGTTTGCAGAAGGCGTTTTTATGGAAGGGTTTCAAAGTGAGTTGGCTCAGTGTAAATCTTGGGGTTGAGGCCATTAGGAAGCATTTAAGCTGCAGAGAGGCAGCGGGGCTGTGTCTCCAAGTCTGGGGGTGTTGGAAAGCTAAAGCTTAAAATTAGCAATGTGGAAAACATGAATCCTTTTGGGAGTCTGCTGCTGGGTCAACACGGGAAGGAGAGACCTGAGTGCAGCTGGAGCCGGACCCTTCCCTCCCTGTCCCCACCAACATCCAAATGATCTTCTCGAGCAACTGCAGCTTCCAGGGGAGCTCTGCAGGGCAAGGATTGAGCCTGGAGGATTTATAGCTGAGATTTTCAATGGAGCCCAATTTTACAGTTGTGTCACTCAGGGGTCAGACCCCTGGGTGTGACAATCCTTTTTGTCCTCCCAGCCCAGCAGTCTCAGGCTCATCAGCCGCCTCTACACTGGTTCTTACATCAGCCGAACTTCTCAGAAGTGTTTCGTTTCACATCATAGGACAATCCTAATGAATAAAGTGGAGTCATCCAAAATCAACATGGTGCGCATCAAATAAATGGGGTTTGTAATTGCTTTCCAAATGAAGTCTTAAAAGAAGATTCCAGGCAAAGAGCTTTTTTTCTCATGGGGACCTGAAATGGCTGGTCTTGACCCCATCCCATTTAATGGCCCCAGGAAGGAGCCAGGGGAAAAAAAGAGAAGTTGTAAAATCCTCATGGATAAATGTTGAAGTGACACAAAGACTGGGGAAGAAAAGGGGCTCTCGCAGAGCCCCCGTTAATGACACTGAGCCTTGGGTCAAGTAAACATTGTATTTGATATAGCCAAATGTCAGATAATTCGTCTCCCTGAGCTGAGGCCATCTAAAGGTCAGGTACGTGAGGTCCACTGCTAGTCCGAGGATGGGTGGAGGCACCTCCAGAACAGGAGTTATTCACTGGACCTTAGATAACCCTGGGAGGGGGATGGATTTCCTCTGGAAAACGCCTGTTTCTTTCTATTGACACAGCTTGGATGAGCAGCTCCCACAGCTCCCACATGGCTAAATCTGGGGAAGGATGTCCTGTTGTGCAGCCAGGGAATCCAGAGGAACATCGCAGGATTGGGTAACAGAAGGTCCCTGATGAGCAACTTGTGATCCACTGGCCAGTTCTGCACAGGAGGGTGTGATAACCCTGAGCTGGGCTCAGGATCCCCAGTTCCAAAAGGGCGTGGAAATCTTGGAGGAGATTCAAAGAAGAGCTAGAAAAACATCAATGAATAGGGAATTACACCTTTAGGAGGGAAAATCAAGGAGTGTGATGGTTTAATTTAGCAAAGCAAGGGCAGTATCTGGCTGATGGCCCCATTACACCTGCAGGGAGGAGAAATGATCCTTTCCCAAATCTTCCCATCCTGGCAGGGAGAGGCTGCGGGAGCACCAGTGTCTGGAGGGCTTTTCCAGCACAGCCCAGCCCGGGAGCAGGGCAGTGTTTTTAACAGCAGAGGTGTTTTTGTCTAGTTGTATTTCTGGGTTTCTCATCACTGCATGTTTTTGAAGCAATTAACTCAAACCCATCCTTTTGCAGGGGTTTATGATGCATCATTCTTTGTTTCTCGCAGGGGTTTAAACAGGGTCATGAACTGTGGAAAATGCCTCAGAAACACCTACTTTACAGAAACTTTATCATGTCTTCAGGCCCTTGGGGCCCCGACAGGAAGCAAACCATAAGGAATGTGCGCATGGGTGTGCAGGGGGAGGGATGAGCTTCTAGGATGTGTGAAAAATATTACCCTAAATGCTCACAGCAGTCTTGAAATCTGGAGCCTGAGAGAGAGAAGAGCTTTCCTTTCAAAGTGAGGTGTCCATGAAGACACTGGGTGCAGAATGGCTATGGGGAGCTGGGAGCGGCTGAAGAGCTGGGGAAGGGGAGGTCTGGGCTGGGGTCTGGGTGTGCCAGAGCCCAGGCAAGGTGGGACTGAGGAACATCTTGTGCCTCACTCCATTACATTCCTTTAAAACAACACTCTGGAGCCAGGCATCACCTTGGTAAACACATGGGATTTTTGCTTTGATTCCCCATAAATCACTGGAGCTGTTTCCACTGCGGACAGCAGAGTGTAATGAGCTGGTTCTTGGGGCACGCAAGAAATATTTTTATTTTACTCTTTTGGGCCCTGTGACCCCCAGGTTTGACTTTGAGTTTCTATGAAACAGAAAACATTTGTTGATGTAGAGGACCCTGAAATAAGCAGGCAAGCTTGGGGGCTGCTGACACTTGAATAAATCCCAATGTCCTGGTATTTGGTTAAACTTGAATCTGAATATTTGTGTACGTTTTTTACAACAATTACTTGCCTCGGGGAGCAATTTGCAGAGCTGAAGCAATCCAAGACCTTTTTTATTCTTTTTTTTTTTTTTTCCCTGCCTGGTATTTCCACCCTCTAGGAACTGCAAAGCCTTGAGAAGATTGGATCCTGCGATATTTTTGCCCTTGCAAATAGTTCCCAGATGCACAGAGCACAAGCTGTGAAAAATGCACAGAGCAGACCCTGAGTGTGTCCCAGCTCCTGAAATGCCAACCAGGGAGCTGAGACTGGACCATTCATCCCATGGATAAAACCCCCACGGGGCCCCAACTGGGACCACGATATTTTGGCAGAAACCCCATTTGAGATATTTTGGCCTCAAGGTATTTTGGCAGAACCCCCATTTTTCCCAAACATCACTCACTCAAGGGGGAAGGAGCACCTTGGCTCCTGTGAGCTGAATTTCAGATTTCTGAGGAAACCTGGCTTCCTGACAACTTGGCTTCAAGTGCTTATTATATGTAACACATAACCTCTTTAATATTACACATGGTATGTTTAACTGCTTAATTTACTCTGGGAAGTATTGCCAAGTACAGCTATTCTGTTGACATATCATTTGCATGATAAACTGGTGTATTTTAAGCCACAAATAGGATGCGTCTGTGAAGTATCTGTCTGCACTTTTACAAGCTACAGCACTACAGCGGCTCCTTGAATCAGAGAATGGAGCCCCACATAGTGCCTGGGGAGGGAATGAATGATCCTTTCTTCCACAAGAGAGCAGAGGCTCCTGGCTGGTCTCCATCAGGGTGTCAGATTGGGTAGGTCAGACTAAATTCTTGGGTAGACATTTGCTTTGGACAAAAAAAGGGCTTTTCCCCCACTTCAGAGCAGCTATTCTAGTTTGGCTAAGATTGGAAATTATGCTTTTTCTGCCTAAACAAAGCTGTTCCCCTGCTGTTTGCCCGTGCTCCAGGAAGTCTCCCTGCAAGGACTTACAGCTGGTGGCTCTGACCTGGGCAGACTTGCAGGGGCATTGCACAGGTCCAGCCAGCCTCTCCGGGACCCCAGATCATGGAATCAGGATGGGCTGTGTTGGAAGGGACCTCAGAGCTCTTGTCCCACCCCTGCCCTGGCAGGGACAGCTCCCAGTGCCCCAGGCTGCTCCAAGCCCCGGTGTCCAACCTGGCCTTGGGCACGTCCAGGGATCCAGGGGCAGCCACAGCCGCTCTGGGCACCCTGTGCCGCATTCCCATCTATCCCTCGGCCTCCCCAGACTCTTTCCTGCCTCTCCATCCATCTGTGGGTGTCACTGCACGCTCTCCCACCTCCCAGAGCTGGCAGACCCTGCGCTGGTGTTTCTCAGCTGCTCCCTCAGTGCCCTTTGGGGCAGCGTCACCTCTGGTTCTGTGTCACAGCAGCCTGGCAGTCACACAGTGCCCCAAAAGGCTCCGAGGCCCTTGGACACTCGAGGCTGACATCTCGAAGTCTAATTTGACATGTTTCCAGCAGGGAAAGTATTTATTACATTAGACAAGTCGATGCAGCTCCCAGGTTGGGAATTGTGCTTATTTGCCATAATAATGGTGTAAGGCCCTCTTCCTTTTATTTTGTTATCTCTCTTTAATCATGCAGAGACAGTCCCCAGTGATTTTAATCAAAGGCTCAAGCATCACTTATCTGAAGACTAATGACTCAACTCCAGGAGAGGAGAAACTTTGAAGAGCTTCAGTTGAACCGGGAGGAGCGAAAAAAAGAGGGGAGTTTATTTTAAACTTTTTTTCCTTTTTTTTACACATGTGGTTATTTCCCCTAATTTTAGTTGGAGAGTTTTGTATGTCTGGGAGCAAGGGCAAACCATATCTTGCTACTTTTCCTTCACATGCAGCACCTAGGAATGTGGCTCAGGAAATGGGACACACTTTCACAGGAAGGACATTCCCATTGGAAAAAATGTGGTCCAAACTGTTCTTATCTATAGAGAAAAGTGCCAGATTTCCTGTAACTTTTTCCTTGTTTGATGAGAATATTTGACAGATATTTATCTTGGAATGAGCACTTTTACCTTCAAATGCAGTTTCTAACAAGAAAATATATTTTTGGCTGAAACCAGAAAGTCCTCTGAAAGCCCTCAAAACTTGTAAAATTCCCTCAAAGAGTGTAAAAAAGCAATTCAAGTGAGGTTTGTAAATAGAAGCTTTCTGGGGACGATTTCTGCTATTTTCACAGAAATAGCTCATTGTCTAAGCTGGAATTGGGCTGCATTGCCTTGGATTTCTTCATGGGGCAAATCCCCTGCAGCTCCTGGCTCAGAGAGTGTCCCTTTCCAGCTGGCATGAAGCCTCTGCTGGGGATTTGCTCTAGTACAGCTCTCTGGAGGTCAAGATTGTCCAAAGGACATGCCCAGTTTGCCATGACGTGTTTCCAGCTGCCAGGACCTGGCAGGACTCCAGCAACCCGGCTGGTTTGGGCTGCCTTGGCTGCAGCAAGCCAAAGTGACTCCTCCAAAATTGCAAGTGCTACTTGAGTGCCTTCCTGGGCAGAGCAGAGAATCCCTGCTGGCAGTAAACACATCACCCCTGCCCCCCAGCCAGGGAAACCAGTGCATGGGATCAGGGAATTGAGGATCAAAATGTTGGAAGGGAACTGGAGATTTCCACAGAAGCCAAAGTGGAGATCCCAAGGCTTTGGGGGTTTGGTTGTCTGTCCCTGCAGGGCCTCCTGCCTGAGGAGTCCAGTTCTACCCATGGCATTTTTTCTGGAAGTCATTTCCTGCAGCTCTGCACAACCACAGCAGAACTCCCATCCAGGAGCACTCGGGGCTTCCGTGGGAAGCAGGAATGAACATTAATCTTGTGCCAAACTGCTTCTCAGAGCCATGGTTTTCAGACTTGCCCTATTGGGAGACCCGAGCGAGAGCTGGATGGAATCCTGCTCAGGGCACTGTGCTCATGGTCAAAGCTCCTGGGGCAGGACATCACTGCTGCAGCTTTGGTGGCTTCTTCCAGCGCTTCCTTCCTGTGGGTTCCATTTGCTGGGAGAACAGGGACTGTTCTTCTTTTCACCCTGGAGCTCTTGTTTTGGGCACAGGGGGGAAGAAAAAAGAGAGCTGCTGAAAAAGATCCCGTTTTGGGGTGTTTTTAGCCATTTCCAGCAGGCACTTGGCTCACTTGTGTGTCACCATCTTGTGCCACTGCTGGGCCTGCTGGAGCAGAGCCTGGGCCCTGCTTGGAGACCTCCCTGCAAATACATTGATAGGTCCTGTCCTTTGTTTGGCAGTGACACTGATGGTGTGACATTATGGGATGTGTTCCAGGCATTCAATACACCCCGTGTGGGGCTGTTTGCCGGGCCAGGGCCTCTCCTGCACCACAGCCAGGTTGTCCCCCAGGACTGCGGATTCCCTCCAAAGCCACATCCGAGCCAGGGTTACTTTAAAAAGTGGTTTAAATAAGACTGTAACTGCTCTAGGAGTGCCTGTGCATTTGCAATGGTGTCTGTCCTTATTTCACCGTGGGTTTGCAGGTTCCCCTCTCCTCGGTGCCTGCTGCAGTGAGAAGCTCTCGCTTTACATCTTGGTGCTCCCAACTTTAGCCTGGGGGTTCCCATCTCCTCCCCAGGAATGTCTGCAGTTTAGGAGGTGATTTACGGCTGCTGGCAAGTCGGAACCAGTGGGAGCTGCCGGGCTGGAAACGGGGCTGCCTGATTTGCCATCCTGATAAGCAGGAGCCAAGCGCAGCCAGCGAGGCCAGATGGCTTCGGCGTTATCTGTAACCATGGATCTCGGAGCAGATGGATGCTACATAAACATCTCACAACCGTGGTTATTATTGATGCAATTACTATTAATACTATTTGTAAGTGTTCTGTGAACCCAAACACAGCGCTGGGGTAGGGAACACAAAGCACAGTTAGCGTGATTGCTGGGCTGCTAATTAAGGGTGACTATCAGTAACACTATCTGCCATTACAGCTAATGATGCAATGGCAACACATCTTGATTTCCAAGGGAAAGAGTTGGGGTGATGAGTCAGAGCCCAGGGAAAGCTCTGGGAGTTGGAAAGGATGCTCAGCTTCAGAAGAGAGAAAATTGTCTCAGGAGACTGAAAATCAGGTACATGAATGAATTGTGGGTCCTGGGAGAAGCACTTTGGGCCTGTAGCTGTTTTGGGGCATATCAGCTCTGTGTCTGACTCAGGCTTTGCAGCTTTCTGGGCATTCTGAATTCAAGGTGGCCAGAGCATCTGGGCCAGGGCATTTTGAACTGTATGGTTTGTGCCTTAGTGCCAAAAGAAAAGATTTAATTGTAGAATCTCAGACCCGCTACTTCCCCGCTCTCTCATTTCAACTCTGCTCCTGACTTGCTGTGCGTCTTTCCAGAAATCGATGCCTCTGTCTTGTCTATCTTTACTGCAGGGTTTTTTGGGCAGGGACTTGTCTGCGTGTCTGTGCAGCTTGGAGCACAACAAGGGGCTGGGGCGGGTCAGGACCTCTGGATCCTGTGACAACGCTGGTCAGGAGCGGCTGGAGATGCCAGGCAGGAATGACTGGAGATGCTGGGCAGAAATGACTGGGGATGCTGGGCAGGAATGACTGGAGATGCTGGTCAGGAGCGGCTGGAGATGCTGGGCAGGAATGACTGGAGATGCTGGGCAGGAATGACTGGAGATGCTGGGCAGGAATGACTGGAGATGGTCAGGAGTCACTGGGAATGCTACTCAGGAGTCACTGGGGATGCTGGTTGACCTTAGGGTGCTCCAGGGGCAGGAGTTTTGTGGCCTGACCTGAGACTGGGTTGTGTTCAGGCCTTTCCACAGCCCAGTGTTTCCCTCTGAGCTGGTGCAGCATGAGATGATTTGTTTGGGGCTTTTCCTCCATAAGGATTATGGAGGGAGCTGGAGGTGTATAAATGTGTTTGACTTTCCTGCGTCTATGTCAGGGTGAGTGAAGCTCATCCAGAATCTGGCTCTGAGAGAAGGACCCATTTCCCCCTCCAAGTGTAAAAGGATTACACTCAGTTTGGGAGCCCCTAAATCTTTCCAGTATTCAGTTCCTTTCCCTAGAAGGTTGTGCAGCCCTGGGAGAGCTGGAGGAGCTGTCATCCCTGAGGTGTTCAGAGGCTGCCTGAACGAGGTCCTGGGGTGACACTGAAGTCTTCTCAGGAGGGCTAGAGACCTCCAGAGGTCCTTTAAACCCCAAATTCTCTGACATTTGTAAAACCCCCTTTTTGTATATACCCGAATCTTAATGCATTTACATACCTAAAAATATCAGGCCTAGATCTTCTTGCTCCAAGAAATCTTCTTTGAAAAACCTGGACTGGCCTAGGAATGGCTTTAGAAAATATCTGCCATCTGTCTCTGTTGAACACAATGAGGGAGTCAGTGGTTCCTGCCTGATACAACAACATGGAAAGATTCATGGTATGTGTTTTACCCCCCAAAGAATTTCTTGGCTTCCCAGTGCTTTGTTAATGTGCATTGATTATGTTTACTGCGCCGTTAGAAAGTCATTTAGGGATTTATTGGGCTGGCTTTAAATACTGAAAGTGAGTCATTACCCTGACCCACTTGTGCCTGAGCCTAAAGCCGAGTAAAGGAGGGTAGGACTTTGCCCCAGCTGTGAAAACTCTCCCAGGAAACTCGATTTTGAGGACAACAAATGAAAAGGGCTTGTAAAGGCACATCACTGCAAGCCTAAGAGTGCAGAAATGGCTTCAATCCCTCTCCCATTCCCCTCAATCAGAGATAATACCAGGATAGCAACAGGAATTCTGACTGGATGGTGCTGAGAGCTGGAGGACAAATCCAGCCAGACAGGCAAAGCCTGGCTCTCCCTGCCAGTGATGGGAGTGAGGGATTACTCACTGAGGGATTTCCACTGGAGATCAATGGGACTTGGCTCCCTGCCTCCTGTCATAAATCTCAACGTCTCTCCTCAGATCCAGATGATTATGGGTGAGACATGTTGGCAGTTTCCCCTCAAACAGAAGGGAGATGATGGAGTTTTTCTTAGAATTTAGGATTTGGCTCAAACAGAATCACGGGATGGGCCATTAGCCAAGGAAAATGTGAACCCATTCTGGAAGGACCATTCATGTTTTTCTGGGTTTTTAAAATTGCATTGCTTGAAGGCCATGCTGGGGGTTTTTGGATGATAACAGGAACAATAATGATGGTAAGACCATGAGATGTACACAGCCAGTTTGGTTCCTCCCTGCTCACAGTCCAAGCTGGGAACTTTGGCCCCTGCTCTGACAGCTCCCAGTGGCCCAGGGTTGAGCTCCGTGGTTGTGCTGTGAACACAAGCCAACCTTAACATTTCCATTTGCTTTTACATTCAGAATTGCTGTTTTTGGAGCAGGTGGAGTCCCCATTTTTAACTGGTGGACATCTCCACCAAGATGTGGCATGAAATCCTGCAAACCTGGACAGGCTGAGCGGATCTCAGTGAGTCCAGCACTGTCAGAGATTGCTTGGATGGCTCCTCACCCCTGAGCCAGCACAGGTTTGGTGGCAGGTCTGCTGTAGTCAGGCCAGCTGAAGGTCTGCTCTGAATTACAGCACTTGGCTACAGCCCCCTTTTTCCACCAGTGAGCTTGGAAATGTTCCTGCTTTGCCATCCAAAATGCACATTTTTGCCAGGAGAAAACTCTCCACAAAGGACTCAATGAAGTCCCACAGCCCCATTGCTCTGGGCTGCAGGGATTGCCCTAGTGCCTCACCCCGCAGAGACCTGGGCTGCCTCCAGGAACGAGGTGAACCAAAGCAGACTCACAGGAAAAGCACAAAGCAAGTCTAATTGAGCTTTTCCAATAAAAAATAGAAAAAAAAGAAGCAGAAAAAGAAAAAAAACCCCTAAACTTTAGTAAAGAGTTTTAATACACCAAGCCAGCAGTGGGAGAGGAAGCCTTGAACTTTAAGAGCTCTGGACCCTTCAGGTCTCTTTACCCTGAGGTCCTGCAGGAGAGCAGCACACCTGGCCCGGGCTCAGGGTGGTTTTGGACACCATTGGAGCAGGTCTGACCCACTGTGCCGGAGGGCAACAGCCACTCCTGTCATCTTGGAAAAATTTGAGGAGGAAAAAAGAGTTCCTTGCTCTGGAGGGATGAGGTCAGGATTGCTCTGCTGGAAAAAGGAGTTGGTGGTGATAAATCAGCTCTCAGCCTTTCACAGGGGGTTATGCTGCAGGCTGGTCCTTCCTGAGGCAAAAGCTGTGGCTGTGCACAGATGTTTCCATCCCATCTGAGCAAACAACCCCTCCTGGAGGCACAGGGGGACCAAGGGAGGGGCAGCACAGCGTTTGCCTGGTGCTGAGCTCAGGGAGGCTCCGGGCCGGGCTCTGCTCGGCTGCTGGAATTCACCACGGCCCCATCAGTGTCAGGGCCCAGCCTGGACCAGGCCAGCCCCGGGGACTGCAGCTCCTGCGGCCCTACTTGGGCACCAGCACTGAGCTCCGGATTCCTGGAGCTGGGAATTCTGCACCTGGTTTTGTGCACTTGCCTCTTTGCTGAATTTTGGAGTGATGACACTTTAAAACAGATGCTACTATCTGGGAAGGGCCATGGCATACATTGGATTTGACAAAGATTTTTCCAGGCAAACATCCTTGCTCTACTGGGTTTTTTTAAAAACTGGAGATTTCTGCAACTTATCTTCCCCTGCAAGTGTTTGAAGTGTATATTTCTTTGGGGAAGTAAGAACAAAATACTTCCCTCCAGGCTGATGTTAAGCTGTTTTGTCTGAGTTGCCTCAAGTGGAGCTTTTGGGGTAAAAAATTGTCACCTGAAATGTTTCTGGCAGAAAAATCAGAACAGATTTAGTCAAAGTATTTTGCAAATCCATCCTGAATAGTGACAATGAACAAAGGAACCTCTGCACAACACCTGTCGCTCTGCCTTTCAACAGCCTTAAATTGAAATGAGTCTTAATTCAAAGAACTTCTTTTTTTAGATACTTAATTCCCTTTCACTCAAAACATACACTTATATTAAAGGAAAAGAAAATTTTCAGCCCAAAGAATAGATTTTATTCCTGTCAAAATGCTTTTTCCCTGATTATTTGTATTTTCTGCAGCTGAATGAGAACTCAGGTGTTTGTGTGCCTCACGGGGGATGCTCAGAACCACAATATCCTCAAGGAAGGTTGTGTCATTTTTCCTCTGTGGCTTCTGGGGTGCCACCCCCAGCCGTGGTGGCTGTCCCCCAGCTCCCCCAGCAGTGTGGGCAGAGGTGGGTTGATGGCTTCCTGTTCCAAAATGCATTGTTTTGACACATCCAAATGGAAATTGCACAGGATTCTGGTTCTCCCATTATTTTTTTTTTCCTTACATGTTTTGAATTTTTCTTCCTCATTTGGGACAAGCAAATGTCAAAACAGCAGTTTGGGGTTTTTATCTGCTCCTGTCTCTCTCCAAGCCACTGTGAGGCTGCTGTGGTTTGCTCCTTGTGTCACCCAGACTCAGCAGACCCAGAGCTCTTTGCTCTGCTCCACGGCAGTGACGGCATCGCTGTTCCCACCAGGGCTTTTCCACACAGCCTGGAAATCACCTGCCCTGCCCTCATTTATGGAAGCCAGATGTTCTGCAAGATTCTCCCAGCCCAGCCTGCCTGGGGCTACCCCACTGGCACCTGCTCCGACCTCAGCTGCCACACCTGGAAATGGGGGAGAGCATTGCCCGAGCAAACCCCACTGCAAGGCCCGCAGGGGAGGGGGATGAAGCACGGGACAGATCTTCCTCCTGTGGCTTGAACCGGTCCGTCCCTATGGAGGGGGGGAGCACAAACAGGCTGAGAAAGTGGGCGCTGTTCAGCCGGGAGAAGAGAATGTTGTGTGGAGACCTCAGAGCCCCTTCCAGGATCTGAAGGGGCTTCTGGGAAGCTGGAGAGGGACTGTTCATCACGAAAGGGGGAATGGGTTCAGACTGACAGGGGAAGTTTAGGTGAGAAATTCTTCACTGTGAGGGTGGGGACGCCCTGGCACAGGGTGCCCAGAGCAGCTGTGGCTGCCCCTGCATCCCTGGCAGTGCCCAAGGCCAGGCTGGATGGGGCTTGGAGCAGCCTGGGACAGTGGAAGGTGTCCCTGCCATGGCTGGATGGGCTTTAGGGTCCCTCCCAACCCCAAACCACTCCTGGATTCTGTGATTCTATGAAAGCCCCCAGCTCACTGCCAAAGGCAGTCAACTCATTTCTTCCAAAAAACTTCCTCCACAGTTACCTCTGGCCCCAGTCAAACACAGATGCTTGAAAAGGCCACACCACGGCACCACATTCCCTAAACTCATTTCTGTTCCAGCTGGGAGCAGGTAGCTGTGGGCAGGGAGCTGCCTGACCTGGATTTCCACTCTCCCTTGGCTGTGGAGGTTTGCTCTGCTGATGCCTAATTACATCCAGGCCAGCGTTATAGGTGGAGCTGGGCTCCAATCTCAGCTTCTAAATAAAGCTGTTTGCGTGGTGTGGGGGAAGAGGGCTGAGCGGCCACAGCCCCTTTAACGCTGCACTGGGAGGTGATGAGTGCGAGAGGAATCCTGCATTCCGAGGGCTGCTTGGCAGAGTGGACCTGCTTGTAATAGTGGTTTATCGAGCTGCATTTTTCCCTCCTCTTTTTAAAGTTACTAAATATTTTATGAACATCTGTAGGGCAAAACATTAGCTTCCCTCTCCCCACCAGCCCTTGATAACTCACTCACAGCTTTTACCGCGCATTAAATTCTTTATGGGTGTAATTGTGGAACCTTTCAGAGGTGCTTCCAGGGCACTCTTTGTCAGTGTCCCCTCCGCGGGGTTACAGCCAGCGCCGCGATGAGTGGCTCAGTGTTGTGCCTCTCCCTTGGTGTTGCAGGCGGCGATGAGGGGGACCCGGTTCAGTGCAAACGCAGCCAAGTCCCTGCTCCTGCTGGGCTGGATCCTGCCCCGCCTGCGGGGAGGCAGCGAGAGGCAGGGAAGGACTCAGTGGCTGCTGGATGTGAGCGCTGTGTGCTCGGGAAGGTTTCCTTAGGAGGGGCAGCATTACCGGGAGTGATGGATGTGCACAGCGACGAGTCCTGACACTTGTGCGACTGCCAGAGCCAGGGGAGAGCCGTGCTGGGGTGCCTGGGGTGCCTCTGCTTCCTCCTGAACAAGTCCAAAACTGGCAGTGATGTAGAAGGGAGGGAGACAGGGATTTCTGGCTGTGACCCTCGTGTCTGTGGGGTAATTCTGGCACTCCACAGGGAGCCCTGGGTTCTCTGCTTCTCCTCTGAGGTGTTTATAATCCACTGCGTTCTGCTCTGGGATTCCAGGTGAGGGAATAGGGTTGTGATGGAGAAATGGACCAGGACAAATGGAAATGCCAACATCTGCCTTTAATTCTGGATGGTAACTTGTTTGATTGTTCACGTCTCTCTGATTTCCCTTTCCAGCTTCAGGGATACACAGCAGGCAGGAGCAGCCAGGGAAAGATGAGCTCCAAGGGAATGCTGAGAGAACATGGCAGAGTGCAGAATAGTTTTAAAAATATATGAACAAAGGTATTCACACTGGAAGTGTCATCCTAGGAGTTGCTGCCCTTCTGTCCAATACTGAGTGTGATGTGGACCAAACCCCGCTGCTTCCACAGGGACCCTGCTGGGAAAGGGGTCACAGAAGGATCTGAGCCTGCAGGGCTCCAATTTATGGTCTTTGCCTTCTCTTGGGTGCTGTACCCCAAGTTTGGCACTGGGAATTTGGTGCGGAAGAGTCTGTGAGCAGGGCTGGGAAAGCCAATTTGCTGAGAGGGACCCTGGCTGCTTCTTGTGTCTGGCAAAACCTCCTGCAGCACCTCAGGGGAGAAACAAGCTTGAAATCTTAATTAAAAAGCAGAAAGCAGGGTTTCATGCTAGGCCGATATTGTGACTCTCTTCCCTTTATGGACAATTCTTATGCAAGCTCCTACTGTGTCTGTGGAATTGCTCATTTAAAGGAAGTTACAGATCTGTGTAGTGCAGGGCCTGTGTCAGCAGTGTTTAACATAAGGAGATTGAGGTGTGTGCTGATCCATTTTGTTGTTAGGAACTTTCTTTTTTATTTCTTGCAATCCTTCCTTTCTTGTCTTCCACTCCAGAAATCACCAGAAGGAACATTGCCAACACCTGGGGTGTATGGAGAGAGCACACCAATAAACTGAAGTGTCACTGTTCAGCACTAAAACTCTGCTCATGGCCAAACAGTGACAGGGTCTGGATCAGCAGGGGATGTCACATGTGCACTTCCCAGTCCTCAATTCCCCTCTGGAAATTTTCAGGGGGAAGAGCACAGAGTTCTTGCATGAACATCTCCAACCATGGAGGCTGAAAACAGGATTTGAGAGACCTGTGGTTTATGCTTTACTTGATCCAGGCCTGATGGAAATTTTGGAAAGTCAGACTGACATTATTTAATAAGAGCCAGTCCATATCCAGCCAGATGGGAGAGTGCTGTCCCACCTCCAGCTGAAAATGAACCAAGGATATTGGCCTCTGGAGAGGGTTGGCTTTCTCTTCATGCCTGATTAGGGAAGTACAACCTCCTCTCTTGAGGCACAACTTTGAAAAATGTAATTTAATTCTTTCTGATTCTCCATCTTTTTAAGAAAATAATTTCTTCTGTCCTGTTAGATCAGGAACCTGATAGTGATGGGAAAGTTATGAGGTCTGAAAACACAAACCTTTGGGATGGTCCTAAAAGGAGCACCTTTACTCAGAATTAGGGAGATTTTAGGGACAGGCTGTACCTTATGGAGATAGATGACTCCAGGGAGATCCATTTGGGTTCCCTTGGGCACTTGGGCCCTGCCCCACACCAGATTTTGGCTGGGCATGACAAAGATTTCCTGGCAGAGATTTAAGAAAGATGAGAGTCCAGACTGGTGCCAGCAACAGATGAAATCCAGGATAACTTTATCTCTGCCCTTATGGAAGGACATTCAGATAATGCCTGATCTAATTGTGAAACTCATGGCAGGGCCAGGGGAGACCAAACACGGATGGGTTTGGAGAGTCATTAGAGAAATGTGGCCAGAAAAGGGTCATCAAAGGCTTTTAAACACAGGTTACTCACAGCTCCATCTGGCTCAGGAAGGCCCCGAGCTGCAGATGGCCAGAACTGGGAATGGTTTATGGCCTGTCCTGTTCCTCTGCCAGCCCTCCAGGAGACTGGCCTCAATGGACTTCTGATCTGATCCAGGGAGCTCTTCTTATACTGTTATCATAAATCGCCAATGAGAAATGATAAGAGATTGATCAAAATGGGAGCTGGGAGGAAATTCAGGTTGGATCTGACTTTGTTGCTAGCTCCTTGCGGGAAGGCAAGGTTTGGACACAATTTGGGTCTTCTCCCAGAGAGGTTCCAACTCTATCCCTGTGACGCAGCTGGAGGACACAGCCCAGGAGTTTGCAGAGGGTGCAGATCAGGGCATGGAGGAGAAACCTCTTCCCTTCAGCTTGTGGGGACGGTGCTGGGGGGGGTTTTCTCTGGGAGTTGCTGCTCACAGGGGTCTGTGAGAGCTGGAGCATCTCCAGGCTGCCCAAAGAGTGAGAGGACAGGCGTGAGCTGGTGCTGGTGCTCAGTACAGCTGCTCCCACACAGAGCAGGCCAGCGAGGAGCTGTTGATGGATGACTCCATCATCTCACTGAAGTGAGGTTTGCGTCTGCCTTAGGGCACGGCTGTAAATGAGCCCCTAATGGATTCTGCTGCTAAAACTTCCCTGTAATACAGAAATAGCTGCATCCCCAGACATGGGAAAGGGGGGCAGAGATGGATACGTAGAGGGAAGGGATGCTGGAGCCCTGCAGTCGTTAAAAGAGCAAGAAAATCCCTCCTGAAGCAGCTGGGGTGAGACTGGTGAGACACTGGGAAATGGGAGATGTGGCCACCCCCTCCCTCACCCCCAAACTCTGCTTTGCTGCCACGGCTGCTGCTGTAATAAACACCCCTGAGGTATCAGTGCCTCCCAGATCTCACCCCAAGGGACCATCACTCGTGGGATCAGCAATGCACCTGCCCCTGCCACCTTCCCCTCCTTCCCACATCCCTGCACCTCAGCACCCTGGTTTGGCTCAGATATGGGATGGGAACAGGCAGTGGCTGTGGCACGTGGGAGACCACGTCCTTTTCCAGCCATGACTGTGCTCCTGGTGCTCCCTCCTGCACATCCACCTCCACATGCCTCCCTCCTCTCTCCTGCTGGGTTAAACAGAGGCAGACATGGCTCTGCTGTTTCTCTGGCTCAGCACGGGAGGACCACTCTGCACCACTCCTGTGTCAGCAAACAAACAAACAAACAAACAAAGACATGGCATCTACCCTGTGGGGATTTCAGCACCTCAAAGTTGTCCTTGATTCTGGAGCTCTGACAGAGCTGATCCTGACCACACAAAGGACCCAGGTTTGGAGACATCACCACCAGACTTGGAGGAGGCTGCAGGAGAAGGTACAAGGTGCTGGGAAGCACCTGGGATAGTGGAAGGTGGACTTGGATGGTCTTTAAAGGTCTCTTCCAACTCAAATCATTCCTTCATTCTGTGATTCTCCCTTACCCTGGTAATGCAAAAACCCCAACTGTGTTCAAGTCAAACAGGAGAGAAATCCAGGAGCTGATTGTAAACCTGGTCTGTGCAAGAGGAGGGGACCTTGTGATGCAGCAGCTCTGGAACTGCTTCCCAGACCTGCTCCCCTTTCTGCAGCTGAAATTTGCCTTTCAAATGCCAACCCCTGCAGGTGCAGCAGCTGCCCCTTGGCTGCTCTGCTGGGCCAGGCTCAGCTCTGGCACTCGCCCTGGCCACGCCACCCTCCTTTGAGCCAAAACTAGAGTTCAAAGGGAAAAAAACTCCTCTGCCTCTCCCTGCAGATCACAGGGATGATCTTGGGTCTCGTACAAAGGCTGGCAGACGTTACCTTGCAAAGAATGTTTTTAATCTGCCAGATGATTCCCTTCCCCTTCCCCTCCATCATTTTTATGGCCCCGCAGCGGGCGCAGGGCCCAGCGTGTCCCGGTGGGAGGCGCAGAACCCAACCCGCGCTCCCCAGCAAGCTCCCGACGCAGCGCCGCTAATTCCTTTTGCCATTTGCCATAATAACAATAATCAAAATGAATTAATTCGGTATTAGCAGGGAAGGAACATTGGAACTGCATGGGAATGGTGCTGCAATCAAATCAGATACGTGTCAATTCAAAGGAAGATCTCTTTATCTCTTTAATAGCTTTTTTACCTGCCTGGGACTGCAGTTTATTCTCAAGAACGGGTTCCCGTATTAATATAACTTACAGCTGTTCTAAAATGTTTTCTCTCTTTCACAGCTTGTTCTAAATATTTTAGCAAACATAAAGTGGGCTTCTTCCTTTCATCCTCCCTTGAGATGAGGCAGGAGATGATAAAAACTCTAGTTTCCCCAACACCAAATGTACCTTTTTACAGTTTATTGGGAATCAGGCAAAATGGATCAATTAGGTGATCGTGTGCAGCAGCTTCTTGTTTATGGGGTGATAACTCCAGAGAGGAACAAACTCTCTGGGTGTATGGCCAAGGTGTTTATTTAGAAGATGTATTTCTAAAAGGCTAATAGGATACACCATCAATTTATTATTTACACTGGATAAAGGTCGGCCAAATCAAGGACTTACTGAAAATGGGACTTGTGTGCCAGATTTAGGGTCTTGTCCAAAACCTTTAGTCCTCCTACTCAAGGCTTTCCCAGCTGCACAGTGACCTGTGGAGGTTTCCCCTGGGCTGGGGGAAGGAGGGAGGGGGGACAGGATGCAGTGACTGTCACCTCCCCTGAGATGGGACCTGGAACCTGGGCCATGATGGGGGACAGGGATGAGGATGCTGCATCTGTCCTGGGCACACTGCTGCCTTGGGTCCCTTCAAGCCCTGGTGGCTTTTCCCTGATGCTCCAGGGTGTTTGTGGCCAAGCCAGCTGCTGGCATTGCCCATCTCCTCTCAGTTTAGGGGTCCTGTCTCGGGAGGACGCTGTCCTGGTGTCACGGAGCACCCAGCAGAGATTCCCCATCACTCAGAGGTGTACAGTGTTCCTGGAGTGAAGGGCTTTACTTCCACCCTCACACTTTGTATGCAGGAGACATCAGGTGGGAAGAAAGGCTGACCATGTGGAGATGTCAGAGAATGCAGCACCCCCAAGGGCTGAGCCAGAGCCCTTCTCTAGGGTGACAAACCTCTGTGGCAGGTGACAAACCCACCTGTGCTCCTGGTTTGCCCTCACTCTGTGCAGAAGCCCCTCTGGAGGTTGGCATTAGATCCCCATGAACTGGCCTGAGGTGTCTCCCCTGCTCCTGAGGCTCCCCAGCCCCAGACAGTGACGCAGCTGCTGAAATTTGTGCTGTGCAGCCCCCAGCCATTCCCTGCTCTCGTCTCTATTTTCTCCCTGTCATCTGGAGCTGCACATCACGGGTGAAATATGAAAGAAACAAATTAGAATTACCTCGCTGGTGTGACAGCGAGGAGAGCTGCAAGTTGGGGAAGCTGAATGGAATGATAAATCCCATCACTTAAACCGTGTAATGAATTTTCCTGGAGATTTGTCTCAGAGTAAAGAGAGGGAGAGGAGGGGAGAAGTATGAAATTCTCCTTGGATTTTGCAGAAGGGTTGCAGGCAGCTCTGACTGAAAAGTGTAAATCTGAGGAGTTTGTGCCTGAAGTGCATCCAAATAAGTTCCCCATCCTTAATAGTCCTGGGTGCAATTTTCAGTGAAATGTCAAATCTTCTTTGCTTCCACTGGTATTCGGTCTAATAACATTATTTTGTCCGAGGAGCCTGGAGAACTAATGTGTTTCAGGAGTAATTCTGCAGCTAAATATAGGAAAGAGGATTTTTTGCATTACAAGAAAATATTTTTGTGCTATGAGGGACTTTTGTGGGGGTTGGAACATCCTTTGCCACTGATTTGTTGGGTGACCTTGGATAAATCACTGTCCTCTCTGGGCCTGTCTCTCCTTCCCTCTCTGAACTTCTCATGGATTTAGATTTCAAGGTTTTTGGGGTAAGGACCAATTTTTGGAGGATTTTTAGGATTTTCAGAAAGGTTCTTAGGAGTGAGATGCATGTGTGAGCACAGCTCCAGCCAGGGAGGGAAAGACACCACATCATAGAGCCTTTCCTTGGAGGATGTGCAGGAAAACAGGCAAAAAACATGAAAAAGTCAGAGTTTTCCTCAAAAGCAGCGATCAGGAACACACAGACCATGCCTGAAGCAACCTCCTTCCCAGTGAGCTCCAAAGAAACACAGCTTTAGTGAGTGGAAGTCCCAAATGTTGATACTGGTTCTCTAAAATACGCATCCCAAGGCAGGAGTGAACCTGTCTGTCTGGAGATGTATTCTGAGGGCTGCAAACAGGACACCCAGTGCATTTCTACCAAGGCTGTTCCTGGAGCAGGAGGCTGGGAAACCAACTGAGACCTTGCCAGCCCTGGGGAGCTTCTGGCAGGATGATCTCAGTTCACAACATCCAAACTCAATAAAAATGGGGTTGCTGTGACATCCAGGCTGTTTCATCACTGCCAGCAGCTCCCACCCTCCTTTTCTCTCTGGAATATTGAATTTATTTTTAAAAAATCTTTGTTTTTTTCAAGAAAAGCCCAAAGGAAAAACCCTGCAAGTTGCCTCTTGTGGGAACGGAGCACAGAACATGAACAAGCTACAAATATGTGTCAGAAAAAATCCATAAAAAGTAATATTCCCTGAGGTAAAAGGAGAATATTTTCTGTGTTCAGACCATGCTGTCTCACCTCACTGCTGGTTTCATTCAGAACAGGGTGTTGTCTGTCCTGACCATACCCAACCTGAGGGAGTGTGCAGAGATGCAGCAGATTTTAAAGGAATTCTGAGGATTCTCTGCAAAAACTGCTTTTTATCATTACCAAAAAAAGGGAGAGATGATTCTTACAAATTAGCTCCTCAGGTGACTGGTGCAGCATCACCTGGCCAGGCGTCACCAAGGAAAGGAAAGGTTTTAATGCAATTTCTGGTTGCAACATCCCCTCCTGCTGTCTCTGCACAAGGGGTCACCTCTTTGATTCTCAGACTGCTCCAAGGGAGGCTCAGGGTGAACATCAGCAGGAATTTCTCCATGGAAAGGGTGGCCAGGCCTTGGAAGGGGCTGCCCAGGGTGGTTTGGAGTCCCCACCCCTGGAGGTGTCCAAGGAACAACTGGAGGTGGCACTCAGCTCTGGGCTGGGGACAAGGTAGGCATTGGGCACAGGTTGGTTTTGTGTCATGGTAGGACACGAAATAGATTGACTCCATAGAGCTGTCAGAAGAGAAAGAAGCTTTATTTACAATTCCAACAGTTTCTTTTAGAACACGCTGTGTAAAAAGGTCTATTATTGCTCCATGGCACTGACACTGCTCTCCATTGGTTCAGGAATAGGAAACAACCCCTGGGACAGTTGTTATGGCAAAGGGAACACTGTTTGCTGAGCCTGTGCTGAGAAACGGAGAGAGATGTTTTGAAAAAGAAACTGTTGGCAGCTTTCCCTTGGGAAAGGAGCCAGCAATGGTTAGCAAGCCAAAAATTCAGACTCAGAAATGTCGAGCCCACAGTCTTGGAGGGCTTTTCCAACCTCAGTAATTTTGGGATTCTGTGATTCCATGTCTCACCAGGTTCCATTTCCCTCTCTGCCCCTGCTCCCAGCCAACACTCCGAGCCCATCTATCTATCCATCCATCCATCCATCCATCCATTCATCCATCCATCACTGGACAATTACGGATTTGCTGCACGAGGGACACGAGGGACATTGGTCACATTGATTTGGCTCTGCAGTCCCCTCCAGTTCCAGGGAACATTTCTGGGATCAGCAGCCCTGGCACACAGCGGCACTGGCCCTGCCAGCTGGGAAATGAACCTTGGCACCCGCAGCAAGCAGGAGGTAATGAAGGAGGTAATGAAGAGCAATAGGAGTTTTAAGCAATTCATTTCCCCACCTCACTCCCCTTCCCACCATCTTTTTCCTTTTTCCTTCACCCCTTTCCTTCAAGGGCAAAGGTGAGGCCGTGTGCCCATTCCCTGGGAGCCTGGTCAGTGCCCCAAACCCCTCTGGGGGCAGGAGCTGTCCCTGACACCCAGCCTGGCCCTCCCCCACCTCAGGTCCAGCTATTCCCTCAGGCCCCATAAGCTGGAAGCTGATGTTGGGTCCATCCCACTGGGGAATTTTCCAGAACTTTCTGACAGAAGTCACCCCTGTAGCACCCCCTACCCAAACCCTGCCACCCCCAGTGCAGCTCTCACCCACCCTCATGTGATCCTGAGTGGAGTCTGTCTTCCCATTTCCCTCTGGAAAGTGGAACCACTGGTTTTGCATGGATTGAGCCATAAAACACAAGAGGGATTTGTTTGGATCCAGCTGGAATTTGCTTTCCCAGGAAAGAGGCAGCATGGCACGAAGAATTGCAGTGCAAATTACACTTTCTTTTATTTGGGCTTCAGATTATGGAACTAAAATTAAATTTAAACTCTTTGCAGAAAGGTAATTTTTCCTAATCACTCACACTGCTGCACAGATCTCTACAACTTGATTACATTCTAATTAGATTAATTGGGTGGAGAATAATTTCTTTCTCCAAGAAGATCAACTACAAACCACAAGCAATTCTGTAGACTCTGCGGGGGGGAAAAACCCACAACAAAATAACCCCAGCACTCATTCAGAGCTTTAAAACCAAAGCACAGAATGTCCAGTAATTAATTTGTTAAACACTTTATTAGAATATCTGGATGAGCTCGGCTGTTGTTTTTCATTCCTTTCCCTCTCTTTCATAATTTCCCCTCTTTTTCTCTGGGTCATAAAATGAGATGTGGAATTCCAATTCCTTCATTGATTTCTGAGATAAAAATTTAAGAAACTTGAGTAACAAAAGGTTGCACTCCCACGTTCTGCATGTGAAATGGATTGTCTTTGTTACAGGGCAGCAAATATTGAACTGGATAATGCGGCGAGGTCTTTGGGCTGAATACTAATGGTCATTATTTACCAGAAATGAACGTGAGCCAGGGAGGTTCAGCACCTCCTGATTGGCTTTGGCATCCCAACAAAGGCACAGAGAGAGGGACAGGGGACATGAAAAGTGGATGCAGAGCTCAGTTCCTGTGCCTGGCCCAGCTTTATGAGCCGAGCTGCCTGTGAATTGAGGCCGAGCAGTTTTTTGCTGGAAGCATCTGGTCGCAGCGCACGTGGCTGTTCAAACAGGCTGGAGTGTGCTCGGAGGATGCTGCACTCCCCATGCCCTTGCTGCATTTTTTCCTTTGCCCTCTCCTTGGGCAGCACTGCCCTTTGCTGAGCACAGGTTTGGGCTGAGGTGGGAGAATGCAGGTCTGTAAATCCCTCCTGGCTGCGGAGCCGTGGTGGCTGAGCAGCTCCCGTGTTCTCCATGGGTGGAAGGTGCTGACCTGGGCACCCACGGGGACGTGGCTGCTGCAAGCTCAGCCTTGAAGCTCCTATGGAGCTCTCTCAGCGCCAGGATGAGGCGTCAGGGCCCGTTAACTTCTGGGAAGGACATGGAGGCTCCTTGACCACTCTCCGTTTTCTCTTAAAAATCCAGCGGTGATTAGAGCAGAGGAAACTTCGCCACTTGACCTTCAGCGTGCCCAGGGAGGTTGCTGATAAGGGCACATACTGGCCAGATTTGTTCTGGAGACTCTCAGGTCAATGCTACTCTTTTCCAAACTGTCACAGGATCATTGAGGTTGGAAAAGCCCTCCAAGGTCATCGAGTCTGAGCTGTGCCCAATCCCCACCTTGTCCCCAGCCCAGAGCCCCGAGTGCCACATCCAGGAATTCCTTGGGCACCTCCAGGGTTGGGCACTCCAAACCTCCCTGGGCAGGCTCTGCCAAGGCCTGAGCGCCCTTTCCATGGGGAAATTCCTGCTGCTGCCCACCCTGAGCCTGCCCTAGCCCAGCCTGAGGCCGTTCCCTCTCCTCCTGTCCCTGTCCCTGGGAGCAGAGCCCGACCCCCCCATCTGTCCCCTCCTGGCAGGGAGTTGTGCAGAGCCACAAGGGCCCCCCTGAGCCTCCTTTTCTCCAGGCTGAGCCCCTTTCCAGCTCCCTCAGCCTCTCCTGGGGCTCCAGACCCTTCCCCAGCTCTGTTCCCTTCCCTGGACACGCTCCAGCCTCTCCAGGTCTTGAGGTGCTGTGCCCAGGACTGTCCCACACAGATCCTGAACAAATGCACCTTCCAATATTCGGTGAACAGGAGAATTGTGCCAGCCTGGAGCTGTGTGGGAGGTTGTCACTGCCAAATGACCCCGGGCCCTCTTCCTTGTCCCCTCCAGCCCTTTGTTTCCCCATGGGATGGGTGGCAGATTTATGTCTCAGTGGCTCCCATGGTGTTTGGCTGCTTTGTGCTGAATGCAAAGACTGCCCAGAGTCTGAAATATGAAAAGTGTTTGGATAGGGCAGATAGGCCACCTGCAGATATCATCCCCAGGAATGATGACAGGGCCTGGCAGAGACACAGCAAGTGCTGAAATTAATAACGAGAAATCCATTAGAGGGATTAGACACATGTTTGAACACTTACAACTTTATCTCTCGCTTCTTGTGGCAGGGACTATTTATTTCCCCAAACCAAATGTCTGAAGGGTGATTTATAGATTGGAGAATGTGGAGAGAAAGTTTGCACACTTGAATTCCCAAATCTCTGAGCTTTGGCTGGGGGTGAGGGATGGGGACTTGCCCTCCTGGGCATCTCCATGGGTTCCCTAGCTGGGACTGAGATGTGTCTCCTTCAGTTTTGTCGATACCCCAGAGCCATCCTGGAGAGCTTGAACTGGCTCCTGTTCAGCTCCTGGATGAGAAGGTTCTCTGGGAGCATCCCAGCCATGTCCAGAGGATGGGATAGGGCTGGGGCCACCCCAAAGCACCCTCTGAAACTCTGCTGACATTGGTTTAATGCAGACATAGCCCAAGACACAAATCCTGCCTTATTTCCAAAGGGGAGCTGTGGTTTGAGGACCCTCCATTTCTGGGGAGACGGTTTTGGGGGAAAGCAGAGGGGTTGCTGCTTTCTGCACCTGCGGCACATCCACATTTTATGTCTGGTTTATCCTCTGGGAAAGCCATGAGCCACACCTGCAGGGGTGAGGCCCTGACATTCTGTCAGCACTGAAGTGGACAGCTGGAGTGCAGGGACGTGCATGTATCTCTCTCTCTCAGTGAGATTAGAATGGCAAATTTGAGCTCTCAGAGGTCTGAGTGCTGGACTTTACAGCCTCAGTTGGTTTGGGTGTGATTCTGTGTGTGGTTTGTAAGATTAAAGGAAGAATAAAGGAGAAGATGCAAACCCCATGTCCAGGACCACCCAGCAGGGGTAGAACACACTCCTGGAGCTGCAGGGCTCTAATGTTTGACTGGATTCCTCCCCAGACCTGAGTCAAGGCTAATGGCAAAGCTCTCCTGGGCTCTGTGGGGGAAACAATACTCTAATTATAAATGTCTCATTGGTACAGGTAAATTCTGGGATGTTCACAGGCTGTTGAATCTCCTGGTTCACAGCACAGCCTAAGCAGGTCCTTTTATGTTCCCTGACACTCGTTAGGAAGTTTAAAGAGATTGAAGAGAATGGAAAAATCAGATTCAGTCATTTCTTTTACAATACGCCCGTAAAAGGAGCTTCATAAAATATGAATTCCACTGAATGTGCTTGTTTCTAAATTCAGAACGTGTCCAAGTGAATTTGTAGCGCAGGAAATGAAGGACAAACTGCCTGGGACAGGAGATGAGCAGACAGGCAGCTGCCCTTTCCCTGCCCTGCTGTGCCTGCCGGGCCCTCCTGCCTGTCAGGGCATTTCCCAAAATATTTTGCACCCAAGGCACTCCACTTGCTGTGCAAGGCTCCTGTCTCATCCAGCCGGGTGCTCCCACCCGCATCCCCTCATCTTTAATTTGCAATATTGGTATTCAATGTGGATCTGGGAACAGGGGGCTGCCTCAGCCCCTTCCTGGGGCTGCCCCAGGTTTTGCTCCCTGTGATCCCTCCACCTCCAGGGACTGGCCTTACTTACACAGGAGGAGGGAAAATTTTCCTGCCCTACCAAATGTTTTAGGTTCAGCAAACCTCCCCTGCCAACCACGATGGGCTGGGAAGAGGAGCTCTCAAAAACCATTTGCAACATAAAAGCTTGGCAGAGTAAATTGCTTTTGATCTGTGCAAATAATTCCCTCGGCAATTTTGGGGAGGTTTTTTGTATCCATTTCTACCGTGTTAACTTTGTGTTTGTAATAATTAATTTCACGATAATCAGCTCGACATTGTGAAACGCAGAATCATTTCAAACCAGAAATGTCTTTTATTTTGCAAATATCAAGGCTGAAACACGAACAAAGACAAAAATGTCCCAGAGGCAGCTAGAAAAGAGGGGGTTGGCTGCAGCCTCCTTTGTGCAGAAGTTCAGTTTTACCAAACAGACATTTTCTAAAGCCCCAGTCTTGTGCTGAGGACTTAAGTGGCCTCCAAGTCAGTATTTTTTCCTTTCTCTTTTAATTTTCTTGTTTTTGTGTGATAAAGTCTGGCTGCAACCTTTTCAGGGCAGCAGCCCTTGCTGAGCTCCTTTCTCCCCGGTGTGGGAACAGGGAGAGAAGAGCAATGGGAACGTTCCCAGTGGTGTGTTCTGAGCCATCCTAAGTTACCCAACACGGCCTGGAGAGGGGAGTGGGCTGGGGGTTAAATCAGCCCCACCTGCAGATGTCAGACCCGAATCTCCAGCCCTTCCTCTCCCAGTGGGCGTTGCTTTTCCCCAGCAATGGATAAGTTGGTGCCATCCCAATGGATGTGATCCACCCAAACCAGGGGAGCTTCGGGGCTTTATGGGATATTTTGGGCTGGGTGCCTCATGCACCCCCGCTGAACCCTGCCTGGCTGTTGGAATGCTGCTCATGCCTTCCTGGGGATGATTAACCTGACATTTAATTGGGGACAGCACCTGGTATTTGCTCCTTCTCAGGCTCTGCTTCTCTCCATTAAAACCATAACAAACCCAAGGAGTGATGCGAGTAATTTTATAGTGCTGAGAAGGGTCAAACACATTTGCTCTTTGATGAGAGGAGCTGTAAAATCCTTAACTGGGAGCTGGATGGATCAGGCTTTCTGAACATAAATAGGCAGAGGAAAAATGTGGAGATGGTCTGATGGGTCAGTCTGGGAGAAGAGAGAGATGGATGCATTAAATAAAGATCCACTCAGCCATCCATCCATCTCCTCTCAGTCTTCATTCTGGAGGAGAGCTCGCTCCCTGTGATGGGCAATGCAGCAGGCTCAGGAGGCGGGATGGATGGGTGCCGGAGCAGATGGATGGCTGGACAGCTTTCCACCAATCCATCTCCATCTGTCCTTACACCTCAGTCTTTATCTCATCTAGTGATGCACACGGATGAGGAGCTGGAGGCCTCAGTGGGGAGATAGACAGGGATGGAGTTTAGGGTAGTGTGGAGAGAGAGAGGTTTTGTTCACCCTCTAAGGCTGCATGTGGAGGGTGGCAAGGACAGGACACTGTTTTTCAGCAGCCCTGCCCTGCCCCCTGCGAGGCCACAGCTCTGCCCTGGCCATGCCGAGGGCTCCTGATAACCTTGCTGCACTTCCCTGCCTGCCCAGTCTCTGCCTTCAGAGGTGAAACATTTAAGAGCCAGGAAAAAAACCCTGAAATTAAAAATATCTTTTCTTTTTTTGCCTTTCCAGCAGCTCATGTCCCCTTTCCTGGGGCCTGAATGCAGGATCATTCAACAGAATGATAACAGGAAGTTATTGTGAAAGTCACTGCATTGGCTTTTTCTGTGCAAATAATGCCGGATTTCAGAGCCTCTGGAATTGCCACATGAATCAAGCTGGACAGCTGGAATGTCTGCATGCCAGTCCTCCCACGGGCACACAGGGCCCTGCTGTGCCCTCAGGTGTCTGCAGCCACCCAAAGGTAATGAGGAGCTGACTGCAAAGGGAACGAGTTCCTCTGCAAGGACCTCAGCTCTGCCTGGTTTTTGGGACTTGGGCAGCCCTGCTCTGTCCTGGAAGGGTGACCCAGGAGCTTTGGAACAGAAGGTTCAGCTATTTTTTAGGGAGAAGGATTGAATCATAGAATAATTTGAGTGGGAAAGCCTCTCTGAGATCATTGCGTGCAACCGTCACCCAGCACTGCCAAGGTCACCTGCACACCTCTTTTAAACACCTAGAGGGATGGGGACTCCACCACTGCCCTGGGCAGCTGAGCCAGTGCCTGACTTCCTATGGAGAAATTTTCCTTAAAATCCACCCTGAGCCTGCCCTGGCCCAGCCTGAGGCCGTTCCCTCTCCTCCTGTCCCTGTCCCTGGGAGCAGAGCCCGACCCCCCCCGGCTGTCCCCTCCTGTCAGGGAGTTGTGCAGAGCCACAAGGTCCCCCTGAGCCTCCTTTTCTCCAGGCTGAGCCCCTTTCCAGCTCCCTCAGCCTCTCCTGAGGCTCCAACCACTTCCCCAGCTCTGTTCCCTTCCCTGGACATGGTCCAGCCCCTTTGTGTTCTTCTTGTCTTGAGGGACCCCAAACTGAATGCACGATGCAAATGTAGGGACATTTGGGACCTGAGTGCTGTGCCAGGCATCTCCAGCAGGCACCCACTTGGCACAGCTCTCCAGCTCTTGTTTCTCTCCTCTTCCAGACCCCTTCCCAAGCCCTGCAATTACCCAAATCCTGGCACTTCACTGTCAGAGCCGATGTTCCACCCCTGTGATTCCAGGAAGAGCCTCTGCTCCCTGCCCATCAATCCCGAGGCTGCAGCAGAGCTGTGATTCCAGCCCAGCTCTGACCCCCTGTTGCTGTGCCAGGATCGATGGAGGGATCGTGAATGATCTGTCAATAATAACGATCCTGATAATGAATACGGGGATGTGCTGCAGGCTGCGCTCGCCTGCCCGGGCATCACAGGATCCTGACCCCGAGGGGCTGGATACCAGGAAATCTGCTCATTGATTTAATGACCCTTGGCTGCAGTTCTGAGGCAGAACAGAGGAGAGGAGGAGCGAGGTGGAGCAGAGGTGAAGTATCAGACCTGTTGTGTTTATCCAGATTTATATTTATATTCCACGCTTGTAGCCTCTCCCTCGCCACACTGCAGTGCCAAGCCTGTCAGTCCTAGGAATGAGGGCACCTTTGGGGTCCCTTCCTCATCTCCCATGGAATTTGTCCCAGGATGGGACCCTCCCTGACAAGGACCAGTGTGGGCAGGGTGTGGGGTGGGGGCTGCACTGGGGTCTGGGGTGTCATCCTGCGGCTCCCACTGATTTTCCCAGCTGTAGGAAACCCCTGGGTATTTCTCCTCACCCCGAGGGCGCTGCCCCCGACGTCCAGTGGCCGGAGCTGGTTTGCTGAGCCCGCTGTCCTGGGCACAGCCCCCAGCCAGACCCCCTCTGTGGCGAGACACAGCCCCGTGCCGAGCTCTGCACGGCTGGAAATCAGTGGGGGGCTGCACGGGTGGGGGATTTTAACACTCATCCCTCTGCAAGTGCTCGGGGAAGGGAAGTTCATTGGCTGTCGATATTGCCCTGCTGTGATAAAAGCTTAAGGAGCTGCTTTGCAGCTGCCCACTGCGAGGAACATGCTCTAACTGTTTCCAGAGTGCAGCGATACATCGCAGCTCACGGCTCTTCCCACCGGGAGAGATCCCAGCTCCAGCACCTGCCAGGGACACCCTCATGGAAGGCAATCTCCTGGCACTGGCACAATCAAACACCCATTGTTCCCAGGTACAGAATCCACCACTTAATAGCGACTGCTTTGCTCTTGGGTAGCTCTTCATGTGTCAGCCTCAAAGGGAATTAAAATAAAAAGGGTTTGGAACCTTCAGCCCTGCTTTCCAGCAGGGAAACTGAGGCAGGGACAGCCCCACTCCCTGCTGTGCCTCTCATTGACCACTGGCACACCCTCCTGGTGAGACCCTGCACACAATTTGTAAATTGGGAACTTCCTGCAGGTGTTTTGTCCGTTTTCTGAAGGAAATTGAGCTCTAAAGAAACTCCACGCTTTGAGTACAGGGTGTGGATCTCTGCTTTCTCCCACCTCTGTCATTTTTGAATGTTTTAGTTATTTCCCAGCAAATCTGACAGAGGAATTGAGGTTCACGATGCTTCTGTCACCTTCTGTCAGCTGAGCAGAGGAGAAAGTCCCCAGGGGTGACCTGAGTGAAGCTCCATCAGATGTTGGAGCACTGGCACAGGATGGGGGAGGAAAACGAGATTTAATGCCAGGAAAAGCCTCAACCAGAACTCACAGTCCCCCATGAGACCCAAAGCTACAGCAAACAGCCAATTTGGAGTCTGATACTCATGCCAATATTATTTTTTTTCCTCCTGATTTTTCAGAATTCCTGTGGTTGTGTGTGTAAAGGAGTGTGGAGGGGAGATGCTGCTGCACTGGGCAAACCCATGCAGGGAGGCTGGAAAAGGGGGTCAAGGCACCATCTAAAACACCCAAATTTACATGAGGACAGCTGAGATGAGACCCCTCTCCTCCCCACTGCCAGCCTGGAACTGTGCCGCTGAGCCTGGCCTGGCATGATCTCATGTGGAATTGCATCAGTTTTCTCTATAAAACAAGGATTTGATGTAACCATTCGAGTATATCTCAGCTTAGATGTTCTGGAGCTGCATATGAAAGCTCCAAAAAGTTATTTATTTCAGCCCATTTAAAGTGTTTTTGCTGATGTATTCTGCAGAGTGGGTTTAGCATGTGAGCTCTTTAGTAAAATCATTTCTGTATTAATGAGACCTAACCCAAAACCATTAAACGTGACTTTAAAGGAATATCTCAGCGAATCTCTCATATTGAGATGGATGGGAGCAGACAGAGAGTGTAAACTTACACGTTGTCAAATCAAACTGGAACTCATTAAATACAGCAAAATAATTCACTGAATAATTCACTCGGGTTGAATATGAAAGATTTGGACAACCTTGGGTTGTTTGATTGAAAAACAGCTTATTTTTTATGCTCCTGTGTATGTGACAAAGTGAAAATATGAGCTGAAGGTGGGAGCTCTGTCACCTTGGTGTTGAGGGCCTTCCTTGGAGGAAGCTTCATTAAAGCTGACTTCTGACAAATTCAGCCTGGAGGGAGGGTGGGCTTTGCAGGGGAGGGTCAGCCTGGCTGCCTCTGAGGATTTTTAAGTAATTCTCATCTCTCATGCTCTGGTGGGGCTGCGGCAGCTCTGGGGAGCTCGGATGCATGGGGGGTCTGAGCTTGGGGCACAAAGTGTTGGCTGAGGGTCCTGGGTCAGCTCCATGTCCATGGGAGGCTGTTCTGCGTCAGGCCAGGCTTTGAGATGCTGGGGAGAGTGGGAACCAAGCATCCCAGGGTTTTCCTTGTCTTCTAACTCCTACCTGTCCCCAGGAATCTCCAGCTGTGCCAGGAGCTGCCCCAGCCCCATGTGGAGCTGTGTTCCCAGCACCTTTGCACAGCTTCTGTGCAAAGCTGGGGGCTGTGCTGCACCTTTTCCTGCCTGCAAAGCCAGAGAGCAGCTCCAGGGGCAGCTGAGGTTTGTGGGGGGATCCAGGCCCGTGGCTGGATCCATGGCTACATCAGCCTCTATGCCAGGAGTGCTGTTCCTGCACGGTTCTCCTTCCCCAGGCAGGAAGTAGGAAAAAGCCATCATCCCACGGTGTGTATAGGCCAGAGATGTGGCCTGGGCTGAGCTCCTAGGCCATCCCTTTGGCTTAGAAAATGATCCTCCTGCTTCCACACATGAGGAAACTCTGGCAGAAACTCAAGGAAAGGCTCTTCCCTTGGTGTCCCCTCCTGCTTTAACCCCCATCACATCACCAGCAAGGCGACTCCACAATCCGCTCAGGAACCTCCCAGTAGAAGAGAAAGCTTTAAACAAAATACAATTTTACAGTTCATTTCAGGTGATCACAGAGTCTATGTTCCGAAATGATCCTCTCGGCATTGCCCATGGAGAGCAGCAATGGCTGATTGGCATTCCATTACTAAACAGCTAAGCCATTCATAATGCAAAAAACCAGACTTGATGGAAAGATTTGATTCAGTTTTCAAGCTAGACTAATTCAAAACCCAGGGCTCTATAAATCAGAGCAAATGTTCTTTATAAAAAAAATATAGGCAGAGCCCGTGTGCAGTATCAGATCTATGATTTATGCCTGTATCGCATTAAATTGAAGGACAAGTGGGGGGAGCAGGGCTGTCCCTGCATCCTGGGTTCCTGGCTGCCCCATAATAAACATGTTCAGTGACTGTGGAAACGGCCCCGGTGTTCCAGGGACATCTGGGGACATTGGGCTTTCCCTTGAGGAGGGGGCACAGCTGAACTCTGCCCTCCTGTTGCTGCCAGCAGGGCCAGGGACAAGGACAGGGCCAGGGCCAGCACAGAAGGGAGAGGATGGGGCAGGGCGGATCTGGCAGCAGCATGGCCATGCGGGTGAGCTCCCAGCCCAGCTCCTTCCAAGGCAGACTCTGCTCCCAGCCAGGCACAGTCCTGTGCCCTGAGGGTGCCCACCCTGCACCCGCAGACCCCGGGGTGCCTCTGGGGACTGTCACGGGATGGTTCTGTGTGCTCTTCATGGGATGCCTTGTGTTGGAAGGGACCTCGTCCCACTCCTGCCATGGGCAGGGTAGCCACAGCTGCTCTGGGAACAATTTCTCCTCAGTACCAGTCATTAACTCCAGCGAAACCTGGGGTTTCTCCTTCCTCACTGCACCACCTCACGTACTGAGGAGTGTCCTGCTTGCAGAAATGTCGTGGTTTAACCCCAGCCAGACCCAGCCCCTCATGGCCTCTCGCCCACTCCCCACAGTGGGAGCGGCATAAGGGAGGGGATCGGGAGGGTAAAATCTGGAGAGCTCATGGACTGAGATAAATTCAATTTAATGGGGCAAGCAGAAGCTGCACACACAAGCCAAGCAAAACAAGGGATCACTTCCCTGCTTCCCCTGGGCAGGTGAGTGTTCAGCACCTTCAGGAGAGCAGGGCCCCATCCCATGGAACGGTGGCTTGACCTTCAACCCCCAGAGCTGAACCACAGAGGCACCCTCAGACCCAGGTGAGGTCTGTTGGAGAGGGAGGATCTACCCAGGAACACTCACCCTCAAGCTGCTGGACAGAAAATTCCCTAAATTTATTTTCTTCCCCCTAAACTTCCCTGTCTGCTGGCAGCTCCACCACTCTTTGAAAGGCCAGCCCCTGTTCCAGCCTTGGCACAGTAAGTGGTGCTTAGGCTGCATGGGGCCCCCGAGCCTGGGCTTTGTCCCTGCTCCCTGGGACAGAATTCATCCTCAGACCTCGCTGCCTGGGCCCTGATGCTGTTTATTCCCTCTCCACTCCTGAAGGAGCTGCTGCAGCCGGGGGCTGTTAACATCTGTTGGCAATCCAGAGCTCACAGGGAAAAGGATGCCATCGTTCAGGAGCCGACACTGACATTTTAAAAGCCGTGTCTGAAATCCCCAAACAATTAAGAGGCATCTTTTTTACATTCCCTCCCTATCTGCAGCGTTGCACAGGCAAGGCACCAGCTGAGAAGTACATGTTGATCTTGACAGGAAAAGCTACGATTAATGAATAATGGAGCACCAGCAATATATAACTTTCAGGCGGAGCCATCGTAATTCAATCCAAACAGTAATATCAGGGTCTTTTCTTGGAGGAGTCTAAGCAGCAGTTAAATATTAAATAAAAAAGATGACATTTTATTTTATTTTCTTTTGGCAATTCTGCATCTCCTGATTCAAAGAAGCAGAAGGCAGAAAGTGTCACCATGGAGGGGGAAGGAAAGTTTAAATGCAAATTCACCTGCCCCCAGCCTGGGCTATAAAAGTGCTCAATGAGGGAAAGGAAGGGCAGGGCTGCAGCACTGTGCTGCACTATCCGGACTGATTTACCACCTGGACTTGTGCCCTTCGTCTTTTCATCATCATTCAGGTCGCTGGGACTGTTCAAGGAAAAAGCTTCAAACTTTTGTCCATGATTTTGTGTGCCTGGGAAGATGTGTTCTTTAAAAACCCAATAATTCACCATCTGCGCGGGAGCCTTGCTCAGTCATCCCGAGGAGGAGCAGAGTTGATCACATTAATGCAACGGGTTCTGCTTGCGCTCGATGTGGCCTTTTCCCCCTTTTCTTTCACTTCCCCGGAGTTCTGCTCCTCTAGGTGCCCCCCAGCACTTCAGCTCTGCTTCAGCTCTCCCCTCGCACCCCCTGGGCTGTGGCGGGGTCCTGACCCCTTCTCCCACCCCACGTTCTCCCCATTAGAGCAGAAACCTCCGTTGTGTCTTCTTTGCACCTCATTAAATCCTCATTTCTTTCCAAATCTCGCATCAGCCTCTCCCTCTCCCCTCTTCCTGGCGCTAGGGCTGAACGATTTCATTAATTCCCCCAAGCACTGCCCACTCCAGTGCTCCCACTAACGACTCCATCAAGCATCCGCCGACATCTGGTGTTGAACTCCTCTCACGCACTCTGCACATCAGTGACTGCCCCGAGCAGGGCAGGGCTGCCCGGGCCAGCTTTCAAGGTGAAATTCCCCTCAGCCACCACCGCCCTCCCATCAGTATTAAATGGTGGTGGTGACTCCTCTCCCAGTGATCACAACTCTCCTCTTTGTTCTACAAAAATGCTGCTCCCAGCAAGGAGCTGTGGGGAAAGAGAGAACAGATGGGGAGGACGAGGATTTAGGGTGAAGCCGTGGGTACCCACTGGGCTGTTTGTGCTCACACTCAGCCCCTCTCCCTAAATCTCATCCAGTAAATGTTTGGCAAATATGTGGAATTAACTCTTGGTTGCATTTCCACCTGGAAGGACAAAACCTCTACTTCTTGTCCTGGTTCTGCTGTTCCAAGAGGACTGGGGGGCAGATCGGGAACATTCCTGGAGTGGGAAACAAAGCCTCAATTCGCACTAAATCTGTTCTGCTGCAAGCTGAGCCTGGCTCCCGAGTGTTCAGGGGAACGAGCAGTGCCCCCTGAGCTCCTCCAGGGATTTGTGCTCCACAGCCCTCACCGGGCTCAGCGCTCTCCCTGGGGCCAGGAGGGCATCAGGCCTGGCAGAAACCCAGTTTTTGTCCCAGTGGAACTGGAAGGAGTGGAGAGAGGAGAAGCGCCTGAGCTGACCCTGCAGGTGAGGGCTGGGCGGGGAGCACAGGGTCCTTTGGCCCCACAAATCCAATGTTCCCACATAGCTGGGAGTGGCGGGAGCAGGAGCAGCACTGCCAGCACCTCCGTGTCCCCGGTTGTGCTTCCCAGTTCCAGCCCCTGCAATAACAGAGCTGTCCCATCAGATAAGGCACAAAAACACCAATGGGAGGAGGTTCAGAGCCTAAACTCAGCCTGTTTGGTTTATGCCTGAGCCAACAGAGACACGCAGCAAAAAACCCACCATGGAAAGGTCCCAAACAGAGGCATCCCAGTGGAAGGGCTTGAGACACACAGGGCAGCAAGAGAGAGCTCTGTGCACGGGGCAGAGCCTCGTCCCCCCACGGAGAGACAGAGCCCACACAAACCCAACGGAGCCAATCTGCACTGCAGGGCTCCACAGCCTTTCCAGCAGATCTGCCCCGGGAGCAGCTTTTGTTCCCTTCCTCATTTCTTTGCCAGCCACCCGTGGAAGGTTTGTTTGCTTTCTGATCCCCCTTCACAAAAGAACAATATTTCACCATCAGCTTTTTTT
>WBMY01013603.1:172598-193856 GCA_013397315.1 Donacobius atricapilla | reverse complement strand
CTCATTTAAAGCCTGTAGCATTTTTGGAGGGCTGAGGACGAGGGATAGCAGGGTACAAACACCTTGTAAGGCCTTTAATTCTGGCCAGATAAGAGAGCTGCACTAAATCACTTCCAAAAAAAGAGAGCAGAGGTTAAGATAAGACTCTGTGCTTTCAAAACTATCTCAGTAACTCCATTAGAGAGAAAGCTGGTAAAAATCAAGCAAGATGGAGCAAAACAAGTCTTCCTGGGAATTTAATTTTTGTCTCAATGGAATTAGAAGAAACTCTCTTAACAAACAGGTTTTTCTTCCCCAAGGAAAGGATTTTATTCCCTAGTAAAAAGTGATGGGATAAGAGACAATGTCCCCAAGATGCACTAGGGGAGGTTTAGACTGGATGTTTGGAGACATCTCCTCATGGGAAGGGGTTGTCAAGCTCTGACACAGCTACCCAGGGCAGTGGTGCGGTCACCATCCCTGGAGGGGTTTGTTTACAAGGCTTGTGGATGTGGCACTTGGGGACAAGGGGCAGTGGAAGTTTAAAACTTGTACTGAGGAGAAGTTGTGCCCACAGAAGCTGTGGCTGCCCCTAGACCCCTGGAAGTGTCCCAGGCCAGGCTGGATGGGGCTTGGAGCAACCTGGGACGGTGGAAGGTGTCCCTGTGTTGGAACAAGATGGTTTTTAAGGTCCTGCTCAAACCATTTGAGGATTCTGACTGGAGAGGGGAGTGTGGTCAGGAGGTTTCGCTACTGAGGATGGAATTTGTTAAGCTTTTGGCAGAATGATTTTTATCTTATTTTTCCCCCATGAATTCTGCCTGCTTCCTGCTGCAAATTCCAATATTTCATCAGGAAAACGAAAGCTTCTTGGCTTTCAGTCGAATTTTTATGTGTTTTGAGCAGGATGTTTTGACACGCTGTTGATGTGTTTCCAAGGGAGCTCCTCTTGCCCGAGCTCTCTGTGCTATCACTGCTCCTTCCTTCACCAGCTCTGGCTGCTGAGCCTGGGTCGTGTCCCATCCTGAACTCCATTTCCTCAGAGCAATAAAGGAAATAACTGCAGTGCCCAAGGCTATTTAAAACTCTCTACAGGAGGCACAGATCCCCCTCAGGATGAGCAGACAGCACACACTGCTCTCTCACATCCCGAGGGAAAACGGGGGAGGCAGGGAGAGTCCCTCGGCGCCCCTGCTCTGGGATGCTCCTGGAGAAGGAAGATATCCGGGACCTCAGGGCCCTGAGCCAAACGCAGCGGGTGCCTCACCAAAACAACATCGCTCATCCGTGCAGTTCCCAGGGAATCAGGTGTTAATGGGGTGTCACATTTGTCTTGCTGACAGCTGGCATCACCGATAAGAGTTAATCAGCTATAAATAAATAAGTAAAAGTGATAAAACCCCTCCAATATCTACTAACAAGGCTATTTGTGATTTTTTTTTTTTGAGTGTTGCCCTTACCTTAGGCAGAGGAAGGGGAGAAAACAGCGAGGCAGATAAAAATGTTGGGTAAATCCAGCATGGCTGGATTATGCTATTGGAGCCGAGTGTTCCCGTGTTGTGGAGCAGATACCTGCTCCATGCTCCTGCCTGATAGCGGGCACAGGCAGCTTTATCACCACTTTGGTTTCCAGCAAATATTTTTCAAGTGCAAGCAGGGTCTTCCAAAGCCCTGCACATTCACATGCACACCCAGCATGCACCGGTGATGGGTTTCTGCAGGACTTGTGCTGGAATCAGGCTGGGCTGAAGGGAGGGGATCTCCCAGGAACAGTTGTTAGCAAGCTGCAAGATAATCAATAATCTTGATGGAGATGCAATGGGTTCCTGGAGTCTGGAGTTTATGATTTTGCCATAAATAGAAATAATTGATCGCCCATTAGCTAGGAAGGGTATTGAAAATTCTGTGGGTATGTGTCCTTCCAGGGAAACACCTTTGTTTATAGACCCAGCCTGGAGCACAGCAGGGCCGTCCTCCCTGCTCTGGTCACACCAGGGTGGGGACTTTCACTGGCATGACAAAGTCACAGCTGGCGCCTTGGAGACTTCACTGGAGGGGTTCTGTGTCCTGCTGCTTTGAGGACCCTCTGTTCCCACCCTGGGATGATCCAGCTCTGCTCCCACCCTTTTGCTCCCACGGTTTCCCGAAGCAAAACCACCTCTCTAAACACTCAGTGCAACCACTGTATCTTCACGGAAATATCAATGGGATCTTGTCTGTTAAAATCCCATCTATTTGAGCATATAATTTTGCCAGAGTCAGAATCTATTAGTGAAATCTCAGCCCTGGTGACAAGATAACAGAATCCTCAAATTAAATAGGGTTTCCACAATTACAGCGTCTCCCTTTCTTTCCCAGCATTAACACCATAAATGCTGCTGTCAGACAAGATAAAATCTGAATTCTATCCTGACAAGGCAAATGTTATCAAAGATCAGTTAATTACACACTGGATTTCAGCGGAGGCAAATAAACCCCCTGCGGGTTCGTGTGAAAACTGCTGTCTTCCCACCAGCTCCTCCTTGGGCCACCAGGCACGATTCCCTCACCCCTCCCTCCCTCTCCAGCACGCTGAGGAAATGGGATCCACATTTTCTGCTGGTGTCAGACCTTGCCCCCAGCACAGGGCAGGATGCTGACAAGAGAAAGGTGCTGGAGGTTTGAAGTGTTTCCTGCAGGAAGGGACTTGCAAAAACCCTGCTGGGTTTGTGAGGAGGCTCTGCGGCTCTGCAAAGAGCTCTTTCAACCCAGCCCATTCTGGTCTTCTCTGATTTATTTCATTAAAACAATTGTTTCCCTGCAGAAATTGTCAGAATGGACACACATCTTCTCTTATCCAGTAGCTGCTTCCCTCCAGCTGGGAGTCTTTTCTTCCTGTTCTTTGTATTTGCAAATAAGGCATTTAAGCCATATTTTGAGTGACAGCCTGTGTTGGACGGGGATGTTTTCCAGCTGCTGTGAGTTCACATGGAGCTGTATTCCAACCATCTCCATCAGCACTGCAGGTGGATGGGACATTCCCACTGCTGCATCCCAAGATCCCGAGGGAGGCATGAGAAGGCTGCTATTAAGAGCTGTCCGCCACAGGTGTTGCACAGCCCACAGCAAGAAACAGGCCAAATTCAGAAAATTATATGGAAAAGCAGAGCTTGTGGATATGTCTGATTGCTGCATTTAAAATTCTCAGCAGAGTGATCACTCCACTGCTGGTTTTTTTGCTACAACACAGATACCACGAGTCAAGGACATGGCCCAAACCCGCTGGTGCTGCTTTGGTGACTCTGCCCTTGTGCCCCAGTCCTGTCTGTCTCTCCCAGCTCCGTGTTTTTCTGCTTTGTTTCTTCCTACCCTGCATCCCCGGCCTTCCTGGGGCTGGTAGCTCCAACCCAGCCCAGCCAGGAGGGCAGTGCACAGTGAGGTTTGTGTGCAAAGAGCCGTCACCACAGCTCTGTGCGGCTGGCACTCCGGGCGGGATAAAAGTTCTTCCCACTCAGTGCCTCCTGGAGGAGAGCTGCTGATGGCCCACCAGGCTGAAATGATGGACTGCCCTTCCCAGGCTGTCCGTGGGGAGCGGGGTCTGGCAGCTCCTGCCATCCTCTCCAGCCCGGACTAATCTGCTGCAATTCTCCACTTGTGCACAGGGCAAGGCTCCTCACCCTGCCCGGTGGTCAGGGCTGGGCACTCAGCACCTGGATGGGCTTCCTGGAGGCCAGGAGCGAGTTGGGAAGGCCCCACCAGGGGTGGGAGCACGGCAATAACTCGGCCGCATGGTGGGACTGGGAGAACTGGTGGGACTGGGAGAATGTGGTGGGACTGGGAGAAGCACAAAATTTGGGTTTCTTGACTTATTCCTTCCTCCCACTTCTATCTCCACCTCCACCTCTCTTCTCCACCATCCTTTTCATTTCCCTCAGGATCAGTCTTTCCTGAAGACACTTCGAGGTTTGGAGTGCCAGGATTTGTGTCAAATGCTGTGTGACAAAGGAGCTCTACCCCCCCATCAAAGTGTAAATAATGTTACCAACAGTCTGAGCTTGCTGTCGCAGCTTTTATTTAATTCAGGAGAAAATAAAAAAAAAAAAGAGCAAGAAAAGAGAAGAAAGAAAAAGGACACGGATAATTCATGGATCCTGGGTGGAGAGAGGGGCCTGGTTGTGATTGTTTAAGAGCAGTCCCAGCTCTCCTCTTAAAGAATCACTGTCCCTGTGCTTAAGCTTAGCCAAAGAAGGTCAGAGAATCGTGGAATGATTTGGGTTGAAGAGACCTTAAATCCCATCTCATTCCAATCCTGCCATGGGCAGGAAACTTCCTCTAGACCAGGTTACTTCGAGCCCTGGTCCTGCATCTCTGTGCTAGAATTAAATACAAGGAAGCCCAACCCAAATCAAGCTAAAAATTAATATTTTCATTATTTAAATGGGAACCAGCTTCCTGAAAGTGAAAGATGGTGGAACCCCCACTGTTCATTCCTTTGGTTTCATACCTGGTAACGGGCACTGCCAGCCCTGCTGGAACATGGGAGCTCCACACAGCACAGTAGTGCCCACTGGGAAAGGCCCTGTTGCCACCTGATTTCTCTTTCCCATTCCACACACCGAGTGCTTTCTCTCCTTTATTATGCAGAGGAAAAATTGGAATATGTACAATTGGAATATTAAATACAATATTAAATACAATTGGAATGTAAAATTGGAATATGTTACAAATTGGAATATGTAAAATGCTCATTCCTTGCATTTCCCACCTGGCTGGTGTCCCCCAGTGGGCTGTTTAGGGGTGTCCATCACTGTTACTCACCAAGGGCACCATTATTATTTTTGTCACTTCCCTGATGAAGATGAAGATATCAAATTTCCCCTGCCCTGGGTAAAATGGGGAGCCACTGCTTCCATGGCTAATGAGCCCCAGGCGATGCCATACTGGTCTGACTGGTGTGACAGCTCCTGGGCTGGTCGGTGGCTCCCAGGGATGCCAGTGAAACCCTCACTCCTGCTTTGAGATTATGCATTTTACACCAAGGCACAGACACAGCCATGAAATAAAGCTGCGCTTAATTGCAAAGAAAAATGCAGAGATGGGAACAGAGTAACAAATTCAGGATTTATTTGCTTGTGGGAAGCAGCAGAGGTGGGGCATTGGCAGTAATTGACTTGGAGCAGGCTGCAGATCCATTCCCTGGGAGTGCAGATCCATTCCCTGCCCGGAATTTACACCAAGCCCTCTAAGTACATCCTCCACCAGGGCTTGCATCACATCAAACTTGTCAAACGTGGGTAATGCAGATGAAACACTTTAAAAGAATCTCATTTTCAGGACAAGCTGATCACTCTTTCCTTGAAAATAAAGCCCCTGTAAAAGATCTTAATTTAAGCAGTCAAAGATTAAGCTGCCCAGAGTGATTGCCTGCTTTTGCTGCAGAATTTCCTGGCATTTAGCACGAGGCTGTTCATAGTGTGTCACGAGCTTTGAGCCCCAACCTGATGAAAAAAAGAGCAACTGAGGGGCAAAAGGAGCACAAGGGGAGGCTCTGAAGCCTAAAGTAACTCTTGCAGAAAAATAGAGGCAGGTACCAGTTTTGCCCTTGTCCCCAGTCCCTCTGCAGCTCTCCTGGAGCCCCTTCAGGGGCTCGTAGTTCGTAGCTCTCCCTGGAGCTTCTCCTCTCCAGGGGAGCACCCCCAGCTCTCCCAGCCCGGCCCCAGAGGGGCTCCAGCCCTGGAGCAGCCCCAGAGGGATCGATCTTCCCCTGTAGAGAAGGACCTTGGTCCCTGGAGGTGACAGAGTCCCTGAAGGATCCTGGTGCAGCCTGTCACACCCTCACCCTGCTCCCTCACCTCTTGTGATCCCAGAACTGAAGGCAAATTGAAGATTTTGTCTCCTAAACAGTGGCTTAGGAGAAATCTGAGCAACAGCTGAGTCAGTGCTGGCCCAACTGGAGAGGGAGCTTTTTGTTCAGAAGGGCCCAATGTCAGAGCACACTGAGAGCTGGTGTAAAAGGGGAAAAGAGGGATAAAAGGAGCAGTCAGAGGAAGAAATCAAGTGAACAAAGCTCATTTCCTTAAGGTATTTGAGCTTCTGATCAACTTTAGTATCTGCAAGCAGCAGGAAGTCTTATTTATATATTATTTATCTTTGGCTTAAAAAGAAGCATTCTCTTGTGTGACAGTTTCTGCCTGGATTTTTGTGCCATCTTCTTTTCTTTTCCCTGTGTTTGTTTTTTTTCTTCTTTTTCTTTTGGGGGATCTTAACGGAGCTGCTCTGCCTCTGTTTGCTTTTGTAGACACAACTTCAAGGCCTGACCTTGGTGTAACTCCTGTCCATGGCCTCGGGCTCTGCCTTGGCCCTGCTTCCCCTCCTGCCCTGGCTCTGATCTTCCTGGAGCTTCACATCTCCACGTCCAGGGGTGCTTTGTGCTGCTGACTGGGGAGGGGTAGAGTGGAGCATGTTGCTGCCTGTCCCTGGAGGAGAACTTCTCATCATTGATGTGGAAAGTGGAAAATGAAATAGACGATTGCACTCTTTATCTTCAGGGGACGGTTTTGTTCTCCCCATCCCCTCCTGGCAGATATGAAAGCATTTCAGTTCAGGGAAACACTCGGAGCGTGGGGAGGGGAAATCAGTGCTGAGAGCAGCAGGCACTTTTATTTACAGCACAGGTGACTTGTGACCTGTCTTTGCCATGTGTGATTTTACTGCTCCCTGACAGCCCCTCAGATAGGGTGCCTTGTGCCTGGAGTGCTGCTTTTTGCAGTCATTAAACCTGGCTTGGAAATCATAAGAAAAACCCAATTCCTCAAGTTCCAAGAGGCCTGCAGAAATGGCACATCGGGGACCTTAAACAGCACTGCTCGGATTGAACCAGAGACACATCAAAGGACAGTGGGTGAAGAAAACTTTAAAAATGTTCATCTCAGGATCTCGGGAGCGCTCTGTGCCTGATCCCCAGCGCTTTGCCACGGCCCCAGCCCGCACTCTGTGGGGGAAAGGCCCTGCACATCTGTGCACAGCTGGAGGCAGCGGGGCTCACCCTCGGCACAGCTCTGGCCAAGTGGAAAATGGGCATTTGTAGGTACAAGGCCTTTGATTTTCCACTGGGAAAAGAGCACAGGCAGCCAGAGTTGGGAGCGTAAATCAGAGCTCACTGATACGGATCCAAGAACGTTTCCAGATCAATATTTAAAAGAGTGAGGTAGAAAAGGCAACCACACTCCCTCTCTATCCATCAGCTCTGCACAGGGCTGTTTATCTCATCTATCTCCTATCTCCCATCTCCTCCCAGGCTTTTCTCTCCCCATATCTGCAGCACCATCGAGCCCTCTAATAATTCCTGTGTTCCAGCCTCACTTCTACAAGGGAAGAATCCCAACACTGAGACTTCATTTCGCTCTTTACTCATGTACAGAAGGCTTGGGAGTGAAATTAGGATCAGAGCTGCTGACACTGAGCTTTATCCTGTCCAGGCAGGTCCCTGCTGGTGGAGATCGTTGTGATCCACTGGGAAAGACTTGGCGCCCTGGCAGCTCCAGGTAAGAAACTGCTGCTGTTTTCCTGTTTGCCTTGCTGGAGTCAGGAGCAGGAACATTTGGATGCTGTTGAGAGGGTCAATACACTGTAAATGTCAGGTTGCTTGAGCCTCTTGGGACAGCCACCCTGGCTGTCACAGCTGTCCCTTCATGCTCGGGTTGTCACCTGTGGTGGCATTACAGCAGAGGAACAAATGCCTGTGAAGGGGCTCAGCTCCCTGATCTGAGGCAGCTTTCCCCTCACACAGCTGGCTCTGCCCACCGGGCCAGGGATTTGCAGCTGAAATGCCATCAGTGCATTGTAGCCCCTTATCGCTCAGTGAGCTGAGATAGCTCCCCGGGAGCCACCTGATTGCCCTGCCCTCTGTGGGAGTCCTGTCCTCCTGGGGCCTGGGGACAGGGAAGTGCCATTATCTCCCTGGTGCAGATGGGAAGTGCCTCTCTGTGGCTCAATCCCCTCCTCCAGGTGCAGGATACACAGGACAATATTTATTTATTAAAAATGCACCAGTTTGTGGAGGGACGGGCATGAAATTCATCCTGTATCACTGTCCCATAGGAGGTGAGGGTCCTCTGCTTGGAGAGGAAGGTGTGGATCATCCCTAAAGCAGCCCTCAGGAATCACTGCCTGGGAATCTCTGTGTGCCCACTGCCTGTGGAGGTTGGGCTGTCCTCTGTCTTAAAAACACCTGACGCTGGGTAAGATGAATGCCTCTGACAGCCACAGGAATGAGACTCGGGGTTATTCCCAGGGGTTTTGGGGTACGACTGACTGAGAGGGGCCCCTGGGCAGGTTGGGAAGGAGCAGGCTGTTGAGTACTGTTGGCTCCTCACAGATCCCTCACCACTGGCTGCCCTTCCTGCTCCAGCAGCTGCCCAGAGGGATGAATTGCCCTCTGAAGATACCTTTTCATGCCATGGGATTAATGCTAAAGCCTGACTTTAAGGTGGGAAATCTGCTTTAATTAGACAGGAAGTCCAACTGATACATTCACTTCTATCTCTCCACACTGGTGTTACCAGCAGTGTCTTCTTCCCAGAGCTTTTGGGAATTATTTCAAACCAGCAGAGAGGAGGGCAGGCAAAGGAGCATGGATGGAGGTTTGTGTGTGGGGAGATGTGAACTGAGTATTGATACAGAACTTTGGTGTTGTTCAGACAAGTTTGTCCAGGCAGCAAAGTTCACATTTATGTGCAAATGGGGAGACAGTCACACTGAACTGGAGGGAAGAGGATGTTAATGAATGTTCTGCCAGGCTTTAAGGAGAAGATATTGCCCAATGCTGTGGAAAATTAAAATTTGTTTCTAATATGTATGGTAAATTTAATGCTAAAGACCAAAGATAAATGGGAAGGGAGTTTAATCCGAGCTGACCCCATTTTTGCTGGAATGTCATTTGCTGTGGTTTCTGCTCCCCTTCAGAATGCAAGAGACACTCTAATCAGTTCGTGCGTTCTGCACATAAATTATTGCTCCCAAAGACTGAGAGGAGAAGGTGAGGGATGCTGGGAAAGGAGCAAGGGAACCATCCCGGATCCACAGTGCTTCCAGGAGGTCACAAATGGAGGGGCTGGTGCTGCAGAGCCACTCCTGACTGGCAGGAGGAGGAGTTTTGGGTTCTGAGTGCTCTTGTAGAGGTCACTGCTGTGAGATATGGGGGCCATGCCATGACTGGGATTAAATTCACTTTGGGATGAAAAGAGCTGCCTGACTAAAGAGGATCTGGAGTGTGCAGGGCTTGGCTGGCCTGAGGTTCCTTGAGGGGGATCCAACTTCCAGCTTTTTCAGAATTTAACATGCTGCCCACACTGCCCACACAAATCCAAGTATCCTCCTTTGCATTGAACTGTGAATTCACATAAACTGATCCAGCTATTGAAAAGCTGATTTGCAAAAAATCCCTTGCCAGGCAAAAGATGAAACCAGAGGACCCCTTCTAGCCTTCATTCTTAGAGGAAGAGATTCAGAAATAACATGATTTATGGAAATTGCCTAGGAATAGATCAGAGTTGGAGCTTTATCTTCCTTAAATAGTTCTGTGAGGCTTAAGGAAGCTTTTCCTTCAGTGTGGGTTTTCAGCCATGGGCCAGGTTCCCCCAAGGCTCTGTTCCCCTTGCAGAGCTCAGGAAATGTAAAGGGTGGTTGAAGCTGAGGCCCCAAGAAGCCTTCCTGGCATGGGCTGAGCTGCTCCAGAGCGGCATGTCCAGACTGACCCGGCCTGTCTACTGTGCTGACCTTCCCCAGGCAGCTGCGGCGGCTCGGCTCCCCGGTGGCAATGAGCCTGCCTGCTGCTGTGGGGCCCAGCAAACTCAGCAGGACCTGATCCAAGTTTGCAGCTCGGGTGAAAGGCCTGGGAGCTCATCTTGGGGAGGTTCAGGTCCCTCTGTGCCCTGCTGGTGGAATTTTGTTGGCTTGTGGCTGTGACAGGTTATAATCAACCTGCCCAATTTTAATTTCAGCCTTGGCTATGTGGCAGATCTGGGTTTATTTTTTTTAGTGATCTGCTTTATTTGAATGGTGAAAATGCCCCGCTGAAAGAAAATACTCCCAAAGCTGTTTTCTCCAGGCACTGGAAAAGTTCCTCCTTCAACTGACGTGCATAAATAACAGTGCCCAGGACAGAGACGCTAAGGGAGAGTGGTTCCTCCTAAAGGGTTAATTACTCCTTGTTGGACTGTCTAAGAGGAAATGGCATCAAACAGCCAACCCAGTTACCTGTGTGGAGAGCTTCAAATGAGAAATGTGATTTGGCTCCTGATGGAGAATTTACAACTCCAGGACCTAGAAAAGGGTCACTTGTGCCTGGCAAGAAGGACTTGGTCCCGAGAGATCGTCCACACACAGCCCTGCAGGGAAAGGACTGACTCCGTTCAACAGGAGATGGGCTGCAGATACTTGACTGGGGTCCCTGGGCAAAGCCAAATCTTCTGTCTGGAGCTGAGCTGTGTGAAATGAAGGTGTCACTTGCCTTGTTGGCTGCCCTTGTTGCCCCTGATTGCCTGGCAAAAGGCACAGGGGAGCCTGAACAGTCCAAAATCAGAAGTGAGAGGTCTTATTTTGGTTAAAAATAATTTTAGGAATAATTATAATTCCTTGCTTCTGTATGAATTATTGGGAAGGGGGACACTTAGACTGTGCTTGTAGTCATCCAATGTATTTTCAAGCGGTCACGAGTGCAGGTGTAGCTGCTGTAGGATTTTTCTCTCCCGGAAAAGAGAGGCCAGTTGAACTTGGAGCTTTGCTGGGAATTGTGATGGTTGGACAGAGAGCCCCTGCCCTGTGAGGTGTGAGGGCAGCAGGAGGGCTGGGGCACGGGGCCAGCCCAGCTCCAGCTGCCCACGAGTCACTGCGGCGTTTGCTCTGTGCCAGTGCCTCGGGAAATCTCCCGGGCTCGCTGGGGAGTGCCAGCTTTGGGATGAGGCTTTGCAGGGGTCTATCCGGACCTGCCTGTCACCGTTAGAGCGCTTGGCTTCCCAAACCCAGCCTGACAGGAGCGTTTAGTCCCAGGGGGTGAGGACATGATCCAAGAGGACACCTTCCCCAGCCACCTTCAGGCTCAGCCATCCCTGCCCATCCTGGCACGGGGAACTGGGATTCTGCTCCACACCCGGGGGATTCACAGTCCAGCGTTTTCCCTGTCCTGGGTGGGAGCTGCAGTGGCTGTGGGAAGTGTGTGGGGTGGGCAGAGGATGGCTGGGATGTGCTGTGTCAGGGCACCACTTCAAACCACAGTGAGAACCAGCTTGACCCTACGGAGTTTTATGCTGGTGTAATTACCTCTTCTGGGCACGGGGGATATTTTTAGCCTGCTTGCCTAAGGAAATTAAGCTTATATGATGATGGAATGAATGCGTGAGCGTTCCTGCATGTTTATTCTGACCTTAATAATTTTTGAAGCCATTGGCAGTTTCAAGCAGATTTGATGGGGGAGGAAAGCAGTCTCACATACAATTAGGGTTTTATCCACACTGTGAAAACACTGGTCAGGTAGAGGAGAGAAAGCTCATAAATGCTCCCAATCAGCATTTCTTGTCTGAACAACAGGCCAGAGCGTGGGCTTCTACCTCACCAGTCATCAAAGACTCCACACCAGGGGAGAGAATTTAGCAAAACCCATTGGAACGGCAGGAAAGGATTTGATCGAGCTCGCAATCAAGCATGAAATGCAGATCTTGGGGAAACAGGGCTTTGTTATTCTGTGTGCTGATGGGACTGCATATTAACTGCTGATTAGTTGTAACAGCACAAAGGCCAGAGTGGATTTAGTTGGAGGTATAAAGCCATTCCTGGTAGCACAGCTTGTTCCTCTTCCCGACATAAGTGCATTTGTGTCAGTCAGGTTGTTTGCTGCACTCAGGGAGTTAATGCTGCTCTCACTTTGGGGCATAACAGGGCTTTAAAAGCCCAGAGTATTTCACATGGAGATTTCAGTGCTGGGGTAAACCCAACCAGCTGTCAGATTTGGTTCTCTGCTGTGCTTAAAGTGACACGGATTAGGACTGGGGAAGGGAGCTCTTACAGCAAATCCCGTGTTGCTGTTCCTCAGAGGCTGCGATGGAGCTGTCTGGGGAGAGGCCTGGGGGGCTCAGCTTTGAAGGGGCCAGAGAGACCCCTCCTTAATCCAGCCCTGAACCCCAGCATGGCCCAGTGTCCAGAGCCACTGTCCTTTCTGCCTCCATCGCAGCTTCTCAGGGTGGGAAAACCACATCCCTCTCCCACATTTTGGAATGAGCAGCAGGCACCTGCATACCCCCAGCTCCCCAGCATCTTCCCCTGTGTTCCTCCAGGGAGATAGCCATGATGATCACATGTTCCTCAAACATGCACAGAAGCCTTCTTAAAATTAACATCATCTTCATTTCATTTAGTGTAACTCACACTGGAACTTAATACAGTTTAGCAAATCCACTGGAAATTTTGGCTTTTCCTTAATTCAGATTAATTTTGCAGAATCCCTGCATGGACAAATCTGCTGAGGCGCCTGACAGCAGCCAAGCCTTGTCCACGTGTGGCCACTGGGACAAACTGGTTGGAATTGGCTGAGATGTGTTTTGTTTACTCTCTTTCCTGCTCTCAGTTAAAATGATGGGCAAAGACCTGCCAGCTGCATGAATCCCTTCCAGCTGCAGGAATCTCTTCCAGCCTCTCACCCTCACACCCAGCCCAGTTAAAGCTCCAGGCATCACTGGGGACAGTGGGGTTACACAGCTGAGCCCAGAGCAGCTGGGGGTGGGAAGTGATGCTGCACCTCTGCCTGATTGCCTGGCAAAGCCTCCAGAGCTCCGAGGTGAGAAAGCTGCCATAAAATCCAGTGCCAGAAGGGATTTCAGGGGAATGCTTCAGACCTCCGGCTGGAAACTGTGGCATCTTCAAAGAAACAAGCCCCACTGCACGGCAGGGCTGTTCTTCCCGAGGTTCACCCCATCCCTGCCTCCAGGGTGATGGGTGATTTGTTTGCAGAGTGACTTTAATTAAGTCATGGGAGCCATGGGAGCCCTGTGGGCCTGTGTCAGCTCCGCTCTGCACTGCCTGGCAAAGAAACCCCATGAAAACATCCCTTATCCTGCCCCTGCCAGCTCGGAGCAGTTGGAATTGCACTGATGCCAGCCCAGCGACTGCAGGGTTATCAAAGCTTTCCCTGACTGCTCCTCAAGGGTCTGTTTGCCATCAAGCAGCTGGGTGAAAACCACCGGGAATACTGAGGAATAACATCCTTGTACAGGGCTTGGAGCAGCCTGGGCCAGTGGGAGGTGTCCCTGCCCATGGCAGGGGTGGAACAGGATGGGCTTTAAGGTCCCTCCCAACCCAACCATCCAATAATCCTGTGATAATTTAGGATGGCAAAATTCCTCTCTCTGCAGGTGCTGACTTCTGTTGAATCAGATCATCCCAGGAGCTGTCTGTATTCCAAACTAGCCTGACTCTCCAGGTGCCCTGAACCCCTGGATACACAGCAGCTCCATCCCGGAGCTCCAGCTGCTATTTCAGGATGCCCAAGGCACCACTGCTGGGTCAAGGTGTTCCTTAATGGCTCCACTGCTCCCCTGATGCCCTGCAGGATGGACCTGCCTGCCCGCCTTCATGGAGTGAATTAAAGACACCACGGAACTCATGCCATGTGCAGCTGCCTCAGAGGAAGCATCCCAGCACTGGGCAGCCCCAGTGCTCATTAAAGCCTCTAACTGGAAGGATGTAATGAACCGATTTTATGACAACAGTAATTCCTTCCTATCACATTTGGTGGTTGTGGATTCACGGGGGATGCGGGAAGAGGGAAGATCAGAGCAGGCTGGAGCTCTGGGATGTGCTGAGGGTGGAAGAGCTGACACCGGCGCGTGTTGGTGACAGATAGGGCAGAGCTGAGGTGGGGGTGGAGCATCCCCAGGGCCCCTATAATGCTGTCACACTGACCTTTTAAAAATATATATTTGAACATTAAAGGGGACTCTCTGCTCCTGAGTTCTGAACATCAGCAGCTCTGAGGGCAGTTTAATACCTGGGGATCATTTGGATCCTGGCAGAGCTGCCCCTCACAGCAGTTCCCTTGGCTGGCCAGGAATGCTGACCACACCGTGGGGTGTCCCTCTGCAGCACGGGGACACTGCTGGGACCCCCTGGGCAGAGCTGGCACTGTTGTGCCATTCTCCACGCTCACTCCATTCTCACTCCATGGCCTGAAGGAGGGCAGGAAGAGGGAAATCTCAGAGGATGGAGCCTGGAAGGGACCCTGGTGCTCTCCCCAAAGTTTTAACCCTGGGCTTCTCCCCCTCTGTCTTTCAGGCGGGTTGTAACCCAGGTAGTTTTCTAAATTAGTGCAAAGGGATAATCCATGATTAACAGCCATTTTAATAAATGGCTAATCCATTTATATGGGTTGCTATAGAGTTTAATAAATCAAGCCCAGGTTGATTATAACCATGGCTTGTGGCCATCCTGTAATGCCTTCCTCTGATGTGCTTCTAATAGTCTGGAACCTCCACTGCTGCTGTCAGGAACTCATTTAAAACATCAGGCAGTGTTTTTTTACTTGCTAAAAGCATAGGGTGAGTAGATATTCCTCTCTACTTTAAGTCACATGACCCTTCATGGTGGCAAATTTGGGTCCAAACCAATGTCCATCAGGAGCCTTGGTAAGGACGGACTCGTGGAGCTTGGAAAAGAAGATGGGAGAGAGATGTAATTGTAGGAAAGGTGGTGCTGAGCTGGATTGGGGTCCAGTGGGGTCTGAGAGAGGCCAGGAGACAACTCCTGGGAGGGAGGGAATAGGGAATGGGCAGCCAGACCCCCTCCCTGGTCTGTCTGCCCACCCTGCAGCAATTCCAGTGCCCAGGTTCTGCAGGGAGCTGGAGGCTGTCCTTGGGCCTCACCTTCCAAAGTCACGGATGGATTTATCCTGAAATTCTCCTGCCCTTCCTTCCACAGAGTCACAGGGCAGCTGGGACTCCAGGGGTCTCTGGAGGTCACCTGCTCCCCCAGGGCCAGCCTGCTCAGGGTGTCACAGGTCACCCTTTAATCTGCTTTTCCTGCGGCCCTGCAGCCACACATTCTCTGTGCAGTCACAGGGCGCGTGGGAATCACACTGAGGGAATGTTTATGTGACTAGACACAGCAAAGAGATGGAAAATGTCTCTCTGAAAGGTCTGAACTTTGCCCACAAACACCCAGGAGGGGCTGGGGGCCATTTCACAGCCTGGATGTCCCAGCTGGCACCTCACTGTCCCCAAACCTGGCTCTTCCCGAGGCTGTGTCCTGCCAGCCAGGGGGGACAGCAATTTTCCAAAGGAGAAACAGGAGTTCAGCACTTGTACTGATCCCTCAGAGAGTCAGAATTTCTGCCGTTCTCCAGCCTCTGTGTTTTCAGAGCCATCGAGACAAAAGAAAATCATGGTACATTAAAAAAGCCAAGCAAACTGTGAGCCTGAATGTTTAAAGCCTGACAGCCAGTAGGGTTTGCTTTTTTTATGTTCCATTTTTTTTTTTTTCCTTTCCAGTTTGATTCACACAACTCTTTGGAAGAAGCCCCATCTGCTAAATAGAGTCTGAAACCTGTAGGTGCCTGGAAAGAGAAGTGTGGTGATTTCTGAAAAACTCTAGCCCATAAAAGCTGACACACAGCCCCTCACACTCTCTAAAAACCATCTCCTCGTGGATTTATTAGTCTTAGGCAACAGCAGTTGGTCTGAAAAGAAAATGTATTTAACCTTTCTTTTTAATTGTCGCTCTGTTAACCTGTCAGTTCTACATGGGGCTGTTAATAATTCCGCTTTAAATGTCTCAAAAGAACTTTCATGTTTAAATATTAAACATTAAAACTTGGGTACACTTAGCAGAGAATGGAGGCAGTGCTCAGAGCAGTAAATGTGGCTCAATGCAAAGTCCACTGGAGTGCCTGGGAATTGTCACTCAGAATCCTACAAGCCCAGACACAAAGTAGGCTGCAAATCCTGATCCCAGGGTTAAACCCTCGGAGCTTTAACCAGGCTGAACAGTGGGGTTTAGCCTGGGAAGGACCTGGTTAGACCTTCAGACCTGGGCTTTACCTTCAGCTTAAGGTAAGATGCACACTGAGGGGCACGATTCATTAATTAGGCTGAGCTGACTTCACTTTAATTGCTCCTGCAAAAGGTGAACACAGATCACCTGGGCTTTGGAGGTGTTGTCAGCTGGGAATCAACTCCCAGTTTGTTTAAACAGGAATCTTGTGTTAAAAGCCATGATTTGATACCACCTGCTGGATCCAACACCTTCCTCCTGTGGCAGAAAGGTGTCCCAGCCTGGCTCTCAGCCCTGGCAGCTCTCACCCTCCCCTTCCTAGCAGCGATATTTATTTGTGAGCCCTTTCCAGCCGGGGTATTTGAGGAGCCCACGTTGCTGTGATGGAGCAGTCTCGGTGACACTTCCACACTTCCCTTGGCAGGAGCCCTGCAAGAGCCTCGTGGGCTCTGCTCCACCCCCTCCAAACCCAGGACAAACTCCCGGAGGCTTTCTGAGCCTGGCCAGGACATCAAGGACCATTCACATGAGTCAGGAGAGCAGGACAGGGATGCTGAGCACATCCATATCCTGTCTTGGCCCTTCCAGTCAGGGTGTTTGCATCCCTGGGATGCCAGGGGGCAAATTCAGCATTGCTGGTGTAGGTGGCATGGTTCAGAGCCTCTCAGGTTTGCTGAGGCTCCCTGAGCACTTCTCACCCCCGGCTGCTGATGCAGAAAGCAATATAAATACGTGTAATTTATGCACCAAAGGAAAGGTGTGAGTTAAAATAACTCCCAGCCTAAAATAACCTCTATGTGGGGAAAGGGGGAGAGAAGGTGGGACTGAAATTTGTGCCATGTAGAGCATCAGCTCTGAATTTGGCCCTGGGCCTCAAAGCTTTTAAAAAGAAGGAGTAAATTTAGCTTGGAGGAGGTCCCACATGGCTCTGCTCCCCTCTCCAGGACTTTGGCCGAGCGAGGCGAGGCTGCGGAGCGGAGCTGGTTGGGAGGCAGGGCAGTGCTGAGCCCCCGGGCTTTCCAGGGCTGCTCCCTCCCTGCTCACACCTCTTCAGGCAGGGAGAAACCAGGACCATCCTCACAGCACCAAGAATGCCCATCCCAGCCATGGAGCAGCAGCCTCCTCCCACCTCAGCTCTGAGCTGACTTTTCTCCACGCTGATGCTCCCACCCTGAAGAGGCCACGTCGTTTCCCAGCCAGGTGGCTCCTGCAGCATCAGGGACTTACTGCTATCGATCCTTTGCAGTGACCTGAATATTCCCCACGCCGGTGTCATCCCGCCTGATGCCCACTTAGTGTTTAATTGTCCCCGGAGGCAGCGCTGCCCTCGGTGCCTGACCTGCTGCCAGCCCGTCAGGGAGGCGCTGACAGGGCTGCTGTGCCCAGTGCCACTGCCAGGGCCGAGCTGCTGACACTCCGTGCCTGTGACATGTGCATCAACCCCAGGGTACGGAGATGGTTTGGAATATAATGAATAAATATCCCCGGGTTTGAAGAGGGAGGCTGTCAAAGGCTTTCTAAAAATAGTTGGTAATTGGCTTTGTATCAGGCTGATTATTGTCTGTGACCGTCTCTCAGAAGTCTGGAAGCCACAGCTCCCTCCCGGTGCATCCCTGTGCTCCAGAGCTGGGCTCCAGGGCACAGGAACAGCCTCTCTCAGCTGCAAGCACCCGGCAGAGGACTTTCCTCAGCACAGGGCAGTGCCCTGCTCCACGGAGGATGGGAACACAACTCCTCCAGAGCTCTTCTGGAAGTGCTGTTCCTTGGGGCACTGGGGACTGCTCAGAAGGGTCCAGACCAGGAATCCCAGGGGATTCACTGCCCCTGATCCTGATCCCCATGATTTGGCTGTGCTGCCTCCCACCATGAACCCCTCAGCTCCAGAACTTTTCCTGCTAAGCAGCTTTGGTTTGGAAAAAAAAATTCTTAAAAAATCAATTTCCTGGCTGAAGTGTTTGTGCCAAGGGCAGAATCTGATCACAGAAATCGGTGGGAGAGGCCTGATGGAGACCCTGGTGAGTGGGTGGGAGTGGGAGAGCTTGGGCTGCTCCTGCCCCATCAATCCATGGAGACCCCAGGGCCCCCCAGCCCTGCCCCAGCGCTCATCCCTGCTGTTGGATTTATCCCAGGGGATAGGACAGCTGGGCTGTGGGCTCAGAGTGCAGCAGCCTCTCCCACAGCACTGCTCACAGCAGCAGCACTGCCTACTTTGTACCAGCCGGGAATTTTGGGGAAGGTTCCAAATCACCTTGAACTTTCTGGGTGTCCTGGTCTGGGCAGGCATTTCCAGCCTGCCCCCAAATGTGAGGGTGACAGGCACCCCTCCTTTTCCCCACCCAAAGCCACTCTGCTCCTCTCTGCTCTGTGATCAAACTCTTCCTGCCTTTGACAGGACTTGGATGAGGTGTTTCCTCCTCAGGCTCTTGCATTAAACTTCACACACATCTTGAGGCACATGTGGAGGAAAGCCTTGAGCATTGCAATTCACCCAAATCATCAAAACTCCTTTTATTTTTACATTAAATGTTTTTCTTTATGAAAGGAATAAAAGAAGTCTAACAATCATGATGAAATAAGAGAGGGAATGCCTAGAGCTAACTACAATATAAAATCATATTCATCATATCATAATATTTTACATTTTGCTCGTTGTTTTATGTGGATTAAAACCTACTTGAACCAGAACGTAACAACAGCAAGGAAAGCTGCAGAGGAGGAAGGGGAGAAGGAAGGTACAGCCCAGAGGGTGGGGACAGCAAGAAGTGCCCTCAGACAGACACAGGAGCCAGAATTACACAGAATTCCAGAATGGTTTGGTTTGGGAGGGACTTAAATCCCACCCAGAGCCACCCCTGTCCTCGCAGGGACAGCTCCCAGTGCCCCAGGCTGCTCCAAGTGTCCAGCCTGGCCGTGGGCACTGCCAGGGATGCAGGGGCAGCCACAGCTGCTCTGGCAATTCCAGCCCAGCCCCTGCCCACCCTGCCAGGGAACAATTCCTGCCCCATCTCCCAGCCAGCCCTGCCCTCTGGCACTGGGAAGCCATTCCCTGGCTCCTGTGCCTGCAGCCCTTGTCCCCAGTCCCTCTGCAGCTCTCCTTTAGGCCCTGGCAGGGGCCCTGAGCTCTCCCTGGAGCCTCCTCTTCCCCAGGCTGCATATTCCCAGCTCTCCCAGCTGTGTCTCCTCTCCCTGCCCAGCCCCTGCAGTGCTGGTGCTCCCCAGGCCGGGCTGGCTGCTCGATTGAAGCACAGAAAGTGGAATAAATGACTTTGGGAAGCAGGAGATCCTTCCTGTCCTTCGAGGCTCCAGCCTAGGGTGAACCACCTCCCTGGGGCTGTGTTAACAGCGAATTCTGGGTGAGGGGCAGAGCAGAGCCTGGTCTGCCTTGACCAGCCCATAAAGGGCTGGCCCAGCCCTCTGGGGCCTGAACATCCCTGGCTGCAGCAGCACGGAGTGGGAAATGCTCTTTGCTGGCATCCACACAGCTCCCAAGGTGTCTTCCCCCAAATTACTGCCAAGACACCAGTTTCTGTGTGGGATTTGATTGTGAGACCCAAGGGCTTCCTGAGTGTTTTTCCTTCTGCAAAGGAAGGGCATGAACAAAGCAGCTCCTGGTCCTGACCAGTGCTGGAGCCCAGGGAGCCGGGCTGGCACTTTGGAGAACTGTGCAGTCACTCTGAGCTGAGGAAAGCAAGTCACACCCCTGGCAGTTTGCATGTCCTCTCCTGCATAAAGTCCAACATGACATTTACTACTCTCCTTAAAATGCTTTGCAATATATTTCCAGATGCTTCCAAAGAACATTTTAACTTAGCCATGTGCCATTTGCCACACGTGGCACTGCTTTTATTTCCTGGGCAAGTCAGAACGACTCTTGGTGGGGTTGGCCTGTGTGAAACAAGTTTGTGTGGCAGAAACTCTGCTGGGTGTTGGTGCCACTGCGCAGCTCCTGCAGCCAGAGCTTCTGCCAGGACAGTCTGCAAACCTGGGCTGCCATTAATTAATCATTAACACTTCCTGCTGGGCAAGCATGAACGTAAACACACTGTGAGCTGCCCCTGGAATGGGTTAAACGATCTTGAGGCCGCGTTTTTCCATTCCAATGAACTCTGCTTGGAGCAAACGGAAGCAGGCAGGTGCAGTGTGATCCTCTCATTCCTCTCAGCCCCAGACTGCACTGGAGGCCACATTGCTGCTCTGCCAAGCCAGCACCCCTGTCAGGGGATGGATTGCCCTTCCTGATCTTTCCACATGCAGCCCGAGCTTTATCTCCTCTCTCCTGCCCCTTGGGTGGGTCAGGGCTCTGCCGGGCATTTTAACCAGACAGGGATTTGCCAGCTGCCCATGTGCCAGGGGGGCATGGCCCGGAGCAGAGCCACAAAGAGCAGGGAAAGGAGATAAAATGAGGGCTGGAAATGAAGTTATTCTTCATCCTCGAGATCACTGCCGAGGATGGGACTGCAGCAATGAGCCCAAGGCGCTTCTGCCTTCCCTCCTCTCCATCTCAGTCCCACACAGGGACGATGAATATGCAGCATTTTCTGTTTGTGCTGCTAAAACGCCCATTAAATGCCAGCAAGGAAAAAACAGACATAAATACCGGCTCCCCTCTGTGCCTGAGGAAGGGAAGGAGCATCCCTGCTTCTGGAGAGGGAGCTGCTTCCAGCTGGGAAGGGCGGGGAAGGGGCTGAGCTCCCAGCCCTGCCCAGCACTAGAAAAGAGAGGGCAGTTTGATTTTGTCTCTGCAGACTTGGTGTAATAGGTAAAGTTTGTAACCGGGTGGAAACACAAAAAAATGTAGTGATTTCACATTCACCGAATTTGTTTTGTTAAATTTAGTGTAGTCTATCTTTCCACTATGGAATAGGATTAGAAGAAAGGCAAAACAGGCTTAACTTAAAGATAGAAACAGTTAGATTTATTAACACACACTAAAGGGCGAACAAAAAAACCATGAAACCTTTTTAAAAGCACTCCCCTCCCCCCTACCAACAGTTTGCTTTTCCATGAAACAATGTAAAGAGACAGAAAATCAGAACTCTAAGTCAGTACCACTTATAAAATAGTCTTTCATCTAGTCTTTGAGGGAGACAAGTCCCTCCTGATTTTGTTCAGGTAGCTTTTCACAAGAAACACAGTCTGTTTGTGGCTTCCAGCTCCCACAAAAGCAGCCCGCCCGAGAATCTGCATTTGTGAGCTTCCCAAAACGTAGCCTTTCCTATGGCTGCATATGGGCCATGGACTTACACATGGGGTTTCACCTTTTAA
>WBMY01013603.1:137988-170018 GCA_013397315.1 Donacobius atricapilla | reverse complement strand
TCTCCAGCCCCAGTTCCTGAGATCTCCAGCCCCAGTTCCTGAGGGTCTCCAGCCCCAGTTCCTGAGATCTCCAGCCCCAGTTCCTGAGGGTCTCCAGCCCCAGTTCCCAAAGGTTTCCAGCCGCAGTTCCTCAGCGTCTCCAGCCCCACGCCGGGGCAGCTCCAGCGCCAGACGGGCTCGTTTGCAGCAGCACTAACCTGGGCCATGCCTCACTCAGGGAGCTGGGGAGGGCTCGGGAGGAGCCGCCGGGATCAGATAAACCGGGCTCTGTAATGCCAGATTTCCAGCGCCTGGCTGGGGGGCAGATTAGGATCATTGTGTTATCTGCTGTTATCTAATTCAAGGAAATAACCGTGTGCACGGCACATGTTATCAAACGCACAGCACTCCCTCGAAAATGATATTAAGGCAGGAACTTCACAGTTCCAGCTGCCACTTCATCTTTAATTCACCTCCCCACCCCCACAGCTCCTGCACTGCTGAGAGCTGGGAGCAGTGGGTGGCCAGGATGCCGGGTGTGCTCCACAAAGCCAGGTGAGTTACAGGGATAAGAGCCTTTAATTCCTCATCCCAGGCTTTTGCCTGTTCGAGCAACAAGCGCTGTTATTTTAACAACTTGGGCTGTGCTTGTTTGGTTTTCTGTGCTGCCCACAAAGGGGGGGAGGCGGGGCACAGCTGTGCGATGTGGATTTTGGAATACTCTGGAATTGCTGGTGTTGTGCTGGGGATCAGTCCTTGCTCGGGGACATTTATCATTTCCATAAACAGGGGAGGGAAGTGGAGCACGGCAGGAGGGACAAGAGGAGCTGCTGGAGGTGGCCCTGGAGCAAGCGGGTGGCAGGGAGGGGACAGGGAGGGCCCCTGGCCCCTCCATCCCGTCCCTGCTGGATGCACAGCGCGTGCTGATTTTAATCTCCCACTTGTGATCCAGCAGGGAAGGATTTTCAGCTGTCTGGGGACTGGAGGAGGTGTTTAAGCAACATCTCGAGTGACTTTTCAGCCTGACACAGCAAAGATTTAACACTGCACCAGACCCTCTCTGGGGGAGCCCATAAAACGCCTGCACAGCCAGTTCCTCATCAGAAAAAAGGGATGAAATCTTTAATGGGGGAAATGTTTCTGTTCATCCTCACTAGAGACTGAAGCCTTGTCTGGGAAGCTGCTCTTTAACCAGAGATGTAAATTTAAGGTTTATATCCAGCATGAAGAGATGCATCTCTCTGGGAATTGGCTGCTGAAGGCAGGGCCTGGCACAACTGAACACCACAGCTTAGTGCAGGGTTTAGTCAGGGCTCTCTTTGTTTGGATCCAGGTGCTGGAATAACACTGCCATGGATGCAGCGGGACACCAGCTCCCAGCACACAGCTCAGGCACATCCTATTGCCAGCCTAAGCCTGTGCTTTGCAGCGATCCTGAAGGGGCGTGTGGGATTGAGATGGGTCTCACAGCATCACAGAATGTCCTGAGCTGGAAGGGACCCACCAGGATCATCGAGTCCAACTCTTCAGTGAATGGCCCACCCAGGGATCAAAGCTGCACCCATGGTGCCATCAGCCTCTGCTCTGACCAAGGGAAGCCCAGGGTTACACAGTTTCTCCCCCACAGCACTCCAACCCCAAAGCTGAACCCCTAACCCAGCCCCTTTGCTTCCCGGGACCGCGGCAGCCAAAGGACCCCGTGACAGCCCCACAGGGACCCCCCTCATGGCTCTACCTGCCAGGGTGGCACAGCCAGACCCAGGAGCAACCCCAGGCAGCATTTTCAGGATCTCTGTGGGTTTCTCCAGAGATGGCTCTGGAGTTATGGAAGCTCCCAGTACCTCAGCTGATGCCTGAAGCGCTGCTGCCCTGGGCCCGTGCTCACCTCGGCTCAGGCTGCTGGAGGACACCAGGGCTGGGCTCACGTTCCCCACTGAGGTTTGGGCAGTTGCTGGTGCCAGTTTAAGGTTAGGGCCTCATTCCCAGTGCAGCTCATGGCTCAGACCCCAGCTTCCATCACAGGTGGAGTTGGATCTGTGAACAACGTGACAGCCGTGCTCCTTTGGGCAAGGCAGCTCCCAGGGCCAGGAGGGGAAGGTGACACAGCTGGGGACACAGAACTCTGCTGAGGGGACCTGGAAGTCTTCCCAAAGCACTGAGGGCATCCAGAGGGCTCACTGCAAGCAGGAAAACTGAAAGCCTTTCTCTTGGAAAATGTGAGTGATACCCGGCACCAGCACTCCTCGCTTCAGTTCAAAACCCCACAGAATATTCACAGTCATGCCTCTGAGGATGGGAACAAAGTCATAAATCACTTCTGGCTTCCCTGCTCTGGCCTTGGGGTGTTTGCACCATCTCTGGATGTGGAGCTTTGCCAGCTGGATCAACGCTGCACAGATTGGAGGCACCATCTACAGGGAAATCCAGTGGGAAACAACTCCATCCCTCCCTCCCAGCTGGGTCAGTGCAGAGCTCCCATCTCTCCCGTCATCCAGAGGTGATCTTTTGGATGTCACCCATCTTGCTTTCTCTCTCTTTTATACCCAAACACCTAAATGGAAATGAAAGTTCCCCCTTAGAGGGAATATTTTCACTTCAAAAAGTTCCAAAGGGGTTATTTCAAACATTTCCTCTTTCCCTGCTTTAGGGGAAGAGATCAGCAGAGATCAGCCCTTTGCTGTCTGATTCTGGCAACACGGCAGTCCTGCAGGGAGAGAAGGAAGGATCAGCTACAAACTCCCTGCCTGAATTCCCCACAACTCCCTCAATGCCACAGCTGGTCCACCCTGGAATGGGATGTGTGGCAGTGAGGCCAATCCCAAATCCAGGAGCAGAGCCGAGGAAGGGCTGCAGAGCACAGAGGGTGGATAATCAGCTGCACATTTCCCTGGCAATGATGAAGTGGCTGAAGAGGGGCTGGACCTGGCACACCTGGGACAGCTGAAACCAGGGAACATCATTAAAACTAAATTACCCAGGCTTTTATTTAGTATTTGTGGACTGCAACACACACAAATAATAAAAAATGCAGCCTTTCAGCCAAAGTGCTTTCTGACCAGAAGAATGGCTTTTTGTTTTTTTTTTTTTTTCCTCTTGGACTATTTACAAGCCATGAGTAAAATCTGGGGAGTCCAGTTTGCAGCAGGACACGGAGAGGGGCAGCACTCAGAGAGCCACAGAGATGTCTGGCAGCAGAGTCCCACAGATTTAGCAAAACCCCCACATTGTTGCCCTACTTGTCTCTTCTCCCTCCCTCCCCAAATGCAAACTGGTTCCATGCACCTCCTTTGAGTCCTTGGATCCACAAATTTAATCACTCATGGCCCTGGAAGCTTTTGGAGTTTGCATCCAGCATAAATCAGGGACCCTCAAACTTGCCGCCCATTTCCCACTCTGCTTCTCAAATATGGACCCAGAAAGTGTGTGAAAACAAATATTAATTCCTAATACCAGCTGGGATGTGTCATCACTGAAGAAGGAACAGTTTTACAAAAAAAAAAAAAAGGAAAAATCACCGAAAAAGAAGTTGGAGCTACTGAAAACCAGGCTTTACCTATGAAAATTGTCCAAAACATGACAAAAAGAAGATAGACCAGAGCAGTTGTTTGCTCTTGCTAAACAATTATTCCCACACAATGACATTTTTTATGATTAATTACAAGATGTTGCTTCTGTATAGGAATTTTTCCCATTCTTTGTTCAAATATGGAGTTTTGGATGTGGGAGGAAAAAAAAAAATCTTCCTTTCTTTCCCTGCCTGGAGGACACCACAGTTAGGGAGGGTTTTTTAGGAAGAACAAATGTCAAACAGGCAGTGAGAGGGTGCTAGGGAGGGTGCTTGTTGACACCTCCTCCCTCGGCCATTTGGGTTTGGGCTGCTGCTCTGGGACAGATTCCCTCATTTCATCCCACCTGGGATGTGCCTGGAAATAACCCTGGAGCTGGAGAGCTTTCCTGCATCCTCCTTCTCACTGAGGGCACTGAGACAGCAGCAGGGTCAGTGCTCTCCATGCCCTGGGTCCTATTCCTACGGGAATAATGGGTTTGTTCCTGCTGGAGCCCATCCCAGAGTGAGGAAAAGAGGAAATCCTGGCCAGGAGCTGCCATTTGCTGTCACCCTGGTGGATCATGGAATGGCTGCCAGCAGGAATGGCACAGCTGGGGAGGGATTGAAAACATTAGGGTTAAAAAATGAAACAAGGGATTGAAGGAAGCAGAAAATTGGATGTATGAGGGAAAGGAACAATGTGACACCACCCTGGATGGATACAAGCCTGTTAACCCTTATCAATAATTGATGGCCAAGAACATGGATTTTCTGTTATTCTGATGAGACTAGCTCTGTTGCTGATATGTTCCTTGGCACCAAAAATTACTCATGCATTAAAAATTACTAAAACACTTTTTTCATCCCTTTTAGAGACAGACCCTCTGCATTTTCCTCTCCCCTCATCCCGCTGAAGCATCCCAGAGCAGCTGAATTTTCAGGCAAATGTGCACGAAAGACGACCTGGAGAAAGCCTTGAGTGTTCCTGGCATGGGGAGGCTCCTCTGCAGCCAGCTCTGAGGGACCTCAGAACTCACCCAGTGCTCCCCCTGCCCTGGCAGGGACAGCTCCCAGTGCCCCAGGCTGCTCCCAGCCCCAGTGCCCAGCCTGGCCTTGGGCACTGCCAGGGATGCAGGGGCAGCCACAGCTGCTCTGGCAATTCCAGCCCAGCCCCTGCCCACCCTGCCAGGGAACAATTCCTGCCCCATCTCCCAGCCAGCCCTGCCCTCTGGCACTGGGAAGCCATTCCCTGCTTGGTCACTCTGATAGTGGAGAAATGGCCATCCCTAAAGACCCAAGGAGGGAGAACTCCAGGAATCCTATACACAAAAAATGCATCAACAGAGCCTGAAACAATAAATTTCACCTCCAACAGGAGTGGAGGAGCACCAGTGCCCCAGATGCATGGCTGTGACCAACCTGCACCAACCCTCCCCCTGGAGGAGCCAGGATGGGCCGTGGGTTGTGCTCTGGGAGCTGGGACTGGCCCCATTCCACCTCTGCATCTAAGGGTGTCCATCCAAAGCTAAGGGAGCACCAGGATGTGCCAGACTCTCTGAAATCCCAGCCATGCACAGCCTGTGTGGAAATAAATCAATGCTGAGGCAGCTTTGCCACCTTCCAAAGGCTCATTTTGGTTCGGTTTACTGTCAGAAGTGTAACCACTTGAATTTATGCAGATTATGCACTCCTGCCAGGTGTTTATTTTATATGGTTCTCTTCCCCCCTGCTACACCGTGAAAGAAAAATTGGGCAATATTTGTTAATGAGGCAAGCGGGATCTTTCCAGGCCCCTTTAACTTACTCGGAATAAAATATATATTTTAAAAATTGCTGACCCTTTAAACCTCAACTGTTAGCTTATCTTGGGGACACGTTTCTTAGTCAGCAAAAGGCGTTTCCTGCAGGAGTTATTTGTAATTCATTAGCACTGGAGTAATGGCCACACTCTTAAATAATTCCTGGGCTTATAAAAGACCATCTGGCACATGTGCTAAGAATCCTACACTCCTCTGGTGTAAATCAGGAGAGATCCATGAAGCTGAAGGAGTTCTGGGGGCTTTACACTCTCCTGCCAGGCTGGCCCAGAGCTCCTCTCCAAGGCCTGGTGTTCCCAGTTTTACGGGATCAGCTTCTCCCTCCCAGCTCATGGCAAAAGCTCTGGGCTGGTCCCAGGGCAGCAGGAACGTCCTGGGCCCAGGGCAGCTGCAGCTCCTTGGGCTGTATTTATATATTATCCTGGTTTTGTGTCCCAACAAATACCAGGTCCTCTGTGCAGAGCCATAAAACCTGCCAGGAAATTCCCAGTGTAAGAGGGGGGAATAAAAAGCATAGATTTTGAAGCCACTCTAACTTGAGCTGAAGGTCTTTTGCTTAAGCACAGGGATGGATTTACATGTGGTAAAGGAGATCTGCTGGGGTTATATCCCACTTTTTTTTCCCCCTCTTAAAAAAGGAAAAATGCAGCAAGAGGCAAGACGGAGAACTGCAGGCCACAGGCAGTGAGGAAATGCGAAATTCTTGTAATCAACCCAAATAAAAAAAATATTTCCCACTTACAGATCTTGCCTGCAAGATTTCAAAACTGTTTTGGAGCCCCTTGGGCTTTATAAGGGGCAGATCCAGGGAGCCGAAGGGATGGACCCAAGGTAGCCAGCAGCAGGTCTGGATGTGGGAACAGCTCCTTCCCCTGCCCCGTGATGCTAAACCACCCCAAAAGCCTTCACAGGAACAAATGCCACCGAACCCCTACTGCTCCAGCCTCGGGCTCATTGTTCACCAGCTGCTTTGGGAAGGTAAGAGCAGTCCTTACGTTCCTGGGGCTTCTCCATTTCCATTGGAGACTCTGTGGAGCTGGGCCCCAGGAAAAGCAAATCTCCTGTGCCTTAGGCAGGGATAACATTTCAGCAAAGTAGCCTGAGATTTCATCAGGGCTTTTGTCTGTAACAAAACCCCAGTGACAGCAAGAGCTCAGTGCCCTGGAAACTCAGCAAGGACAGCACATTATGGCCCCAGCCTTTGGCATAATCAGGTCCTTTTCACTTTTTTTTTACAGGTATCCGGTATCCCAACCCCCATTTGTTTAATGTGCCTCCAGTACATTGATCCTCCAGGATCAAAGCACCACCACAGCTCTGGGTGATTTGTGTGCTCCCCAAAACACTGACCCACACACCTCCCCCAGTTAAACAAAGGCTTCCAAATAAATCAGTTCAAATCGTGTTTTTGGTCTGTATCCAGCTCTGGAGGAGCCGACCCCATCCCCAGCTGTTTAACAACTGACAGCTCTGCAAAGGCAGCTCAGCGTTCCCAGCAGTGGCTTCAGGGGCTTTTGGAGCTGTTCATTTTCCTTCCCCGTGGTGCAGAGACAGCAGCTCCTGAAGTTTCAGTTCCTGCTGGGCCTCAGCATTCCCTGGAGGTCCAGGCTGCTTCATCCAGGAACAATCACCACCCCAGGCTGGCTGAACTCCCACCCTGGTTCCCGGCAGTGCTGGAGGACTCCCAGCATCACAGCTTTCGGAACTATTTTTGGGAAAGCATTTTCTCTTTCAGTCCTGTGCTTACTTGAAATTTTTAAAACTCAGAAAATGGTCGGCATGAACTGGAGCCCCTGCAGACTGTTCTGCACAGCTGAGTGCTGAGCTGACCTTGGCTGGCACTTGTAAAACCCTTGGCCCTCTCCTGCTGCCCAGATCCAGCCCTGAGCAGCCCCATTCCCAAAGCAAGCCTCTGCCATGGCCCCAGGTGATGGCATCTCCCATGGATGGGCACGTCCAGGCAGCCCTTGGGCTCAGGACAAGGCACCTCAAGGTGGGGCAGGACCCTGAGAGGGAATGTGGGGAAGGAAAGCAATGGCAGAGGGAAGGAAGAAGGAGAAAACACAGATGAAACTCTGAATTTCTGCGGCACCAAGTTTGAGTGATTCTGACCCAAATTAACAATTGTTGATGGCAATAACAAACAGCTAAGAATGGGAACAGGGCGCATGGAAGGTGAGCAAAAAGCAAACCAAGGGAGTTGAGCAGAAGGAAGAAAACAAAGCCCTGGCAGGCGCTGTTGGCAGTGGCAATAAAAGCTCCCAGCCCCGGTGATTTATCGGGACTCTCTCTCTGCTCTCTCCGCGGTGTTTCAAGACGTTGGTATTTGCAGAAAGTGCAGTGCAGCCTCTGGATAAGGGATAAGAATGAATCCATCACAACTTCCCTGTTGGCACCTGACAGCCCCAAGCCATAAACCCAGGGGCTGGCAGCTTTTCCTGGGAGGGAGGGTCACTCCTGCCTTGGGGCCATCGAGCCCAGCTTATCAGCAGGGTGCCAGTTCTGCACAGCTCCCTGCCCGACAGAAATCCAATTCCCATTCTCCTTGCAGTTCCTGTCTGGGTCACTCCTGCCTCCAGGCTGGCCCAGGCTCCATCCAGCCTGGCTTCCCCAGGACACGGTGCCTGCTCTGCCTCCCCAGCTGGCTCCCACTTGGGCAGGGGCTCTTCTCTCCCACCCAGCCCTGCTCCACACAAATGCCAGATGTCCACACAAATTCCAGGTGTCCATACAAATGTAAGGTGCCCACACAAATTCCAGGCGTCCACACAAGATCCCCTCACAGAGAGGTGAAAAGATCACTTGGCCATGAGACTGCAAAGTCGAAGGTGCAGAAGAAGCTCTGAGAGCAGCAGGAAAGGACTCCAGAGGGTCATTCCATCTATGTCACCCAGGATGAAAATCTGCCTGACTTGCACAGAATGGTTCATTTCAGGCTGCTTGTGATGCCCCTCCCTGGGTACAAACAGCTTCAAACACAGAATCCCGCCAAAAGGCCTCTTACAACTGTCCTCCCATAATTAAGATGTTTATACAGCAATAATGAGAACAGAAATAGGCAGCAGCGAAACTGTTCTGGTTTTATGCCCTGTTCAGCTCAGTTTCTGGCCTTCTCTAAGGTTCTGTGGCTCATTGGAGCATTCTTTTTTTCCCCTACAGAAGCTGTGCTGGACTGGGGCTCGCTGCTCTCCCCAGCCTGTGGAATTCCAGTATGTCCAGTAGGGTTGGGGGGGTTGGAAGGGAACACAAAAGCGCCACGTAAGAGGTGTGCATGTTTGCCAGCTTTATCCCTGCAGCTCTCCTGCTCCTTGCTTCCCTGTATTTCATACAAACATTTCAGAATGACAGAGAGTGAAAAAAGGAAACGGCAGATGGAAGTGTGAAATTTTGCACTTAGGGACCGTAATGAATCTTGCCTGGCTTCCCACTCCTTGCAATATCCTTGCTGGAAAGTGCAAAGACCTTAATTTCCCCTGCACACAACTTAAAATGTCTTAGCTCCTGGTTGAAATGTCAGGGTTCCATCACGTCCCTAATCCAGAACAAAACCTGAGGGCAGCCAATGCATCTCTGTTTGCTGTGCTGGGAATAGCTGGGCTGCCCAGATAGTTCCTGTTTGGGACCTGATCCCTGCAGTGCCTGAGGGGGAGCAACATCATCCCATGGGGAGATGGGATCAAGTGAGCCAGCCCAGAGCCAGTGCCGACCTCTAGGACAGGGACAGAGCCAGGGCAGGGCTGGAGCTGGGCCAGGGCAGGCCCAGGCTGCAGAGCAGGGAAAGGTTCTTCCCCCAGAGGTGCTGGCACTGCCCAGGCTCCCCAGGGAATGGGCACGGCCCCGAGGCTGCCACAGCTCCAGGAGCCTTTGGGCAGCTCCAGGGGTGCCCAGGGTGGGATTGTTGAGGCATCTGTTGGACTGGGTGTTCCTGGTGGGTCCCTTCAGGACATTCTGGGATTCTAAGTGAACACAAACTCCTCTTCTGGAGGAACACCCCACATCCTGCTCAGAAGAGGGGGAAAAATATAATAATGCAGCATTTTTCTGATGAGGTTTCCACAATGCTGATTGTTCATTGTGCAGTCATGAGCCACGTTCTGGCTCAGGCAGTCTGGGCAGGCAGAGGTGCAGCTGCACAGCCCCACGGCACCAGCCTGTGCCGGGGGTGCACACTGAGCTCAGCTTTGGGGACACCAGGGTGGAATGGAGGGCTCTTTCTCTTCCCTATGCTACTGCCAGTGAGTTTTAGGTTTTTTCCAAGCTCATCCTTGCAGGGATGGAAACATCTTGGCACACAAGCTCTGCTGTCACACCAAATCTGAACAATCCAGACCCCAAAACTCCACACCACAAAGCACCAACCCAAAGGATCAGACCCCCAAAATCCCACACCACCAAACCCAAACAATCCCACAATCTCCCAAATAAAGAAGAGCTTTGACCAAGGTGTCCAGAAGTCCTGAGAAATCTGGGATCCAGTCCCAGCTCTGCACATCCAGGCAGAGCTTGGGACAGACCTTAGCAGAACAAACTGGAAATGTGAGTGTCAGCACTCTGGACTAGTTCTGTTCTTTAAGAAGGTGAGAGACAAGATCATCCTGAAGGAGGAAAATAATGTGGAAATAAGGCCTTTTTTTCCCAACCTTTGCATTGCATCCACACATTTTACACTGACACTGTTCTGCACACCAGAGCATGACCCCAGGCCTGTGTGAAACCCCCTCTTTTAGCACCATGAGCATCCACAGGGCCACTTCCCTCCCTGGTCTGTCATCAGACTGTTCCAAACCCTGCAGCAGCTTTTGGGAAAGGTGCTGATTATTTACAGTACATGCAATTCAGATGTCACTGGATTATTAACCTTGGCTGGGGAGCCCTAAATGTCTGCATTAGCAGAGATGAGTTTGTTTCCTCCACTTCAGGCTAAAAAAGCAGAAACAGGGGACAGCAGGCAATGCTCTGCTACCACCTTGCAACCAGAAAAGCCAAGGAAGGGAAGGGTTGGCACAGCAGGAGCTGTGCTATTCCAAGGGGCTGGAATATGTGAGCTCCAGTCCCAAGGGTGCGAGGTGCTCTGGAAGAACATGAGGAGAACAAGTCTCTGCTTTTGACAGGGAAAATTGAGATTGAAATTGAGGGCAAACCCTGGAGCAGCCTGGGAAGTCCTCAGGCACCACCTCCTGCTGGTTCTCATCCCCCACAGCTCCAGGGGTGATCCCAGCCCTGCCAAATTCCTTTTGGGATTTTTGGGAAAGCAGCCCCCACTCAGCCTCTCTCCATCATGTGGCAAGCAGGAGGTTGGGCTGTGCTGGGACACGATGGGACACGATGCTGAACTGGTGACAAATCTGCAGTTCCAGAGGCAGTGGGGCTGTGACACGGGGCTGTCACCCCAGGTGTGGCACAGACCATCCCCCGGGGCTGTGACATGGGGCTGTCACCCCAGGTGTGGCACAGGCCATGCCCAGGGCCTACAGACTGTCCCTTGCAGCAGGCGTGGCCAGAGCCAGCTGGGCTCCCTCAGCACANGCTGTGACACGGGGCTGTCACCCCGGAGTGTGGCACAGACCATGTCCAGGGGCTGTGACATGGGACTGTCACCCCAGGTGTGGCACAGACCATGCCCAGGACCTACAGACTGTCCCTTGCAGCAGGCCTGGCCAGAGCCAGCTGGGCTCCCTCAGCACAGAAGGATTTCGTGTCCCCTCTGCCATCCCTGGGCCATTGATTCCCATGGAAGAGGCACCAGACTGATTTCTAAGAGGGACCCAGGGCTGAGCTGAGGGAGCACAGCTGTTCCCATCCCCTCTGAGGACAGCTCCCAGAGGATTCCCAGGGCTCAGGAGGGCAGCCAGCTGCTGGAGCTGCCTCCAGGGTGGTGCTGCACAGGGGGCACTGAGCCTGAGCCCGGACCACAGCAGTGGCTGAGGGGCCCTCAGTGTGTGCAGGTGTTACAGAAACACAAATACCAGACTGATGCTGAAGAGAGCTGTTCCCAAGGCACTGGAAACGTCAGAAGTCACCCTGTGCCATCACAGGAAGATTTCCCTTTGACGGTGATCCTTTTCAGATAGCTGCTTTCACAATGAGATGGAAGGAAATGTGGAAGGCTGCTCTGAATGATGCCTCCCCAAGGTTTCCAGCTCTGCATGGGCTCCTCTGTTTATTTTTGGGTTATTTTGCAGAGCTAACCCCAATACACAGGCCTGTTCTGGCACTGCTGCTCCATGGCTTTCCTGACAGTAATCCATCTTATCCCATGAGGAGCAGGAGGAAGAGCTGCCGTCACTACCAAGAAAGAGAAAATAAAATCAGCTGAAAATTTTCTCTGACTCTCAGGAAACTCAATTCAGCTCCAAACATGGTGAACAAAATGCCATCAGTGATTTTCCCTTTGTAATTAGGTTTGCAAAGGTTGACTGGCAAGGAATTAAAACATGGAAGCATTTAAAATATCAGTGAGTTCTGGCATCCTAAGTAATGTGACATTTATATGATAATTTGGCAATTAAATATGCAAGCAAGGATGCTTTTCCTTTTCAAACACAAAGGTACAACACTTCCACAAAACCCCTTCCAGCACTTTACTGGTTCAACTTCTTGCTCCATTGGAAAATATTATTTTCAACGTTTGGGCAGGGGACACTTGCAGCAGAATAGAGCCAGCAGTGCATCCCGCAAATCGCCCAACGGGCACCTGGGATCACTCATGGACAGGGGCAGGTTCTGTTCCCACCTGGGGGATCGCTCCTGGTTCAAACCCAAGGTGAAATAAAATATCTCTCCAAGTTGCACAAATGAGGCTTGGAAAGCTGGGGCTGTTCTAGAGAAGAGAATGTTGTGTGGAGACCTCAGAGCCCCTTCCAGGGTCTGAAGGGGCTCCAGGGAAGCCAAAGAGGGACTCTTTGTCAGGAACTGGAGTGACAGGATGAGGAGGAATGGGGTCAAACTAAAAGTGGGGAAATTTAGGTGAGATCTTGGGAAGGGATTCCTGGCTGTGAGGGGTTGGGATGGAATTCCCAGAGCAGCTGTGGCTGCCCCTGGATCCCTGGAGATGCCCAAGGCCAGACTGGACATTGGGGCTTGGAGCAGCCTGGGGCAGTGGGAGGTGTCCCTGCCAGGGCAGGATATGGAATGAGATGATCTTTAAGGTCCCTTCCCACCCCAACCATTCCCTGATTCTATGGCTGGACAAGACCCCTGGAAGGAGGAGTTCAGCCTGTACTGGGATGGGAATGAGGTGAAGCAGCCAAAGGTCTCTCTCTACCCAGACACTGACTGACACCTCCCCCCCCCAAATCCTTCCCGAGCATTTCAGCAGCTCCCTTCCTGAGCTGATTAATAATTTGGAGGGCCTCAGCCATTATTAAATAATAAAGATTCTTTTTCTTGCAGAAATAATTGAAGCATCAGAGCTGAGAAATTGAGGTCGCCCTGAGCTCTGCCCCATCCTCTGTTCCCACCAGACCCTGGGCCCTGCTTGGCTGCAGGGGACAGGGGGTGCTGGAGCCACAGGGCCTCTCTGAGGGGCTGCGACAGGGGCAGGGACATTCCTGAGCTGGCACTAAGGCTGTGGTGGCCCAAGCCTCTCTCAAGAGAGGCCACGAGTGTAACTGGGGTTTGTGGTGGTACTGGCAGATCGCCCAGCTGGGAATGTGCTGCTGCCAGCTGCAGCCTCTCCTGGGCGCAGAGGTGAGCAGACTCTGCTGCCAGGGACTCCTCAAAGTCACTGTCTGGTACAAGAGTTCTTCCTCATGAATGGAAACCTCCCTCCTCTCTAAAGGTAGAAGTTCTGCTTCAGAACTCCACTGATACCCTGGGGCTTGGTTTTGGCAGCACTGAGAGGTCTGGGGAAGCTGGAATTCAAAAGTGCCAGCAGCAACACATCCAGGGAAACCCTGCTGCTTCCATCCCTCTCTGCCTCTGTGGTCCCTCCCTATTGCTGTGCCCTCAGGCACTGCGCAAGTTTTGGCTCCAGGTGGATCCCAGTGGATGAAAAGCTGTGGCTGAGATCTGTCATCTCCACACTTGTTATCCACGGGAGGAAAAGCCAACAGGAAAACCCAAGAAAAACAAGTCCCCTTTAACCCAGCAATGTTTTCCCCCGCCCTTTTCCTCCCCTGACTTTTCTCTAGAGCAGAAGGAAAACAACAGAAGTGTCACAGTTTTCTGTCTTCACACTCCTGTGCTGATAAATAAAATCAGCCTTGACCAGTACATCATGAATAACAGCTCCTCCCAGGAGGAAAAATCCTGTTCATGGAGAGTGCAGCCAGGATGAAAATGATGTGGGTTTACAGCAGCTACACCAGCACAGTTAAATGTGGAATGAGATCCTTCCTGCAGGGTTTTCATGAGCCACTCTGATGGAGCCAGCAGAAGGAGCTTCAAGTGACAGTGAAAGGTGCTCCAGCCTGCCCAGTATGGGACTGGGAGTGCAGACATTCACTGGGGGAAGGATTCATTCACATCTCCCTACTCTGGCACCAGAAATGTGGGAAATGCCAGGCCCCCAAGTCAGAGACCTCAAAGTGAAATCAGCTCATCCCTGCGATCAAATAACGATGAAGACATTTGGAAAGACTTTCCCCTGCCTAGGTACTGCCTGTACGAATTAGGGACAATTAACTCTTCTAAAGGAGCACCAATGGGTTTGCTGAGCACCGGGAAGTGTCGTCTCCTCATAAACACCTCGGGCCCAGTGTTTGGACCGGGGGTGACAGGGGAGAGCTTCCCTGGGCCCTGGCCTGGGCATCCTGCAGAAGGCAAAGCTCTGCTCCATCCCCTGCCTTCCATCCCCTGGCAATTACTGAGGTGAGGAACGAGACCTTCTGAAAGCCCCTGACTGTTCCTGAGGCTGACACGGGGTGGCTTTGGAGGGGGAAGAGAAGGACCATCCAACAGATTTCTGTTCCAAGAGATAGAAGCCTGAATCCCAAATTCCACACTCTGTTACCTTTGGAAAGTGTATGTCCAGAAACCTGAGAGTAATCAGGGCAAAATAAAGTTCATTTTCCTAATGTCCATCCAGACATTTTTTAATTAGACCCAATTTGTGCTCGTGAACACCCCATTGCACAGGAGGGATGATGGTGGAGTTCAGGAGTCTCAGCACAGAGAGCTGAGAGCCCTCCTTGGTCAACTCTTCAAAGGCTGAGCAGGTGCATTTGTTAATTCTAAATAGGATAATCCATGATTACAACTAAAGCCCAAATTGAAGGTCTGAGTTGTTTCTAAACTTTCCCCAAGCCTCATTTCTACAACAGAATAGTTTTGTTTACATGAGGTTTTGTTCCAAATAATGTGACCTTGTGGATAAAGGAGAGAGAAAAATAGGAGAAAAAAAACGTGTACATGCACAGGGGAAGGATCTTCCTCCCCTCATGGAAAAAGCACAACAAAAGCAGAATTGTTCTGGGGCTTATTTGAACTTTGTCTGAAAATTGATTTCAGCTCTGAGGAGCCTCAGCTAGCCTCGTTCCTCAGCTACACCTGCCAACAGGCAGCACTTTTGTCTCTGTTGATAAGGGACTTTTTAATTATTGCCATTATAATTTGAAAATTGGGTTCCTGCCACAAACAATTGAAATTAGATTCAGTGTTGCCTTTAATCTTTGGTAATGTCTTTTAATCGGGGGTTTCATTTCCTATCAACAATAAAATGTGTGGATGTCTGCACACACGTGCTGGGTTTGAGGGCACACAGGAAGATCTGAGCACTCCCAAAATGTGTGAGCGCTTTACTCAGGCTGAACAGGAGTGTTTCACACAGGCTGTGCAGGAGTGTTTCACTCAGGGTGTACAGGAGTGCTTCACACATGCTGTACAGGAGTGTTTTTCACAGGCTGAAGAGGAGTGTTTTTCACAGGGTGTACAGGAGTGTTTCACACAGGCTGAAGAGGAGTGTTTTTCACAGGCTGAACAGGAGTGTTTCATCCAGACTGGGCAGGTTTTACAGCAGAAAGGACTCCTTGTTCAGCCACTTCCATCTATTATGGTCCATGGCCCTGTGACTTGGTCCTGTAATTTCTGCATGGAGTCACCTCCTTCAGAGGAGGCCCGAGCCCTGCCTGAAGGGTCAGTGCAGCACAGCTCACCCTGAACCAGGATTTGCAGGGCTGACTCCTGATCCAGGGCTCCTGATCTTCATGAGCAGCTTGGAGGGGACACACTCAGGTGAAGAAGGCTGGAAAAGGTTTCTGATGCCAGGAGGGGCAGCCTTTGGTCCTTTTCTGCTGGCAGGTACTGAGATCTTTTTATAGGAACAGGACTGTGCCCTCATGAACCTGTGTGACCCAGATGGCTGTGTTGGATATATATTTATACATCTCTCATCTCTCTCACCCTCCTGGCAATAGGTGAGACCCAGCTGCCTGAGGTGCACAGCCCCAGTGACCTTGGCAGCAAGGTAGGGACAGCAGTCTCGAGGCCGCTGCCACATCCCTGCATCACGGTCCTTTTTTCCATGTCGTTTCTCGGCTGCAAACCAGCACCGCTGGCAGGTTTCAGTGCCCAGGAGATGGAATCTGCCCCGAACTCTCCAGGCCACTCTAAATCCACCACAGCCTGTTTTGTTTGGGCAGAAACTCAGCTGGCAGCTCTGCCCAGGGCAGGCAAAGCCTCTCCTCTCCAATGCACCAGGGAAACAGCTCCAACTACTAATTTTTTCTTTTTTTCTTTTGTTTTTTTTCCTCTCCAACTGCACACATTGCTCTGGGTCATCCCACCAGCCCAGCTGCCCACAGCCATCCCTCCAAGCTGGCGGTGTTCCTCACAGTGACCATCACTTACTGCAGAGAGGCACTGGGGACACGGGGACACAGCAGCCCCAGGGCAGGAGCAGCTCTGAGGGATTCTCCTCTGTGGGGAGGAGACCTGCAGGACACGGTTTAGCCTGTGCAGAGCTGGTACAGAGCTTGCAAAAGGCTTCTGCCCTCAGCTAAGAGTGGGTTTAGGGGGTGACTCTTCCTGAGCACACCTGGGCTCCCATCTCTAGGTCAAGGCAGTGGAAACTGCAGATCAGGGAATCCCACAATAGTTTGGGGTGGAAGGGACATTAGAGATCCTCAAATTCCCACTCCCTGCCCTGGCAGGGACACTTCCCACTGTCCCAGGTGGCTCCAAGCCCCATCAAACCTGGCCTTGGACACTCCCAGGGATCCAGGGGCAGCCACAGCTGCTCTGGGCACTCTGTGCCAGGGCCTCCCCACCCTCCCAGGGGGGAATTCCTTCCAGGTATCTGATCCAACCCTGCCCAGAGTGGTGCAGAGACCAAATCCCACAGGCAGCACCACAGTCTGTCAGGCAGGCTGAGATTACAGACATCAGCTTGGTTGTAAAATATCTTGAATACCTTTAATGGACTTGAAGCCATTCCTTTCGTTAAGGGGAGGTGACAAGGAGACTTTGCTGCTATTTCAGAGCCTCTTTACCAACCCACCCTCCTATTTCAGGTAGGATGGCGCAGAAAAGCCTTCTAGGATGAGAGCAAAGAGCCTTAAAAGATAATAAAATGAGCTTTGGAACAGTAGTCCTTAATCGGTTCACCTGTGCACTGCTTTATAGGAACTGTTTCAATCCAAGGAGTAATCAAGGAGGAAGACGGTTGAAAAATTAATTTGTGGGTGTGTTAAATTTGGGGTTTTTTGTTGTTGTTCTTGTGTGGGTTTTGTCCTTTTTTATTTAAATAAGAAAAGAAATTGAAGAGTTTTATTTGTTATATTCCATATTATGAACTTCCTTCAAAGCAACCCCTCGCTCTTAGAAGTGGTGCAATAAACCCTCATGGTTTAATCTGCCTGCTCAGGAAGGGAAATAATCAGATCCTGCCTTTTGCATAGACAGAGTTTTAATTACCTCTGCAGCTTGCCTGGTCCCATCTGAGCAGCTTTTCAAAAGCAATCTATTAGCAAACAATAACCCTGCAGCTCCCTGCCTGCTGCTCAGCAGATGCTATCGCTGCCTTCCCCGCTCTGCCCCAGCCTGGAGCAGGGAGCCAGCCCCAAACCCTGCTCCTGACGGGGGGAGACGGGCTGGGAGCAGGATGGGGTGGCAGGACAAAGATAGCCCCGAGGTCTGAGTCCCACATGGATCATTTGGGGCAGAAGATGAATTCCCATGGGAGGAGGATGCCATGGGCAGCTCCAGGATGGCCAATCTCTTTAGCTGAGCACGGGGATAACGAAGCCATGGAGTCCCTGCCCTCTGCTGCTGGGGATGAGGCTCGTGTTTGGGCCCCAGACCTTCTCCCCTTGCAGAGAAGGGCCAGGAGGGTTTTAGCCCTGCCCAGAAAAGGCCATGGAGCCCTGGGCTTGGTATGAGACCCTGAGTGGCCAGACCTGCACACAACAACCACCTGAGGTGCCAAGCACTGCCCCAGCTGCCAGGGAAAAGTTAGAACAGCCTGGAAAGGTGAGTCCTGCCCCTCACCAAGGAAAAGGAACACCCGCACGACCTCACAGGTCTTCCTGAGCCTCCATTTCCACAGGCTGAACAATCCCAGTTCCCCCAGCTGCTCCTCACTTTTGGACTCTCGCTGTAACATTTCCTTCCTCTGAGCTGCTGCTCTGGAAGGATTCAAACCCAGCTTTTTCTCCCCAGCGAAGAGGAAACCTTTCAATCATCAGCCTTTCCTGGTGGCTGCACACCTGCCCCAGAGCTGTTGCTGTCACATGCATCACTTCAGCTGCAGAGTATAAAGACCCTCAAATGAAGTTCCCTCACTGCACCATTAACCCCCTTATGGAGCTGCTGTTCCCAACTAAGCTCCAGTGAACCTTTCCCAGGCCGCATTTCCTGAGCTCCAAACACCTGGATTCCTCCTGCAAACCACCAGGAATATTTATTCACCACACCCCCTTCCCCACTCCCATCTTTCTTACCTGGAAATTAAAAGCTCAGGAACGGCCTCCAGACATCCCTGCAGAGCCTTGATCTTCATCTGAGGACCAGCAGCTGCCTCTACCTCTGTCCCAGGGCATTCTGGAGCCCAGCAGGGCTTTGTTTGGGCTCGGTATGGAGGAAAAACAAGACACAGATGGAGCAGGATGGCTCCTGGCCCGGGCTGGGCTGCTCCCAGTGCTCCTGGCCCTGGGAAGGACGGGATGCAGAGCTCCATCATTCCCAGCTCTGCAGCAGGAGCAACCAACAGGGCTGCAGGAGCCAGCACTGCTTGGCTGCCTCCCTGGACATGGAAATGCTCAAAATGTTGTGCAAAACTCGGGCTGCACCCTGGGGGGTGGTGGTGGTTCCTGGATTCTCCCTTGCCTGGGAATGCTGGGAGAAGCAGGAGATATTGGGGTGTGTGGTTGCTTCATCTCTGAAGAAAAACCAGACCTAGGAGGTTCTTTCTGATGAAAAGGAAAAGAACATTCCCCCGTGAAGACTTTAACACCTCACACGTCTGGGATCCAACATCCCCCTCTCAAATAAGCAAACAGCCACCAAATCCCTGTCTTTCAGCACCTCTGCAACGGCCCTGTGCTTCTGAGCAGTGATTAAATGTGGGAGGCCAGGGACTGAGGGCTCTTCCTTTGGAATTGGAGAACTGAGGGATCAAACCAGAACACAAAGCAGGGAAACAAAAGGGAAGGAACAGTTGAATCCATCCTGAGCAGGAGCTGCGCCGTGGGGACATCAGGGATCCCCATCCCGAGGGGCTGTGAGGACCTTGGTGACAGGTGACAGGCTCAGGGACGTGCTGGCTGTCACCCACATGCAGTCTGCGGGGTGTCTGCCACACTGCTGCTGCTCAGGCTGGCATTTCTGAGCTCCTCCTGCTTTCTATGGCCCTCCCCCTGCACAAAATCCATTCCTGGATGCAAGGACAGAGTCAGCAGCACTTGGAGGTGCCTGGAACAGCAGCATCCTCCCCACAGCTTTGTTCCTGCTCCCTTTGCTCCCAAAGATCCAAACATTGAGCTTAGCCAAAGGCACTGAAAGCCTTTGCTGGATTCCCAGCTCAGGAAAAGCTCCAGCCCCTCTCCAGCAGTTCTGAGGCCCTGGAGGAGCAGAGCCAGGACTGAGGAACATGGAACGACAGAGGAGGCCTGGGCAGGTGTTAATGAGAAAGTGATTTGTCTCTCCAGGATGTCCTTGTGCTTCCCAGGAAAGTCACTGAGCAGAATTTCTGAATATTTAATACAGCTTCTTAATTAAGAAAAGGGAAAAAACCTGAGGGATGCCTTCCCCTCCTGCAAGGTCAGGGACAGAGCTTTAAATACAGGATAATCACTTGTTAGGAAGAGGGAGGCAGCTGGTGGAGAGGGGTGGTCTCTGTTTGGACCAGAGAAAGCCCCTTCTGCACGCTCTGCTACTGTCACACAACCTTTGCCCTGTGGACTGAAAGTTTTCAGGACATTATAAATGTTTTTCCCCTGTCCTGCCCTGCAAAAGCTGAATATCTAAAATAAGGCTCAAAAAATGAAGACTCTGACCAAGTAATTAATAAAAAATGCCCTGTCTGGTTTCACAGAAACATTTCAGTTTGGTAATTTCCAAAGGTTTCATTTCCATTTCAGTCTTTCTTTTTGTCCTGTAGCTGAACTTCTATTTCAAAGCAAATGACAAATTCGAAGCAAAATAGAAAAGTTCCATTTCTCACACTGTGGGAGTCACGGTGACCTGCGGATGATTCTGAAAACTTTTCTCCATTTTTCTCCAAATGTAAAATCTACTGAAATTGGTCCTTTCTTATGAAATATTCTGGATTTGATGAATCAACATGTTGTGAAGAGAATTTTTTTTGGCAAATGACTCCCAGGCACACTCATTTCTCCATTAACATCCTGCAAGGCACAGGGCACAGTCTGGGACTGGCTCGGATTTCAGGGATGCGGCTGCTTTCCCCACACCTGCTGATTTCCCTGTGCCCCTGTGGATTTTCTCCTGCCCTGGAGGAGGGAGCAAGGCAGACAACAGGAGCTGTCAGCCCCATCCCCGGCCGCATGCCCCCCCAAGCTGCACCCCAGAAATGGATTTGCGTCTCAGCTCCCTGTCCCCGGTGAGCCCTGCCTGTGGAGCTGCCTGTGCCGCAGCACGCGCGGTGGCATCGCTGCTTCAGCTGGCAGGTGGCACTTCCCACGCGGCCAAACGCTCGTGCTGGGACTGCATCCACTCCATTTTCTCCCTTCCCCTTTTCCCCACGTGTGCTGCAAATTCCTTGGGCCAAAAATACTGCAGGCACAGGAAATCAGGCTGCAAAGCCCCCGGGGATGAGGTGGCGCCTCAAATAAACAACCTGTGCCTGCGCACGGGGCCTGCCTGAGCAGTCAGGGTGCAGAGAAAGGGGGAGAAATCCACCTTGGGATCCGTTTGCATCAGGAGCTCTCACAAGTGAACATGGGGTACACTGAGGGAATCAGGAGGGGTTTGGGGAGAGCCTTTGGCCAAGGGACGGAGAGACAGGGCACAGGGGATGAATCCTCATGGCCAGCGTGTTCTTCCAGCCCTGCTCCAGCACCTGGGCAGACACAGCCAGCGAGTGCCAGCGCCAGGTGAGGTGGTACCAGCTGCTCCAGCGGCTCCACTGAGGCAGCACCTCCTGGAAAGAGACTTTCCTTGCCCAAAGCTACTCCTGCCAGGATGGCAGTGCCATGTGCCAGGCTGTGCTGCCTTTGGACGTTGTTCATGGACTCAGCAAAGTCATTTCCCCTGAGCTTTGGATCTGAGCGCCCAGCGCTGAGCAAACAGGAGGAGACTCCTTAAGTCCTCAATTACATTTCTTTTCTCCTCTTCAATTCCAGCCCAGACAAGAGGTGATAATACTGAATCTTTCAAATATTTGATATACAAAGAGAAGAGCTTGTTAAAACGAGACCAATTAATGCATTTTTAATCCACATTTAAACAAATGCAAAGATCCTGAATACTAATGCTGTCATTTGAATTCCGGGTGGGGAGGGCTGGAGCACGAGCCTGCATATCTTTCCATCTTTCCATGATTCTTCCCATCTTTCCATATTTCCATCCTTCCACCCTTCCATCTTTCCATCCTTCCACCTTCCCCTCCTTCCACATTTCCATTCTTCCACCTTTCCACCTTCTCATCCTTCCACCTCTCTCCATGTTTCCATCTCTCCATGTTTCCATCCCTGCTTTGCTGCCTCACCTGGATCGGGCAAGGTCAGCTCAGCAATGCTGCTTTAACATAAAGCTGCATTGAGGCTTCCTCCAGGTTTTTTAAATGCCTGGTGATGTTCTCCCACATGCTGCACAAGTTGTTTGGGTAGTTTTTCCCCCTCCTTATTCTTCTGCCTTTGATTCCTGAAGCTCGAGGACATTTTGAATCCTTTGGCTGTGCCTGATGCTGGAGAAAACAACCACACAAAGCTGTTTGAATCATGGAATCTTGGAAAGGATGGGATTGGGAGGGACCTTAAAGATCATCTCATCCCACCCCTGCCATGGCAGAGACACCTCCCACTGTCCCAGGCTGCTCCCAGCCCCAATGTCCAGCCTGGCCTGGGACACTTCAAGGATCCAGGAGCAGCTCTGGGAATTCCATCCCAGCCTTCCAGCCTCCCCCCAGCCTCCCCCCACCCTCCCAGAGAAGAATTCCTTCCCAATATGCTGTCCATCCCTGCCCTCTGGCAGTGGGAAGCCACCAGGAATCCTCATGTGGAGAGACCGTGACCATGTGAGGTTCTTACAGAAGTTCTGGATCACCAGTGCTTTGATTGCTTGTGCAAGTCTGAGTTAAAACCTGAATTAAGAAATAGTCTATGCCTCTAAACCTGAGCTTCCCCCCAGTGAGCAGAGGCCTCCCAGCAGGGCTGTCAATCCCGAGCTGAAGTTTGCTCATTAGGAAATTCCGGAGCATCCAGCCCTGTGCTGGATCTGCTCAGAGGACAGGGCTGGCAATCAGCATAAAACCCTGCTGCCCTGGAATTTGCATGTTGATGGCTTTCCCTGAGTCACAGGAACACACTCCAGATAATCTCTGCTTCCTAGGAGGCAAGAAAAAACCCAAGCTCCCCCTCCAAATGCTCAAGCTCAGAGCCCATTCCCATCCCTGATGGAAGTGCTGCTGTGTCCGGGTCATTCCTGCGCCGGGCCAGGTCTCTGCTGGTTCCAGCAGGGGTTTGGGGCTGTCAGAACCAGCTCCTGCTTGGCTGGGGCTTGGCCAGGTGTGGGGGCTGATCACTCTCCCTTATCCCCGCCGGGATCCCTGTGCCCAGTGCTGATTACAGCTCCTGAGAATGGAGCTGCTTCTCCCTGGCAGCTTTGGGAAATCTCACCCTGGGTGGGATTTAAGTCACCCAGGTTGGGCACCTTTTCAGGGTTTGATTTTCAGCTGCAGGCTGGAATATTTCTAGGCAAACTTGATGTAAAATTCACTCCAAATCCCACACGGGAATCCAGGCTCATATAAAATGCTGCAAACTTTTTGCTGCCTCTGAAGCTGGAGGCATTTTTTCCTTTCCAAACCAAGAAACAGCTGGGGTTTGCATTTTCTCCTCATTTTATCTATTTACAAACCCTGTTTTGTCCCACTATCCAAGCCCCCCAGACAGCCCTTGTGAGACTGGAGGGTCTGTAAAACCTGCAGGTGGGAATTGCAGGACAAACTCATGGATTTCAACTTTTCTGGGAATAGCAGGGATTTCAGGGCTGCTTTTCTGAGTCAAAGTTCCGCAGGGATGTGGTTTGCAGGGAACAGCAGGAGATGGAGGCTGTGCACAGATTGGATCAGCCTGCTGCAGCCTGGAGACCCCTGAGGACACCACTCATCCCCTGGGAATATTCATCTGATTTCCAAAAATGCTAAAAAATGCACCAATGGGAAAAGTGGGCAAAAGCAAGTGAAGATGTTTTATTTGTTTGGGTTTTTTATTAAACATGACAGACTGCAGTGGAAGTAGAAAGCATTTTCCAGCCTGGGTGTTAATCCTGAGTGTGCTGGGAAGTGGAGAAGACACTCAGGGCCTCACAAATGAGGACCTGTCTCGGAATGGGTGCAATCCCCACAGGAGATGGAATCATAACAACAAACACTTCTTTGCTTTGAGACCCCATCAATAATAGGAGATATGCACCCAAACTCCTGGACTCATCTCACATGCACTGCAAAATGAAACTGTAAAATATAAATGTGTGTGAGCAGGGGGGGAAGCACAAAGTACAGACTGAGGGAATATCCCTCCTGGGTTCTCTGAGAGCACCCTGGAGGGTATTGGCCATTGTCAGCGCTTGTCCCACCCATCACAGAGATGGGAATTTGTTATTTGTCACCCCTGTGCCAAGGATGGCAATGCTGAGGCAGGGGTGAGGCTGATCCAGCAGGATCCATGCTGGCATCAGGGGATTGGGTCCCAAACAAAGCTGGGAAAGCAGCAAATCCCTGCTCCAGCTCCCACATGCTGCATTCCCTCCTGGCATCACCTCAGCTGGACAGATCCCTGCAGGACTCCTCCTCTGGGACCTTTCTGGGGGTGATGACGGGTGGCCAAGGGGAGACAGGAGCCACGGATTCTCCTCCTGTCCCAGGAGGCAGAACCTGGATCCTGCACCCCTGGGTTCCACCTCCCTCTGGCTCTGATTTACACCATTCCCTACATCCCAGGGGATTTCTCTGAAGCCTTTTATTTTCCAGAGAGCCTTTGGAGCACAAATTCAAATCAGTCATCAACTTCCCACTGAGTTCCAACCAGCTCTTTCCCCATTTTAAATGGTTTTTAAATGCATGCAATGCACTCCATCTTCCAGCTGAAATAACTTCTGTATTATCCTGCGAGCCTGAATTCCTCTCACCCCTCGCTCCCTGCTCACTTCAGATAATTCAGTGGGAATTTATTTGAGAAGAGGTGGTGGGTCACAAATGAAGTAAAACGCTGACAGCAGGAGTTCCTTCCCATCCTCTGCTCAGGGAAAGGCAGGGAGCCAGGTTTTGGGAGCTCAGGGATAGCCATCATTGGGATGCTTGAAACCACCTCAGCAGAAGGGTGTTTTTCCTTCTTTTCCCATGAGGAAAGATTTTCTTTTGATTAAATGATATTTGGACAAAACGTGTATCCCCTTGCCTTGCTGGAAAAACTCAGATGCCTGAGAAACAAAGCCATGAGCGCTGCAGGGAGGGCCTGCCCGAGGCACTGCCAGGGAGAAGCCCTGTGGGAAGCACAGCTGGATTTAGGGAATCAGAGGGGCTGCGGGCAGGGTGGAGGCACCCGGGGCTGGGCGGGATCTCCCAGGGAAGCTGCTCCGCTTGGGGCTGGGGAGAGGAGCAGCCTCTGCGCCCCAGGGAGCCTCTGCTGGATGAAGGAGGTGCAAGCTGAGGCTCCAGGTCTATTCCTGCTGGAGTTTCCTTACTCCAGAAAATGCATTGTCAGGATGAGCAACTTCTGCCCTGCGCCTCAGGCAGGGCAGGGCAGGGCAGGGCAGGGCAGGGCAGGGCAGGGCAGGGCAGGGCAGCACCTCCCCGGTGCCTCTGGGGGTACTTTGAGGGAAGCTGCTGCGAGAGAAGTGTGGATGCAGCAATCCCTTGGGGTCAGGAGACAAAGCCGAACTGCCTGAGCCCCAACATGGCTTTGAGAGGGGACTTCAGAACTGCGGGGTTATGACAAAGATGGGGCCAGAGCTTTCAGCAGGGCCTGTGCCAGGACGAGGGGAGTGGTTTGAAATGAAGAGAGGGTTGGTCCCCACTCATTTACAGAGGGAATTCCTCCCTGAGAGGGTGGGCAGGCCCTGGCACAGAGTGCCCAGAGCAGCTGTGGCTGCCTCTGGGTCCCTGGAAGTGTCCAAGGCCAGGCTGGACAGGGCTGGGAGCAGCCTGGACAGTGGGAGGTGTCCCTGCCATGGCAGGGGCAGCGCTGGATGGGCGTCAACGTCCCTCCCATCCCAAACCATTCCGGGATTCTTTTTTTTGGACCATCTTTTCCCCAGCCCCTGTGCACACAGTGCCCACCCTGAGTGCAGTGGTGGAAGCTCCTGTTGGAGATTCCTGCTGGGAGCAGGGGATGCCCTGGGTGAATCCCAGGCTCTCCGGGTGTTCTGTGCCCCACAAGGGTCACTTAACCCCTTCAGTGATTTGGCCTGGCCAGGGCAGTCCCTGAGCTGCGGCTCAGATCCGAAGCAATTTTGGATCTGTGCCACCTGCATGAGCTGGGCTGACCCTGACCCCTCTGCAAATATTTCCTCCCCCCACCCCTCGAGGTCCCTTCCAGCCTCACGGCTCCCTGATCATGTGCTGGCTCCTCCGTTCATGACTTGTCATCATCAGAAGCTCCAAGAGAGCCCTTGTTTTAATTAAGCCAGAGGAACACCACACGCCACTGCCGCCACAGCTCAGGGCAGCAGAACCTGACCTCTTGGAGCTTTTTCAATGGCATTAATTAAGCAGAGCTTGTTGGTTGGAGTGGATCCAGTCCCACCATGCTGTGATGGCTCCTTTCCTGAGTTTGTCAAAGCCCTTCTGGATCTACTCCACCCAGACCTCTGCCTGGATCCTGCCCCTCAGCCAGGCCAGTGGTGTCTTCCCAGACCCTGTTGCCAAATTTTATTTACCCTACATGAAAATCAGCTTGAAAATGCTGGGAGACAGAAGGTGTTTGGGAGATGGACACTAGTGATGGCCCAGCAGAGCCACCAGAGGCACATCCCTGTCTCCTTCCAGTTGAGGATGTCACAGCATGCACCAGACACAACCCACCCAGGGTCACCCCGGGCCCTGCACAAGGGGGTTAAACTGCTTGGAAAGGGTTAAATGCACAGAGAACAGGAGTTTTCATGGGGAAAAGAAGTTCTGTGGCTCCCTCTCTAGATGGAAAATGGAAAACAAAGTTGTGTCCCTGCTGTCTGTTTAAGGGCTTGCTTACACGGGGAAATTAATCCAAAATTAACTAGTGGTGTGAATTGCAAGTGGATTAGTTAAATTATATTAAACCTAGGCCTGGATACTTTCATTTAAAATTAAAGTAGCCTTAATTCAATTTGGCTCAAGTCACTTCAAAAGTGAATTAAGAAAAACTTAATTACAAACCCCTTAATTCCAAATGAGTGTGTCTACATAGGTTGCTTAATGTGCTTTCATTTATCCTTTTTAAAAATTAATCTTGATGAGATTTTCCAAATCTCTCCTTGGTGGAGAGATCCAGATGTGGGCATAAAAACCCTCTGATTCCCTGGAAAAGTGGGGAAAAAAGAAATAACAGGACAGGTGACTTCTGCCTGCAGCCACCTCAAATAACGTTGCTGGGTTTGCCCTGCCCTGGTGCTGGGGACCACGGGGCCTGGGGGACTGTCCCCTCCCAGCTCTTTTCCTGGCAGTATTCCTCCCTGCCAGCTCCCAGCAGCATTTCCAGGAACTCTCTCAGTGCTATTTTTTCCCAGAACCACAGAAAACCTGCAAAGTCTCCACCTGCTGCACCAGGAGATGCAGGGAGGGTTTTGCAGGGGATCTGTGCAGTTATTTATGGGCACCAAGTGTGGGGAGCTGCAGTCCCTGAGCTGCGGCATTGAATTCCCAGCCCTCCGCTGCCCCCTCAGTGATGGAGAGGTCTGTCTGTGAGAGCTGACCCTTCTCCATCGTTTTGGGGACCTGCCTGCTGTGAATTTGCCATTCCAAATGGAGCCAAATGTTGCTGGTCCAGAAGCCCCCAGGGGCAGGCCCCAGTGACAGCAGGAGTTCGGTGCTATTGAGATGCTGTGTAGATGCAGCAATGAACCATTAAGGCCAAATCCTCAAAATGAGATGAGACGAGGCCAAAGTTTCTGATTTTCCTCCCAGAATGCGATGTGAACACTGGAATCTTTCCTGCAGAGTGCTGGGAATTGGACAGAAGTGCATTTTGGACCCCAAATCATGGCTTGGAAGCATTTTCCTGGCCAGCCACAAGGACCTGTCACTGCTCAGTGTCCCCTCATTCTTTGTCTCCTTGTACGTTGATGATCGCTGGGGTCCCTTCCAGCATATTCTCTAATTCCATTTGTGTGCATAATGGAGAAAAGGGACAATTCCTCACTGAGCAGCACAATTTAACCTCCAGCATGACATCCCTAAGAACTGCTCCTCACTCTGGGGCTCCTGGATCCAGGCTGCAGATGAGCCAGGCCAACAGGCAGAGCCTCCTCAGCTCACCCCAGCTCCCAGCCCAGTCTCTGCTCCAGAGCTGCTCCCTCAGGCAGATCATTTGTCACCCCAAAAGGATTTATTTTAGTTTTTCCAAGGTGTGTTCAAAGCTGCTGAACACTCCCAAAGATTGGCTGGGAGCCTTTGCCAGTTCCCTGCCGCACATGGGGGCTCTGCTGCCTCTTGTGGTCTTTGGGGCTGCAATAGCTCTTCCCAAAATGCTTCCTGCTGTTTCCAGGCTGGTTTCCCAAGGAAACAGAGTTCTGTGGGGTCACCCTATTTCTGGGTGTCTCTTTGCCTTTTCAGCCCCCTGACCATGTTTGAAGGAATTTGACAGAACCAGAGGATGGTGGAGGGGGATGTAGGAAATGTTCAGGGAGGATAAGAGGTAGGGGAGTCATGGAATCACAGAATTCCTTAGCTGGAAGGATCCACAAGGATCATCCAGTCCCACCCCAGGCCCTGCCCAGACCCCCCAACACCCCCAGCCTGGGCACCCCTGGAGCTGCCCAAAGGCTCCTGGAGCTGTGGCAGCCTCGGGGCCGTGCCCATTACCTGGGGCGCCTGGGCAGTGCCAGCACCTCTGGGGGAAGAACCTTTCCTGCTCTGCAGCCTGAGCCTGCCCTGGCCCAGCTGCAGGAATAATCAAACAATAACATCTATAAATAAGAACTGTTATCCCTATTGTTATTTAATACAAATAATTGCCCCAATTCTGCATTCAGGTGCTGTTAGAAGGATCTTGGCAGAGTTTGGGCTGTCCAGCATGCAAAGGAGAATTCCCTGGAAGTTCTGGGATCTGTGCCCCCCTCCCAAGGTGTCACAAAGGGTTAAGGGCTCTGCCCTCCCTCCCCCAAGGAGGAGCTCATTAAAGCTGTGCCAGAGGGCTGCAGCAGTGGGAGGCAGAGTTTATTCTGTTTCAGAGTTCTGGTAGATATTAATCACTTCTCATCCTGAAAAGGTGTCTGAGGAACTTAAATTTGTCATGGAAATGTCAGATAAGAGAGATGCTGCGTCTCCAGCCGGGAATAGACAGTGAATTCTGTGGAATGTTGTGCTAAAATGACCTTTTCCTTTCGATTAAAGCAAACAGGTAAAAAGCAAAGTCGAATCTGCAGCAGAGGCCCCAGTGAGTGTCTTTGCACACGTCAGGGTGTTCCTTCTCCTTGGAGCACACCTGGCACAGGGATCAGCTCAGGTGGCCTGGGACTGTCCCTGCTCTGGGAGGATGAGGAGGGATACTGAGGTGTCTCAGAAATCCTGTACATTAAAAAAAAATAGAAATCTGCTGCCTACAAAAATATATTTGTTTATATTACTTTATATATGGTTCTTTATCTAAATATCTTTATATTATTACATGTGTATTGTCAATATTTCACAGAATCAGGATCACAGGTGGCAGGGGAAGCTCAGTGCAGGAGAGGCTCCTGTCCCTGTGTGAGGAGGCTTCTTCCCCATCCCAGCATTTTCACTGAGGCTCCTTTGCTTCTCTAGTGTTTCCTGGGAATGTGTCACAAACTGGCAGTGGAGGGGGAGAATTTGAACAGAATGGCAGAGGGAGCTGCCTGCACTCAGAGCAGGAGTTCTGGGGTCACTCAGCAGCTTTGTCTTGGTGCTGAAGAGATTTTTGTGTATTTTGTCAATAGCTCAGAAAATGCCTTTAATTTCCTCTGCAATGTCTTTGTTTCCCTGCTTTGTTTGGCTGCCCCACCAACATCCACACGTTTTTAGGAGATGGAGATGACAGAGGGGGTTTGGTGGCAAAAGTCAAGTCTGGGGTTTGGAAATGAAGCCTGGCTGGATCCAAACTCAGCTGTTCTGGAATCTCAGCTCCCCGCTGGAAGATCTCAGCTCTGCAGGACCTGGGGTGTGGTGCTGGTCCCCAAAGGCTGCTGAGCCATGGGGGTGGCACGGGTGGCACCAGCGCCAGTGAGCCCTCACCATGCCAGGGAGGGACAAGAGGATGGGGACCCTGGAGAAAAAGGGAATTACTGTGGAAGTCTGAGGCCAAGGTGAAGCTCTGCAGGAGCAGTGGGGCTGAGGAGCGGGATCAGGGCCTGCTGGNAGAAGGATCTTGGCAGAGTTTGGGCTGTCCAGCATGCAAAGGAGAATTCCCTGGAAGTTCTGGGATCTGTGCCCCCCTCCCAAGGTGTCACAAAGGGTTAAGGGCTCTGCCCTCCCTCCCCCAAGGAGGAGCTCATTAAAGCTGTGCCAGAGGGCTGCAGCAGTGGGAGGCAGAGTTTATTCTGTTTCAGAGTTCTGGTAGATATTAATCACTTCTCATCCTGAAAAGGTGTCTGAGGAACTTAAATTTGTCATGGAAATGTCAGATAAGAGAGATGCTGTGTCTCCAGCCGGGAATAGACAGTGAATTCTGTGGAATGTTGTGTTAAAATGACCTTTTCCTTTCGATTAAAGCAAACAGGTAAAAAGCAAAGTCGAATCTGCAGCAGAGGCCCCAGTGAGTGTCTTTGCACACGTCAGGGTGTTCCTTCTCCTTGGAGCACACCTGGCACAGGGATCAGCTCAGGTGGCCTGGGACTGTCCCTGCTCTGGGAGGATGAGGAGGGATACTGAGGTGTCTCAGAAATCCTGTACATTAAAAAAAAATAGAAATCTGCTGCCTACAAAAATATATTTGTTTATATTACTTTATATATGGTTCTTTATCTAAATATCTTTATATTATTACATGTGTATTGTCAATATTTCACAGAATCAGGATCACAGGTGGCAGGGGAAGCTCAGTGCAGGAGAGGCTCCTGTCCCTGTGTGAGGAGGCTTCTTCCCCATCCCAGCATTTTCACTGAGGCTCCTTTGCTTCTCTAGTGTTTCCTGGGAATGTGTCACAAACTGGCAGTGGAGGGGGAGAATTTGAACAGAATGGCAGAGGGAGCTGCCTGCACTCAGAGCAGGAGTTCTGGGATCACTCAGCAGCTTTGTCTTGGTGCTGAAGAGATTTTTGTGTATTTTGTCAATAGCTCAGAAAATGCCTTTAATTTCCTCTGCAATGTCTTTGTTTCCCTGCTTTGTTTGGCTGCCCCACCAACATCCACACGTTTTTAGGAGATGGAGATGACAGAGGGGGTTTGGTGGCAAAAGTCAAGTCTGGGGTTTGGAAATGAAACCTGGCTGGATCCAAACTCAGCTGTTCTGGAATCTCAGCTCCCTGCTGGAAGATCTCAGCTCTGCAGGACCTGGGGTGTGGTGCTGGTCCCCAAAGGCTGCTGAGCCATGGGGGTGGCACGGGTGGCACCAGCGCCAGTGAGCCCTCACCATGCCAGGGAGGGACAAGAGGATGGGGACCCTGGAGAAAAAGGGAATTACTGTGGAAGTCTGAGGCCAAGGTGAAGCTCTGCAGGAGCAGTGGGGCTGAGGAGCGGGATCAGGGCCTGCTGGGGGCAGGAGCTGTGGCAGTGGCCCAGTTCATGACTGGGGTTGGGAAATCACAGCGTAAAACGAGAGCATTTTCAGGTTTAGTTGATGATCTACAAGAGCAGCAATTCTGGGTCACAGCAAAGGCTGAGGTAACCCAGGTTTCCATCTCTGGAATGGTCAATGGGACACCAGGAGCTGCATGCAGGAACAATGGGGTGCTTTGCTTGGTTATTTTCCCAATCTTTTCCAGCTTGCAGTTAGTTACCTGTTGATGCTTTTGTACGTAACAGCCCTTCATGGATTTATTCCCTGCTGCTCTGCCCACTTGCCTTTGAAACCTGCAATATTCTGTGGCAAAATTTCAGGGGGCAAAAATAGTTAATTCTCAGTCTTATCCCAAACAGCTCTTCCCTTGCATGAATCAGCACCTCCTCCAGCCACTCTGCAGCCTCCCAGAGGTTAAAGCTGGCTGTCAGCATTTGCCTGGCACAAAACAAAACCTCTTTATTTCAGTCTGAATTGGGTGATTATTTTTACACTTCTCACATCTAAATCCATTTTGAAATAAAACCAGTGTTTTTTGAAACAGTCAGAATGTTCTGGTTTGAAAATGGCAGGGTAAGTGCTCTCACTCTTTCCTTTTATTTTTTTTATTATTATTTGATTTCTATTTTCTGGCCAAAATCATTTACAAAAGTTCATCCAGAAGCTTTCATCCTCCCCGGATGTGTGTAATTCCACAGGCTTGTGAGAGGCAGCGAGAGGCTGTCCCTGCTCAGGGCGCTGTGCTCGGGCAGCTCTCCTGCCCTGCGCCGCCTGGCTGGAGTTCCTTTGCTCACGGAGCCTCGTCCAGCCCTGTTCCTGCCCCAGCCCTTCCCTCCCCGCAGACAGCCCGTCCGAGGCTGCCAGCGCTGCCATCCCCATCCCCAGCACCCGAGCAGAAACGGCTTGTTCTGAGCGCCAGCGCCGCTGCTCCCCGCGGCCTCGGGGGCTGAGCCCTTCCCTCACGCCTGCTTCGCTCCTCCGCCCTCCTGCTGCCGCTCCCCGCCAGCCCCGGGCCCTCAGCGCGGAGAGCAGCCGGCCTCGCCTTTCGGAGCCCGGGCTGGCATTTCCCTGGGGAGCAGCCGGAGCCGAGACCCCCCGCAGGAGCACCGGGCCCTCCTGAACCCTCCCACAGGAGCACCGGGCCCTCTAGAACCCTCCCGCAGGAGCACCGGGCCCTCTAGAACCCTCCCGCGGGAGCATC
>WBMY01013603.1:102181-137968 GCA_013397315.1 Donacobius atricapilla | reverse complement strand
GGAGAGTCCCCGCGGGAGCACCGGGCCCTCCAGAGAGTCCCCGCGGGAGCACCGGGCCCTCCGGAGCCACCCTGCTGCGGCTGTGCTGCAGTGAGAGGAGGACGGTTCCTCCTGGCCGCTGCTCCTGGTGTTCAAGCACGCCCTTTGCACAGACAATGTTCCTTTCCACAGCTCTCCATATCCATTGATCCCTCCCAACCATCCCCACGTTTTTTAGGCACTGACTGAAAGCCCAGAGCAGTTCCAGGGTGCCTCAGTCCCGGCACAGGGAGCACCTCTGCCAGGCCATGGATCCTTCTGGTATCCCCTGGAGACGAAAGGCATCACTGGCACTCAGCTATTCATGATATAAAGGCCCAGGGGCAGCAGCGGAAGGAGTGTCTGGAGGTGTCTTGCCCAGCCTGTGGGACTGTCACCAACCCAGGAAAGGCTTGGAAACCTCCAAGGACTTCTAATCCCTGAATTCCAGGCTGGCAGTTCCCCAGTACCCTCCCTGTCCCTGCAGGGGACAGGGAGGCTCCCACAGAACCCAAACTGTGACCTGGGATTTCTCTTTGGGTACAATTCAGCAGCAAAGGAAAGGATGGCAAAGCCAAACCTTTGCCAACACGGAAACTTTGCCTCCAGATCTCAGGTTCCTTCCCCAAACAGCAGGAGCTGCTTAAACCAACTACAGTTGATATTTTTATGAAGCAGGAAAGCAATTTACTTTCCTCTGACTCCCTTCTCAGCCACAGTCAAATCACTTTGTACTCTCATTAAAGTTTGTTTCCCAATGCAAAAAAAAAAAAAAAAAAGATCCCGGAGAATGTGAGCCCAAATATGTCAGATTTTCCTGTGCTCTAACATTATGCAAAGTAGAATTTTCTAATGAGCGATCTCCAGGAACTAAAGGGAAAAGCAACCTCTCCAGCTCCCACTGCCTTGTGCTCACCCAGCAGCTGAGGGAGGAGAAACAGCTTTTCATGACTGAAAGTGAGCAAACAATTCCTGCTGTTTTAGGGGAGATTTCCATAATGGCCACAGTGTTGTTCCTGTGGGCAAAACACAGGGGGAAAATCTGGCTGAAAATGAAAATGAAAGGTGTTAATCATTGCAGTTCCTTGCGGGTGCTCCCTCTTTGGCTGCTTCTCTCATTTGTCTCTTCAAAGCCCCACCTTCCTGCCTGTGCCTCTCCGTACCTGTGTATCTGTGACTGCTCCTCTGGCCAGCTCCCCCTGCTTTAATCAGCTCCAGGATTCCTGAAGGCTTCTCCCAAGGCTCCCTAATCCTCTCCACGTGCTGACTAACCTGACCCCAGGAGATCCTTGCCAGAGAAAAACTGCAGGATAAAAGCAAATGATTCCAGACTTCTAGTTTCTTAATGAGGGCCGGTACAGCCAAAATCCAGGGAGGGACTGTACGACAGGGATACTTTGTGTCCTGAAAAGAGGGCAGGGATAGGGGGGATATTGGGAAGGAATTGTTCCCTGGCAGGGTGGGCAGGGGCTGGGCTGGAATTGCCAGAGCAGCTGTGGCTGCCCCTGCATCCCTGGCAGTGCCCAAGGCTGGGTTGGAGCAGCCTGGGACAGTGGGAGGTGTCCCTGCCATGGCAGGGTGTGGAATGAGAGCTCTTTAAAGTCCCTTCTAACACAAATACATTCTGGGATTCCGGAATTCTGTTTCCAGAAGTGATGCAAACCCTTGGAGTTACATGCAGATATCAGGACACTCAACTCCCCACCCCAAAGGGGGCACATCAGAAACTACTGTGCAGAATAATAACAACCAATCTCCTTTGACTGAAAAGGGACTCCCCACAAGTCACCAAAAAATGACATTTAAATTCCAGATGATTGAAATGAGGTAAAATACAGCCCTGAAACAAGTGCCTGGATTGCCTCTAAAACAGATCCTTGTTTAGGTCTCTCTTGTGAGGTCAGGTGCCTGCATCTGCCAGCCACATCTGGGAAGGAAATTGGGTATCTAGGATGCAAATTGGCACTTGCAGACTTAGAAAAGATGACTGGAGCCTCTCTGCTGCTTTGGGCATGAGAATACCTTGGAATATCTGCGGTTACTTTTAGCTGGGAGACTTTAACGGGCAATTTAAGCCAATCTGTCAGACTCTGCTCAGAGTGGCTGAGTCAGAGCTGGGCCCAGCTGAGGCAGCTGCAGCTGGAGCTGATCAGGGAACTTCGGCAAGGGCTCCAGGAACGGCAGGAACCCCTCTGCCTGTGCCCTCTCTGCCACCAGGGACAAACCCATCAGGGGCTTTGGAAAGTCTCACAAGTGATTGGTGTGCCCCAAACTGGGCATGGAATCATCACTGGGGCTGTGGATGCTCTGGTTTAATTTACAGGAGCTTTGTACTGCAAAAGGCATCCAGATCGCCAGGCTTTCGTTGATATGGATTAAAACTGAGTGGTGCTCCTTGGCCCAAGTTCTGCACGTTCTGCATTGGAGCTGGCAATAAAACATTAAAAAGTGTCTGGAATAGACACAGGCAGAGCTTTCTGTACTTCACCCTCACTTCAAATCCACACAGAGCTGTTCCAAGGCTGCCAGAGAGACGCAGTTTGGAGTGACGGACATCTGGTGCTCTCTCTGCTTTCAAGGCCAGCTCAGTGTCTGAGCCCAAGGCAGCCTCTGGGGATGGCTCAAGGTCCTGGCAGCTCAGGGAGCACCAGGATCACCTGAGCATCACCTGAGCATCACCTGAGCATCTCCAGTTGTCTGCGGTGGTGGAGGACCAATGTGCAGAGTTCAGTTTGTGTTGCTGAGGTGTGTGAAATCCTGGGTAAGCCTCAGGCAGCTCAGAGAGCTGCTGCCCTAAGTGAGGTGCTCATTTTCTGAAATCGGACTTCTGAGATCCATCAGGCACCCTGGAAAGCTCATAAAGGTGGATTTTCAGTACTTTCTGCTTCTATCCAGTGTGCACAGCATGAGGAGACCTTTCCCCAGCAGGGCCCGGCCAAAGGGAGAAGCAAAGACTCAGGAGGAGGTGGATTGCTGAGGCAGGAAGGGAGCCCAGCATTTCCTGTCCCTGGAGGGCTCTGGGCTGGGAGCTGGTTGGAGTTTGGGGCCAAAGGGATCAGGTTCACCTTTGCTTTGTCCCTTCTCACCTCGAGGTGCTTGGGGACTATGAAAATGACTTGAAAAATCTCCAGAGCTGTTGCCCTTCTTTGATAAGCTGAAGTATCAGCTTCCCATGTGAGAACGGCTCTTTGATTGAGGTTTTCCCTTTTTTATTTGGGTTATATTTTTACAGATGTCAGATCAGCTGCTCCTCTTTGTGACTATAAAGAATAAAAAATAGTGGCAGATCCTGCCCTTCCCAGCTAAGTGCTTTTGATCAGTGGTCAGTGCACTGATGGATGTTTTTCCATTGCATCCTTCATCCCAGGCTTTTTCAAGGCTGGTTAGGAGTTGGAAGGCAAGACCAAAGAATGCTGCTCTCTGACGGAATTCAATTTCCTGGGGGAAAAAAAAAAAAAAATTCCCTGTGACCTAAATGGAAAACATATTGTTCTGAAAGTGCTGTTCAAACAGAATTACCCAAACCTTTTATCAACAAAGAGACCATCGTCTATCAGACATCTGGTGTGGATGTCAATTATAATAATTAATTAGACATCTCCCCAGATGCCTGACACTACATTCTGTCAGCAGATTTTTTTTTACTTCAATCAAAAGTGCTGCTGCATTATGCATGAAACTCCTGGAGGAGCCAGGAGTGGAAGGGAGCAGCCACAAATCCCACCCAGGCACGGGAAGGGCTCCTGGTTCTGAGGCTTCTCCTCTGGAGCTGCCGAGGGAAATTCGCACGCGCTGATTTCTCTGCCTCCGTAACAACGCTCTCAAACGCTTCACGTTTCTTCACGCAGGACTTCAAACAAAAAGGATGAGGGGGGAAGGATAATGTATAAAATATATAAAACCAGGTGACTGCTGCTGGATCCTTGGGGCGGGGAGAAGGGAAGTGCTCAGTTATGGAATGTCAGCCTGGAGCACAACCACGGCGAGCTGCTGCACCTGTCCCTCACCAGCAACACCCTCAGGAATGACCCTGAAAGACCCAGAAATGATTTCCTCAGTTGTCCAGAAATTGTCCTCAAAAGTCCAGAAATGATCCTCAAAGGTCCAGAAATAATCCTAAAATGTCCAAAAATGACCCTAGAATGTCCAGAAATTATCCTTAAATTTCCAGAAATGATCCTAGAATGTCCAGAAATTATCCTTAAATATCTAATCCTTCAATGTTCAGAAATGATCTTAAAATATCCAGAAATGATTCTCAAAGGCTCAGAAATTATCTTAAAATTTCCAGAAATGATCTTAAAATGTCCAGAAATGACCCTCAAATGTCCAGAAATGATTCTCAAAGACAACTGAAAAAGACAGAAGACAGAAGAAGACACCTTCCTTCCTTTCCCTTTACTTTCTTCTTTCTTGTGTGCATTTTTTAAAAAATAAAATTGAAAAAAATTAATTGCTGGAACATGTAATTCAAACAAACTAATCATTTGTTGTTGTTGTTTTAAGTTTTTCAAAAAGACTTTCATGTTTCCCAGGCAAAACAATCTAATTATTTCTCCTCAGTTTAGGAAATCGCTGCAGTCAACCTCAACAAATTCTCTTTTTTTTTCAGTGAGGAAGAGCTGAAGAAATAGCAACTTTATCGGTATTAGCAGGGATAGGAACTGCTCCATGCTTCAGACCAAGGACTCAGAGCTGTCAGGTAGCTGCTCCTGCGATCACATTCCCTCCGATGGGAATTGGCTGGGATTCAGCTTGAGGCTGGAATTGCCCTGTGGCAGGGACAGAATGAAATCCTGGTTTAAATCGCTGGGTTTTTCCTGTTCTCACTGGGGCTAACACCTTTAATTTGCTCCGTGGAGTGTTTGGCTGAGGCTGGAGCAGCGTGCAGTGATAAATGAACACGGAACCCCCAAGTGCTGCCCTCGGTGGGGGTGGCGGCGCCTTTGGTTTGAAGGATTTGCCCATGGAAGGTAGAATTGCAAACACTCTGTGCATTTGGAGAAGGAAAAGTATTTGTAGTGATCCACGTGTTTCAATATTTCATAAAAGTGCCCGGGTTAGTTTCGGTTTCAATGCAAACAAAAAGAAAATACATATAGATTGAAGTGGATTTGCGCTGAAATAAAACAAAGATTTTTTTTTTTGAGGTTTCTATTTCCTTCCTCTGTTTTTCTCCTCTCCTCACCAGCGGAGTCTGAGGCTAAATGAGAAGGGAGGCAAAAAGTAATTTTTTAAAATTCAAACAGTTGAGCTTTCTGCGGTATCAAAATGAAAAATGAGGATTAAATTACGAGTGTATTGTTCACGTCTACGTTTTTGAGAGAAATAATGATTATTTTGTAAGCTGTGGTGACAGCTAACGACGCCCTGGAACCAGCAGAGAGATGGGAGCTCTTATTAAACGCGAGGATGTTTTCACGGAGCGGGAACAATGCTGGAGTGCTGTCACCAGGAATAGCGAGCAGAGCCTGAGGTGTCAGGGCAGCTAATTGGTGCTAATGAGTAACGAGAGGGGATTAAGAGCCCGAGGAGCAGCACATAGGAAGGCTGCAGGGGCAGCTCCGGAGCTGCCTGGAGCTCCGTGCAGGGGCTGCAAGCGCCCACCTGCAGCAGATTTTGGGGGGTCTTTGGCCACCCCCTGCCCAAAGGCTGGTCTGGCATTTGCAGGACACCACAGGAAGACTTTTCATGGAAAGTTCGTCTCCACAGGGGAAGCTGAGAAGTTTAATCCCCTCTTTAATAATAGCAATTAATGGAGGTTGGGGATTTAGGGCGGATTAGCCGAAGTGCACTAAAGCAGTGTGTAAACACTCCTGGTTGGGACAGAGCAGCTCAGGGCTGCTGCCCTCGTCCTTGGGCTGGCTCAGCCTGAGCGGCTGAGCTCAAACTGCCCCTATTTCCATGGGCTGGTTTGCATGTTTGGATGATTTTCTATGGTTTTGATGTGTTTTAGCAGCACTTTTGGCTGTTATACTCTTCTGTGAAAGCACAGAAGTTGCCCTGACTCTGGGGAGAGCCTGCGGGGAAGGTAATGTGCCAGAAATTCCTGCCTTTGCTGCAATTTCATGGGGTGATTCTTGAGATTGGCCTGTGCAGGGCCAGGAGCTGAACTTGATGATCCTTGTGGGTCCAACTCCGATTATTCTCCAATTCTGTGATCATTTCACTGGGAAGAGAAAAGCTCTGCACCTGGAGGGTCCTGCCCTGATTGATGTCACTGCAGCTTGGAGTGAAAGGGCTGCTCCAGAAGAGTTTAGAAGAGTCTGAGGCAGCTCAAATGGTGCATTTGGCATTAATGCAGCTCCATTTCCCTGAATGTCTCCACCCTGACTTCTGGGGGTGCTCCCTGGGAGGCACAAGCAATAACCTGCGTGTGCAGTGGGGTTGGGTGAATATTTTCCTTTTCCTCTGAAAATGGAGTGTGGAGCAGAATTCCCCATTCAAGGCTCAAAAAGGTCATTTCTATTTGGACAAATGAGGCAGAAATCAAAGAAATGCATCGTAAGAAGGCGATGATCAAGAGGAGACCTTGGAAAACTTTCCAGGTGGCTGAAAGAGGCTTCATTAATCTCCTGGAGTTCTTAATTACTGAGCATTTCTAATCTTGCTTTGTGTTTAGATAGAGAGCAGGAGCGTTACAGAAACACTAAACACATAAATAAAATAACACAAAACCTGCAAGGATGAGTAATTACTTGGGATCCTTAGAACAGTGAATTAAAACTGAGGAACAGGCAACACCAGCAATCACTGCACACTGCCACTGATAAGAGAACCAGATATATTTTTTGTCTTTGCTTAAAAAAAAGAGAAATAATTTCCCAGGAACTTGTAGCCAAAAATCTCCCCAGTCAATTAATGACCTTTGCCCCTGCCGTGCCTCCCTCCAAGCTTTGCATGGTTATTATTTTCAGTGCTTAATCTGTGAGAGTGATTTGTGTCTCCTAATAACTGACTGATTGTTTTGCTATCAGTCAGCTCCAGGACTGCCACAGCCTCTGCTCAGCTCAAATCTTGCTTCCTTCACCTTGTGACTTCAAACACAGCTCTGTCTCAAGTGGGAGGAAAGGAAAAAGCCCCCAAATCCCATCTTCCTCCGTACAGTTTTATTACTTAGGAAACTAAAGGCAGAAAATAAAGGTCACAAGAACTTTAAAACAACAGTAAAGTCTTGGGGACAGTAGAGTTTTAAAGGAAGCTACAAGCTGGAAATGACAGATATTTTTTTCTAGGATGCTCCAAGACATTTCAAAAAAGCAAAACCCCCATTATTCCATTCCCCCTTCACTTCCCATGGGAGGTTATTCAGAATTCTCTCTCTGAACCAAGGCAGAGCAGCTGGGGAAATATCAAATATTCCCAAGCTGGGAAGACAAGAGTACCTGAGGAGCCCACAAGGGCTTTGACTGGATGGGGAAGGAGCTCCAGAGCCCCCAAATGTCTCAGGAACCCTTTCCTCATCTCCTTGTTTATGAACATCTCCCAGGTGCCACGGGACAACCTTCCCCAGGAGTGGACAGAGGGTCTCACCTGAGCTGGTCACCCTGGGCCACAGCCCCAGCTACATCCCCAAGCCCAGTTTAGGGGGCTGGGTTCAGAGGAGACCAGAATTCCCCAGGATGAGTCCAGAGGAAGATGAAGCCCTTTTGGGATGTGTTTTCCTCACCAGGGTGTCCTGCCCTGTCCCTGCTGCACAGCCCCAGGAGCCCAGCCTGCTGAGGTGAGAGCAGCAGGACGTCTTAGGCAGGGCTGAGCTCCTGGAACAAAAGCTGCTCTGCTGCCCAGGGCCAGCGTCTCCTCGGGAAGCTCGTCTGGAAAAGCGGCTCGGGAGGCTTGACAGAGCTGCAGGGGATGGTGTGGAGCACTCTCCACAGCACCCCAGGGCCCCAGGATCTGTTCTGCTGCTCAAATGCAATTCCCTGTCCTTAGAACACCTCATGATTAAGCCACTTCTGAAAATAGGATGGCCTTGGATGGCTCCTGGGCACATCCCGTGTTTGCTGCTCTGCAAGGAGCGCTGGGATCCTGATGGCACAGCACAGGCTCTGGGGGGCTATGAGGAAGCTTCAAAGCTGCCCAGTGCCAAGATAAATAAAACCCCAGACCTTGGCCTTGACTGAAACCCCCAGGCTCAAGGCTGTGCAATTTTTGTGATGTGTCATCAACAGGGAGGGGAGGGTCTCAAACCATCAGAGCTCCTCCCTTTGCTGCCTCCATGCAGGTGCTCACCCATCACTTCCCTCCAGGCCCCTTCTCCTTCCCTCCTGCCTTTCCAATGGGGAACCTCAGTTCCCTGCTCCCCATATCCAAAAGAGCTCCCTGGACATCCCTCTGTGCTCCCACTGATGGCATCAGCCTGGCTTCAGGGTGAAGCGGCTGATGGAAGGCCAGCCCTGGCCAGTGGAGTGTTCCCTTAATGATCAGAATTGATACCAATGGAAGATGTCAGAGCTAATGAGGGAGGAAAGCCATCGGCAGGAGGGGCTGTAGGGGTGTTGTGCTCCAGCCCGGGGTACTGGGGGTGTTTTCTGTGTGTGTAAATGTCTGCCCAACCCACATCACTCGGAAGTTGGGTGGCTTGGAGACACCCTAGGGGAAGTGACAGCAATTCCCATCCTCCTGGAGCCGAGGGGGATCTTCTTGGTGGGAGACACTGAAACTTCTTGGGGCCGTTGCTTGTGGAATTTCCATTCCTGCCAAGGCTGTTCCTAAAATAAGGAGATTTGATAGAAAGTTTTCAGCCACCTGACCAATGCACAGCAGAAGAAGAAATATGTGCCTCTGCAAACTCCCTTTGAACTTTCCTGAGCCAAAAGTCACATCACAAACACAGAACTGGAATTGTTTTGGGTGAGTTTCGCTGCATCTTTCTCTGAGCCAAATGATCCTCCCTTGCTTCGGTCACTTACTCCAGTTTTACTCCTGGGACAAAAGCCTCTCCTGAGCACCTCTCCAGGCTCCCCCTCCTGTAGAACACACACAGGATAACCCAGGAACGAGGAGGAGATGGATCACTGCAAACATCATTAACAAAATAAATCCTCATCTAAAATCTTATCAGAGCTGAAGCACCCAGGGCACTTGATCTCCTGTCCTGGGTAGCTCTGATGCCTTTCATTACTGGGCTCACTGGACCAGAGAGGCTACAAGGCTGCACCTCTGGATGAGGTGATGAACAATTTATAGGGCCGTGGCCTCCTCACTTAACCCAAGGCACTGGCCTGTGGTGGGATTTGCCAACCTCGTTGTTCCCAGCAAGAACAAACATTTTATCTGCTGCCAATTTAGCAAATCTATTCCCCCCCAGCCCCTTGCATTGCCTGTGCTCATTAATCATCCCCCACTGTCTCTCTGGCGAGATGTGTTAATTTTTACTGGCCTAGCTCAGCAAATTCCAACTCCAGTGTGTTCCCCAGGCACTGGAGCAGGGCTGAGCTGCTGAGCCAGGGGAGGGTTTGTCCAAGGAAAGGCTCCTCCATGGCCCTGGGGACCTCTGATGCTTCTGTGGCCTTGAACAAGCTCAGGAGACCTTCCCTGAGTGGAAGGCAGTGAAAGCATCCCATGGACAGCAGCATTTTGGGGCTTCCTTAGCTCAAATCTTCACTTTTTGGTAGAGTTTGCAGCTCCCTGACAGTGAAAATGTTGTTGTAGATCAACACAAATCGGTGGATTTGTGTCCATGGCCTTCTCCACGCTCTGAGGTGTCTTTGGGGAGTCTGCTCCCATAAATTGATATCAAGAAGCTGTTTTGTGAGGATTGCATCCACCAGGGTTCATGTCAACTGATCCCACAGGAGTTACACTGTGCTTAGAATTAGGAAAGAAGGAATGCTGTGTTATGGCAGGGAAGAGAGACACAGAGAAGGAGAAGATAATGGAAGATCTGCCAAGAAAATCCATGGATTCTGGGATTGTCAGTGCAGGAGCCACAAAGCAACCAGGAAAGCAAGGTTTCCTTCCATGGGGATTCCTGCCATTGCTTGGAGAGCAATCGCAGCTGCTGGAATGCAGGCCCAGGGCTGAGCCGGCTCTCTGGGAAATCCCGACACACCCAGGGCAGTTCAGGCACAATCTCTAAAACCTTTGTTAGAGCAGCATCAGTCACACCCTGGAGGAACTCATCCCTTGCTCCACTGCCTGCAGAGGGAAGCAGGCAGCCCGACCTGGGCCCTGCAGGAGCAGAAGGCTCTGCTGGGATTATCTGGGGCTGGAGCTTGGCTTTGCCCAGGCTGGTGGGAGGCACTGACAGCCCTGCTCAGGAGTGATGGAGTGGCTGCATTCTGAGTCACTGGAGGGCTGGAGCCAAACTGGCAAAGCAATTGGGAGTCTGTGTGTGTCAGCAAGGCAATAAATAACTCTCCTTGCCCTGATGACTGGGATTGATGGGCCTCTGCTCTTCCCATCTTGGGAGGATGCATGGGTCGATATTCCCTGCCTTGTGCCCAGCCATGCCATCACTGCAGTCTGGCACCAGACCCTGGGCATGTAAATAAGAGTCACTCCTCAGCTGCCAGCCCCTCTGCCTGGAAAACATGAGGCTCATTTTGGCTCCTGACATCCAGCTGGGTCCTCCTGCCTTCTCCCGCAGCCCCTCGGTGCTTCCTCCCTTGCTGCTCTTTTCCTGGGCACATTTCCATGGAGTAGCAGCTGGCTGACCTGGGGAAGGGATGCAGGATGGGCTCGTCCTGCCCTGCAAGCACCTGGAGAGTGGCACAGGAGCCAGGCCTGTGTTAACACCTGAGCCCGGCGTGTCCGTGGGGTCAACAGGATGCTCCACGTTCCTTTCCACTCCGGGTGCTTTTCCCATCCAGGCAAGCGTGGGTTTGCAGTTTAACCTGGGAACACATTCCCTGTGCATCCCCTCCCAGGCTGCCTGCCCTGCTGGCATCACATCCACACCAAAGGAGGTTTTTTTTTCCCTCCAATCTCTCAAATCAGCTGTGACTGCTGGGACAGCAAACGCTGTGTGCTGAACGTGAACCTCCCTGGGCCAGCAGTGCCTCAGCCCCAGGGCAGGGCTCTCTGCTGCTGCTCCAACATCCAACCCCTCCTTACCTGTCCCACCTGCAGCTGGGGAGGACAGGAGGCTGCAGGAGGGCCCGGGGTGGTTCTGTTCCTCCCAAGCCAGGGCACTGCAGATCCACATTCTCTGCACCTTTGCTGAGCACTTTTTTCCTATTTGGATTCTGTTTCCTTTCAGCAAAGCTAAAAGAGTTTTCAGCTCCACCTCTGTTGCTTTGAGAAAACACTTTGGAGCTGCTGAGTGCATGAAACTGGAAATACTTTTTTCTGTCCCTCTCCCCAGGCCTTTTTATTAAATGAGGGAACCCCAACAAACAGAATCTCATGGGTTTTCTCTTCTACCTCTCACTGCCAGTGGGCTGAGCTGGGCTGGGAGAAGAAGGCACCATCTGGCTGCTCCTTCCCTGGCAGTAGAGACAAAGAGGGAGGGAGGGAGGGAGGAAGAGGCATTCTGGCCACAGATGTCCCATTCCAGTGAATTTCAGAGGGTTGTGGAGGGTGATCCAGAAGGGACCAGATATATTACCCAGAGCTGAGGGTAATCATTGTTACAGAGCTGGGAATAGGTTCACACAGGCTGAGAAACAGCCCCCTGAAAAGCTGCTGGTGCAGGGAAGGAAAGGTCAGGCTGGAGAAGGCAGATTAATTGGGCTGAATGGTGATGGAAGATAAACAGGAGGATGCTCAGCATTGTCCTCAGCTCCCGGAGGGCCTGAACAGCACTCCAGCACTGCTGCCTCAGACTCCACATGCACAAAACCAAACTCCTCAAGCAGGTGAGCCCTGGGAGTGCAGAGTTTAATGCTGGCACTTAACTCCATAATAATATTCCTGTTATTGTTATAGCCCTGCTGTGCCTGCTGCAGCTCCACAGCTTTGATTCCAATTGCCACTGACATTTGGAAAAGTGCTGATTCAATGGAACTGCATCTCCCTCACTCCTTGGGAGAGCTGGGAAGAGCTGCAGTTCTCCTGGGAGGGCTGGAGACTTGCCAGGAAGCTTCTCGTGCCCCTGGCTCTGACGTGGGCTGGCCTCTGGTATTCCTGCCTGTTCATTCTGGGCACAGGGGGTGTCTGCTGGGGAACAGGCAGCTCCTTCCTGGGGTTCCCAGGCTTCTGCCCCACATCACCCAGAGCCCCCCTGCTCCCTGCAGCTCTGCCCTGACCCTGAGCCCATGCAGCAGCTCCCACAGTGCAATCCAGGCCAAAGGTACAGGTGGCAAACATGGCCCAAGCCAAAGCCCAGAGTACGGGGGCTGTGAGCTGAGCACAGAGAATGTTTCACCACCCGGGTCCAGGTTCTGGGAACAGCCAGCTCTGCGAATGGCTCTCAGCACTGAAACCCTTTGTTTTGCCATGCCCTGCAATCTCAGGCCAAAATTGTGTAAATAATTCCCGAGCCAGGCTCCCTGGGCTGGCAGGTACAGGGCCAGCACCAGCAGTGTCAGGGATGGGGACGGGGTCAGGGGGACCAGGCTGGGGCCCTCTGTGGCCCCACTGGCTCTAGGGGCAGCGGGAGGGCACTGCCCCAGCATCCCTCTCCTGCTGTCTGTGCTCCCCTGGTTAGAGAATGCTGGAGAAGACGCCCCAATATACACACGCATTCTCCTTTTCACCATTTTATCCATGTATCCACCCATTTTTACATTAAACTTCCATTATTCAATATTCTATATTATTCTGTAATCTATATTATTCTATATTCTGTGCTATTCTATTTGATATGATTCTGTAATCTATACTATTTTATATTCTATATTATTCTATATTCTATACTATTATATACTCTATATTATTCTATACTCTATATTTACCTTATTTTTCTATCAATTCCATCTTTAATTATTCTACCAACCCTCCAACAATCCAGCTAAACCTCCCTCTCCTGTTTCAGGCAGGTAAAAAGTGTTATTAAAAAATGGTCTTATAAAATATAGATTAGGCCCTGCTACTTTAGCTTTAGTAATAGCTTTCAAATTCTCAGTCAAAACTATTTTGAGAATGAGAAGTTTGTTAATACAACAAATTATTCCTGGGTGAAAAACGTGCACCTACAACAACAAGGGATCTGTCCCATGAGAATCAGTAGAAAAAGTATGTAAGCTAACTAAAAATACAGAAGTTTGATAAATATGCAAAATACCATGTACCAACCAATGAACTAAGTATGAATGTACTGGTGCCCAATCAAATCTGACACAGTACCTTCTGACAAGCCTATAAAATATGACCTGTACAATAAAGACGGGGCTTTTCTGCATGAAGAAAATGGGATCTCGACTGATTTATAACAACACCCTCCCACCTGCTTCCTTGAAGATTTTTATGCCTTTTACTTGATAATCTTCTCCACCACAAACCTTCCTATTTTCTTCCCTTCCTTCTCCCGAAGTGCCTTTGTGTGGGGGTGAGTTGTGCGAGGCTCACTTGGAAGTGAAAGCCATGAGCAGGATTGTGGTAATTGTCTGTTACATTGCTCCTCGTATTTACCTCATTCAGCAATTCCCGACTTGATTTGACAATGAAAGTTAATGCTCTGGTATATATTTTTATGTTTTTATATATATATATATGCACATCTCTATGTATTTTCCCTTTTATTCCTTGATTAGAACTGTGAACATTTTCAAAGATTAAAGTGAAGTGCCTGGCTGGGATCTTTCTGCTGGCTGTAACATTAGTTTTAATTGCCTGCTAATAGCTCCAAGCGTTCAGCTCCATCTTCCCATGCACAGCCAGAAATGCCTTTCCAGGAGAGTTTCCTGGGATAATGATCCCCCATCCTTGTCACTCTCCAGGAAGGCAGCCACACTGGTGGCAGTGGGATGCTCCCGGGTGTGCAGAGCTCCCAGAACCTTCTCTGACATCTCAGGAAATGCTGGAGATGGATTTTTGCCCAGCCTGGTCCCTTCCTGATGTCTGGAACCTCTGACCTTTCCTTACTCATGTCCCAGCTCTGCCTGGCCCATGCTGTCTCGCCAAATTGGGTCTCTGCTGCCTTACAGACAGAGTGTATTGTCCCGAGTCATGTTACCCCACGAGGGCCAACTTGTCACAACATCTCAGTGTCTGTGTTGGTCTGAAGAGCTTTGATGGCAACTCCCATAAAATCCTAAAAGGGGGGTGGAATGACCTTAAACCCCATCCCATTCCACCCCTGCCACGGGCAGGATACCTTCCACTATCCCAGGTTGCTCCAAAGCCCTGTCCAATCTGGCCTTTTTAAAGCAGTTTCCTCACTTTTGCCATCATTAAACCTTCCAGGGGACTCCCCTGTCACAGGTACCTTCCTGGTGCATAGAATTTTGGGACCATTTATTTCCATGTTCTCATTTTGTTTCAAAGATGTCAGAGTGTTTTGATAAGTCAAGAGTGGCTCATTACAACTTTCGGAGTTTGTTTTCATTTCCTTTTCAACTTCCCTTCTCCAAGATCCCTTTATTGTTGGAGACACATGGAATTTCAGATGTGAGGCCCCTGTTAGAGGCTTAGTGAGAGGAGCTTTGACTTCATCAAACCAAAATGACTCAACAGAGGTGGAGTGAGCAGCTTCAACAACTTGCACAGAACAGGGTCAGGATTTTCATTCCTTTGGAACCTTCCAGTTTGAGTTGTTATTGTGCACGTGGCCTGATTGCTCTTATTTTGAGGTTTGATGGCCTTGGAAGATTAAGGCAGAAATAGCAGAGTTCCCCATGGATCTCAAATCTTAAACCCCAGGTGGTACTGCAGAATTCAGCCTGTGCTGTTGGGATGGGGTTTGATGATATTGTAACAGAAGTTAAAACCAGGCATTCCCAGAGTTTGCTCTGGAAGTTCAGGGTCTGAATACCAAGATGTGGAGCGGATTTTTATCTTCTCTGGATCCTCATAATGCCTCCCAGCTCTCAATTTTAAATTTTTCTATAGGAGAGGGGCTGTGAGGTCCTGGGAGAGAGGCCAATCCCATCTGGAATTGCAAAGTTGTCCCAGAGTGGGAACAGTTGTGGAGCTGGGAGAGATCCTACCTTTGGCCACTTTTTTTTTTTTCTTTTTCCCCCCAATGATTTGCAGCTGAGTTAAGAACTGAAAAGAGTGAATGAAGCTAAAATCCCCAAAGCAAAATGAAATGCCCTTTCCTGTCCCCAAATCAGGAGTGAGGTGCAGTTCCCTCCCTGCCCAGGTCAGCGCCCCTGGGTGTTTATCCCGACTGAACCGGGGGGCTGAGCCTCTCCCCTGGGCAGGTGACGACAGGGACAGCAGCATTTATGGCAGGTTGAGTCCAAAATGAACACACATTTAAGGCTCGGGTGCTTCAGGCACTGGAAAATGACCCTGGAATGCTGATTGTGCTCTGATAAACAGGGGAAGAGCTGGATTTGTCCAGCAGCTTTGTCCAGGACTCCCAGGTTGAGCTGGGAAACATCATAACTGAAAGTGCAGAAAAAAGGATAAGAGGCAGGAAAGGCTCGGGGGCGTCTCCTCTGCCTCAAGCCAGGAAATGCTACCCAAGCCACCCCTGCAGGGCTTGGAGTCACCTCCCTGAGCCCCTTCCCTGGATAATCAGCTCAGCACTTCCCAGGAACAGCTTCAAACACGGCCTGTCTGGCGTCAGACCTGAATCATTCCTGCTGCAATTTAAGCCCATTTCTTCTCCACTTTTCAGCAGGGGCACGAAGAATAAATTCCTCTCTTTTTCTTTTCCTTTCTCCTATTTGAAGGTTGTTATCTCACCATCTCTCCTTCAGGTTAAACAGTCTCTGTGTGTCCATTTCACCTTCAGGCTGTGTTTGCAGGGCTGCTGACAGTCCCTGCTGCTGGTCTCTCAGTTTTCTTAAAGAACAATATTAAAAACCACATAATTCCTAATTATGTGCCAGCCAAGTGACTCAAGGTTTATTCAGTCAAATTTTCAGGCAGGTCTGCACCTCATTGTTTTGCCTTTTGGGTCCCCCATTCCTGGCTTTGGACTCCAGCCCTCATCCAGAGCCTGATTATTATCTCTCAGTCCAAAGCAAACCTGGACCTTCATTTCTGAGGAGTCCTGGACCTCATTCCCTAAGCTTGAGCCCAACTTCCCGAGAAAACACTGGGTTATAAATAAATATGATATTTATCGTCATATCCAGCAGTTCCAGGTTCTTTGGGAAAGGTTTTGACCATAATGAGGGGAGAGGAATCAATCCTTGGAGGTCTCAGCTCCTCTTCCCTCACAGCAGGGAGTGACTGGCTCAGAGCTCATCCCTCACTTTTCCAACCTGATTTTGGGAAGGTGATTCCCAGAGGAGCCCGAACCATCTGCCAGGCCGACCCCAAACTTCCAGCCTGCCCTCGTCCTTGGAGGAGGCCAGCCCCAAAGTCCTGGGGCTCCTCTGCCCCACAGATCCCCTTAGAGTACATTTTATGTATTTTTATTATTTATTTGGTGGAGTTTTTCTAATCCAGTTATCTCTCTGCTTCCCCTTGGTGGGCAGGGTAAAGCTCAGGTCAGGCTCTTCTGGAAACAGTGAAGACCTCATTAAACTTGGCAGGGAACAGTGGGAGCTTTACCCTGGTGTGGAGCTGACATTTTCCCTTGGAAATGACACCAGCCCATTGAGGGACACCTGCAGGAGGTCTTGATTTAAATTCTGGGTGGGACTTCCTGATAATTCTGCACCCTAAGATTCTGGAAGGGGAAGGCTGGGAGGATTTGGGGAGGGAAGAGAGTTTGGAAAGATGGATTTACTGAGGGGGAAGCACTAGCACCACAGGCAAGTCCAGGTGGTTTGGGGTCGTTTTTTTGTTTTCCTCCCCAGCAGCAGGTTTGGGCTGGGGGCAGATGTAGGAATGAGGAGTAAAGAGAGCAACCCAAATCCAGCTCCTGCTGCCCATTCTCACAGCTGGATATGGGTGCAAAACAGGTTTGGCTTTGGGCTGAGTGGGTGTTCCATAACTTCAGGAAAAGCAGAAGCAGAATATAAGAAGGGTTTCATCCATTTTTTTTTTTTTTGCACCACACATGGTGCTCTCAAAATCCTGAATTTAATGTGATTCATTGGGATCTGGAAATGAGATGTTTTGTTTTGCTTCCTCATCTTTTGATGACAGATTAGGGAAATGTGAAGCAATTTCTGAGAGGAAACTGGAAGAAGCAAGGTTTTTAGAACACTGAATTCCTAAATGCTCTGGAATATTTTAAAGTGGCAGATTCATAGACATCAATATGGGTTGACCAAACACTTTGGTGTAAGGAAATCTGCAGCTTTGGCACAAGAACAACCTAAACACAGGAATGGGAAAGAATTCCCTGGGGCCTGGTTGGGTTTACTCCCATTGGGAGACATTTCCAAACCCAACCACCTCATAGAGAGCTCCAATAATCAGAACTGAGAGTTTTTCCTCCATTAATTGTCTGCAGGGATTCCCCTGGGAGCAGCAGCATTGCCAGCAGTGCCAACGGCAGGAGCAAATGGAGTCTCACCAAGGATGTGGGGTCAGCTCTCAGCTGAGATGGACACACCCTGTCCTCTGAGCACAGACAGTTTCCACCTCTGTGAGGCCCAGCCAAATTTCCACCACCTGGCAAAATAATTTTGGGCAAAACTTGTTTTTTCCCCCATTACAAACCTGTAGGTTGGGAATGACGAAACAAGCTCTGAAACTTCCCCTGAAAGGAGCTGAAAAAGTAATGGAACAGAAAATAAAAAGAGGTTGAAAACAAAAAGCAATCTGCCATTAATTTTTTTCAACTTTTTGCTTGACTGGAAAAATTGAAAAAATTTCAATTCAGGTTAACTCAAAATGTATTTTTTCTTCCATTTGGCCATTGAACCAAGAAAAGTGTTGTCTCTTAGCTCTTACTGGTACCTCTCTTTGTTCAGTGCTGTGGTTCATTGCCCCTGTTTTCGGGAGGCAGCTCCAGCTCTCTAATTGTGGCTGCTGTGCTGGGGAGGCCGTGGAGCAGAAGCTCCACTGGATGATTATGGGTTATTTTGTTTTAGTGGAGGAGAGGAGAATCATCACTGGCCCACACTATCATTTGTGTCTCCTCTCCACAGTCAGAGCCCCCAAGGACTCACATTTAATGTCATTACCCAGGGATCCCAAACTGAGAGCTCATTTCAGGGAAAAAACGTTGTTCTGTCAGTAAATGCCACTTTTGATGAGTGAGATGTTGTTCAGGAATGTGTTGACTTCAATCATGTTTTATTTGAGAAAAAAAAAAAGCCACAGAGTGGAACTGTTTTGATTTTCCTTTTGAAGTGATTTTTCATTTTAGCTTTTTTTTTCCCCCATTGGTATTAAAATTCTATTCAGTTTTAAAAAGTAGAACAGGTGGGAGACATTTCAGTCATTAAACCCAGGAGGTTTAAGTGATCCCCAAAGCTTTTGCATCTGCTCAGAATTTTACAAGGGGGAAAAATCCCATCCCAGAGTTTAAGAAAATGAATGAGAATTTGTGAAGTCTCTCAGGAGAATTATAAAATCACAGAATGGACTGGGTTGGAAGGGACATTAAGGGTCATCCAGCCCCTCCCCCCTGCCTTGGGCAGGGACAGCTTCACCTGGACCAGGTTGAAGAATGGGCAAAATAATTCCTACAAAGGCTTAAAATTCCCTATGAGGACAAAAATCCTGTCTCCAAACTTCATACCAGATCTGTATTGGGTTCTTTTAGTTTATATAAAATATTTTGAGAGCTCTCATTTCCAAGGTAGATCTGGGACTCTGGTGACATCCAAGTTAAATGAGAGACTTCCAGCATCTCAGGGATCCCCATCCTGGGGTGGATCAGAGCTCTGGGGACCCCATAAACACCTCACATCCCACCCTGTGCCTCGCAAGTGGGACTGTTTGTGGGGTTCCCAGTGCCTGAGCACAGCAGCCCTGGGCTGGGGCACAGCACGCTCACATCCCCTGGGTTCAGCCTGGGAGTGGAGCCTGCAGGAGGGGAATGGGATGGGGGAGTTTCCTTCACCTTTCAGCAGGGACAGAGCCAGGGCACGGCCGGAGCTGGGCCAGGGCAGGCTCAGGCTGCAGAGCAGGGAAAGGTTCTTCCCCCAGAGGTGCTGGCACTGCCCAGGCTCCCCAGGGAATGGGCACGGCCCCGAGGCTGCCACAGCTCCCGGAGCCTTTGGGCAGCTCCAGGGGTGCCCAGGGTGGGATTGCTGGGGTGCAGGAGCTGGATCAATGATCCCTGTGGGTCCCTTCCCACTCAGGATATTCCACGATTCTGGGATTTTTCTTCCTTTCCCCCTGCTCAGACCTTGTGCTCTGCTTTATTCTGAAGTCACCCAAGACCCTCTCCTGCACCTCCCGAGGCAGCACCAGCTCTCCCTGTCCCACAAGGTCCCATCACTTCCCTGGATAATAAATCCCCCAATTCTCCCCCTGGCTCAGCTCCCTGCCTTTCCCCTCACCTTCGGTGCTTTGACAGCTGCTCCCGCCCCCACCTTTTGTCAAAACACGGCTGTGATGTGAGCCCCATCAGCCCGGGATTGACATGAGATTGACATGTGATGGACATGTGATGGACATGTGATGGACAGCAGCCCTGGCAGGGGCAGGGCTGGCAGCCCGGGGTCACAGACTGGAGCAAACAAGGGAGACCCCAGCCCAGCCAAACGTGTCCCTGACACTTCGGGAACAGCCACCTGGGAAAGTTGTGGGGATTTAAGGTCCTATTTGCACCCTCTAATCCCTAGCCAGGTGACCCCGGCAGTTTTTGCCTCTCAGGGCAGATTTCAGTGCCCCGTTTCCAAATGGTTCCAATGCTCCTTGCCCTGGGCATTCCTCGATGTTGATCTTAAATTTGCCAAGTGCTTGGAGCAGGGTGCGGGAGTAGGGCAGAGCAGAGCAGCTGAGGGTTCTCTGCTCACACCAGCTCCCATTTCCCTCCTCTCCTTAGGTGGGCTCTAAGGAATTCTGCTCCTGTCAGTGGGGACACCAATAAATGTGTGCAAACATTGGTGGGTACAACCTGGGGCTCCTCCCGTGGTGGAGAGAACAAAGGCATTGGAAAACTCAGTTTTCTCCTTCCTCCTCCAGAAAGGGAATTTGGAGACAGACAGAAATAATTACCCATTACCCATTCCATCTTAATTACCAGGAGTGGAATTTCTTCTTTTGATTCATGGCACATTAAAGTTATTCAAACAATCCCTTGAAAATTATATGGCTGAACTAAACCTGAGTTATCTACCTGTGACCACAGCAAAACCTGGGGAGAAAAGCCTTTCTTCTGCTGTGGCACTGCCAAGTGTCAGCTCCAAATGGGCCTGTTTTGGGAAAGAACTGACATTTTTCATCCCCAGATAGCCCCATTCAGTTGTGTTAGGGGAAGAATTCATAAAGCCAAAAGGTAACTCTGAAAAGCTCTCACTTCAACCCTCCCGGTGAGGTTTAACCCCAGCCAGCAGCTCAGTCCCACCCAGTGGGATGGGAGAGGATCCAGAGGGTAAAAGGGGTGTCCCCAGGCTCTGTGCTGAGTTTGGGGCCACTGAGAGCCCCAAGAGGCACGGGGCTTCCTCCTACAGCCAGGGTGTGATGGACAACACCAATCCAAGCCGGGGATGCCACTTGGCTGCCCATCGAAAATGCGAGGCAGGAGCTGCAGGGCAAATCCCGATCCCGTCCCTCTGCCCTGGCAGTCCCAGGGAGCAGCCAGTGGGCACCTCCAGCCCCCTGCAGGCCCTGCTGCTCCTCCTCACCAGCGGCCCTGGTGTGCAATAATCCATCAGATCACTCTCCCCGATAATTGCAGGGAATTATTTTTCCCCCCCAGGTTCAGGGGGGCTTTGGGTTTCTTGTTGTCACTGCAGGTTTATTACCAAGTGTATGAAAGAAATTCAAGCTGCGCTGCTGAGTTTCAGAGCTGTGCAGGGCAAGGCAGTGCTGTGATTTCTGTGCTCCAACCCCGCTCCCTGGGAAAGCTATTTGTGGAGATGCTTTCAAGCTCCAAATCAATGTGCAGTTACTGTTTACCATGAAAATGAACATTTCAGCCTCTTCCACTAAAAGGGAGAGAAATTTTCGAGTCACCTGCCATTTAAATGGCATCTCGCACACAGTCACTAATTTAATGCAAATCTGATACAGTTTCCTTGTATTTGTCATTTCAGAGCATTTTTGTGCTTGTAGTTTTTACGCAAATGCTGCTGCTCCAGTGCTAACTGAGTCTGTACAGTGATCACTTCAATACCAGTAATTACAGCTGGGGTGTCAGTGCTGCCTCTCCAGGCTCTCTGGCACCTCTCTTTTATTGCTGGGAGAGAAGTGAGATCTCACTGTCAGTGGGGCTTTGTTTGCAGTGCCTTTCTCCACTCCAACTCTGATCAATATCAAAATCTCAGCAAATGTTCCAGGTGACAGTAAACAGAAGCCTGTGGATCTGGGGAAAAGCAACAAAACCTGCGGATGGATGAAAAGGACTCAAAGCTGTGCTTTCCAGCAGAAATGGCTCCTCTGACCCCGCTGGGGCCAGGCCCAGCCCCCTCTGTCCAGCACCCTCGTCCTGGCTGTGTCCAGGGTGGAGACACTGAGGGCCTCAGGGATTTATTGCTCCAAACCATTCGGCCAAGGGGAGAATGGCTGAATCTGGGGAGTTTCCCAGGCCAGCCAGGAGGAAGAGAGGAGCCCGCCCGATTTTTGTGTCTCTCTGAGGCCCCTCTTGAGCCCTCAGCTCAACACCAACTGTGCTGCTGCTCCTTCCTACAGAATTCCAAAACACTTTCTCCCTGTGGTAGCAGAGCAATCCCAACCCCAGTTTGCACTGGTCCAACTGGAGATCAGCCCAATTTGTTCAGCAAACCCTGCCAGCCCAGGGTCTTGCCCCGGGTCCTGCTCCCACCGTCAGCCACATTCTGGCTCTCAAATCCTGTAGGCTGGCCCTGGGACAGGGATGGAGTGAGCTCGGTGACAGCCAGAATGAAACATGACACACAATCATTGTCGAGGAGAGATTAACGGGCAGCCTTTGGGGAAAGAAAAAAAAAAAAAAAAAAAAAAGAACGTTTCATTTTGTCCTCAGTGCTCTTGACAGGAGAATCGGCTGTGAGTTACTCAAAGTGCAGTGAAAGCTGAGCTGAGTGCTGCTGGCTGCAGCTCCTCCAGGATCCGGGAATGAGGATGACTCCCCTACTCTTCTGCTTTGATAGAGATAAGGCTGAAATGCACTTCAGATTAGGAGGGCTTGGGCTGTGGGAAGGTGATGGGGACGCGGCAGAGGATGTGAGTGCAGAATGTAAACAGCAACGTGGGGAGAAAATAATTGAAAAGAGTCTGCCAGGCAGAATGAGGGACTGGGAGAGGTCAGCACCATCGGCTGCCTTCTGCCAGGGTGTGCAGAGACACCGCCGGGATCTGGCAATTAAATCCCTGGCACGGAGGAGCTGCTGCTGCGGGAAACAGCTCAGAACTCGGAGCAGAGTCGGGCACCTTCTGTACTTGGCACTGCATGGACCGGCAAGGGGGGAGCAAACAAAGAGCTAAAATCAGCAAAACCTGGGGAAAACAGAGGCACAGGGCAGCAGGTGATGTGGGGAGGGATTTTGGAGCAGCACATGTTTTTTCTTGCTTTTTAAGCCAAAGCCTCATGCATCTGTCCTGCTCCTCAGAAGGGCTGGAACAGGCTGGGGGGATCACAGGGACCCCACAGCACAAGGGACACGTCAGGGAGCGGAGCAGGGAAATGTTGAAGTTTGGGATTGAGGATGGACTGCTCATCCAGGGCCACGTGGCTACAGGAACAGAAGTTTCTGGTCCTTCAGAGCAGCCAAGTCCTGCCCAGGGCACAGCAGTGCAGTTCAGCTCATTCTTCTTCAGGATCCTGCTCCCTGACCCAAGTTCAGGCATTCTGGTGCCAAAAAGCCAGGAACCATCAAAGGCATGTGTGCAGATCACAGATCTCTGAGCCCACCAAGGGGCTGCTGTGAGCCTGGACGAGAGGCAGAGACTCCTGATGGGAGCTGGAAAACTGCCAGGGCCAGGCTTTGGGCTGATTTGCATGAAATGCAGATAAGCACCATCAACCCCTTTTAATTCTGATGAGGCACTCAATAGAGCAGCTGGATGGCAACTCAAGGGCTTCAGGGAGAAGGCAGCAGGATGTTCCCAGGGACTGATGCCCCCAGTTCTGAGTTTTCCATTGTCCAGGCTGTGCTGACCCATCCATGAGCCTCAGGAACGTCCCTTATTTGTCATTTCCAGGTCAGCAGGCTCTGGTCCTTCCCAGAGTCCTTTTCTTGCAGACAGGATGCAAAATATGCCTGATGGAGATGGAGTCCTGGAATGGTTTGGGTTGGAAGGGTCCTGAAAGCCCACCCAGTGCCACCCTCTGCCTTGGGACACCCTCCACTGTCCCACGGTGTTCCAGTCCTTGGACACTGCCAGGGATCCAGGGGCAGGCACAGCATTTCACTGAGTGCTCCCCACTGTCCTCTGCACAAGTTCAGGAATGTTTAGGAATGAGAGTCGCCACCCAGCTCTGAGCTGCTGCATTGGTGTGGTAAAGGCAGAAGGAAAGAGAAAAGGTAGAAGGGAGGATGGATTATTATGAGTACCGAGAAAAGGCAGATTATTACAGCTTTACTGAACTACTGTATCACCAAAAGGTTAAAAAGGAGGCATTTTTCGAATACCTCCAAATTGTTCTTTCTGCTTTCTTGAAGAGGAGACAAAGGAAAAAACTAAATACAAATGAAATTAAATCAAATGAGTTCCTGGACTGCTTAATATGGTATTTTACCCCCATTTAAAATCTCCCTCAGGAGACAAGGCTGATTTAATAAGCCTGAGAGATGTTGCGGCGATGACTAAAATGCCTTGATGAAAGCACAACTTGGCTGGGGCTGCATTAGCCTGGGAAACTTGTTCCAGCTTCTTAAGAGGAGTCTTTTAATCCACTCTTGAGATGGAAAGAGAGGATCAGGCAGACGACATCCATAAAGGGAAAAAAAGGCTCCATGCATTTAACACAGGTCCGCATGGAAACTGCTCTAATTGCAGTGTTAATTGCCAGGTGGGACAGTTTAACTGGAGAATCCAATGGAGATGCACTGGAGGCCAGAGGGTACCTTTAGTCACTGTCATCTTTAGTTCTGCATGTCCAAAGCTGCAGTTTGCAGTCGGACCCCCTGATGGATTTACCATTCCAGCAGCCAGGATGGGGAAGGGACAGAGTTCCCTCCTTCAGGATGAGGGGACAACTCCTGCAGTTCAGTGCTGACATCCCAAACGTTCCCCAGGGGCAGGGTCTGCTGGGAGGAATCATCAACCCAGAGTCTCCGAGACCTGGAGGGATGTTCTGGGCCCATGGCTGGGAGCCACCAACACTTCCCAACCAATGACAGAATTATGGGATATCCTGTGTGGGGAGAGACCCACAGGGATCATTGAGTCCAACCCCAGGCCCTGCCCAGACCCCGCAGCAATCCCACCCTGGGCACCCCTGGAGCTGCCCAAAGGCTCCTGGAGCTGTGACAGCCTCGGGGCCGTGCCCATTCCCTGGGGAGCCTGGGCAGTACCAGCACCTCTGGGGGAAGAACCTTTCCCTGCTCTGCAGCCCGAGCCTGCCCTGGCCCAGCTCCAGCCGTGCCCTGGCTCTGTCCCAGAGCAGAGACCCGTGCTCAGCCTTCTAACCTGTCCTGCCTTTGAGGGACTAAGCAGCTCCTCACAATTCCGTATCACTGGCAAAACCAACTTCGTGCTGCTCTGGACAGAGCCCGGACAGAGAGGGATGAGGATGAACAACCCACCTGGAAATCAAGGCGTGGAGATCAAGGAGCTTCCCAGCCCTAATTCCATCCAGCCCTGCCAGTTCCAGCCCTGCTGATCCCACCCCAAATGCTCTCAGCTGTGATGGTTGAGCACAAGCGGCCACTCCTCCCACACTGCCCCAGCCCTGCCTGTCTTGCACAACACCTGGCTGGAATTTGGGATTTATGAACGCTTGGAGGGAGGCAGAGGATCCTGATCCCCCCCATCCTGCTTTCCTGCAGTGGTTGTGGCTCAAGGAAGCTGCTCTTTGCCTAAATCTTCCTGTGTGGAGCTCAGGGAATGCTCTGGAATTGTTCACATTCAATCTTTTCCCACTGAGGGTGAACACAAACCTCTCTGCATATGCTGGTAAATTCCTGACCTTGGAATAAAAACACAAGGAGCTGTTTTCAGCAGCGGCATCGCAAAGCAGGTTTTCCAGGTGTTGGACTACCTCTGTCACTTTCTGACTGCAAAGAAACTCTGTCAATGTGCTTTTATTTCACCCCCAAAACACCAGAGAAGCTTCTCCACTCTGGAGCCCCCCACTCAGGAGAAGGAACTCTCACTCTCAGAACTGATTTCCTGATTATTTTGTGGCTTGGCAGCATTCTCAAGAAAAGCCTTCCTGCAATGCTCCTGTCGCAGGTGCGGTGACAAAGGCAGAAGATTTGGTGTTTAGAGCAGAAAGGCACAGGGGGAGGATGAGGGAATGACTTCAGGCCTTGGCTTTGGAGTCTGGGAGAGCTCAGCCCCTGCACAGCTGAAATCTGTCATTTATCTTGGTGGCTAAATGGAGATTTAGCCAGAGACCATTTTCTGCCTTAACTTTTGCAAGTTTTTAGTGAAACCTGTGATACTCCACACATATCCACGCTTGCAGAACTTTTTGATTTATTAGTCAAATGTCTTCACTGAAAAATTTGACTGAAAAAATAGAAAATCTGTGGCATGATTAAAATAATAATAATAAAAAAGTCAGTGTCTGTTTAAACATTTTATTTTTAAAAAACAAGGTCATCAGTAAACCCGGCAGCTATAACAGCAGCCAACTGCTAAAAGGTTTGGATTTATAAACCCACTTTCAAGAAATATTTCAATTTCTAGTCAACTTTTGCAAGACACAACCCCATAACAAAAGCAAAGCCAGACATGCCATGAAAAAATCAATGCCTATTTCAGGCTCCAGACTTTCATGAGCTGCGCTGAGGTGAAATGTAAACCCATGCCTGCCAACAGCGAGTTCTGACAGCCCTTTTTGTGCAGCAAATGCAAAATTCTCCATCAGCTGCTGAGAGGAGCGGGTCTGAGTTGCACGGACATGGCTTGGGACAGCAGCACCGTGTGCCACTGAGAGCTGCGGGGACAGGCAATGCCCCCAGCACTGGGGGGCTGCAGGAACAGGGGATGGCTTGGGCAGCACTGATCCCCTGGGGATGGGGATGGAGCGGGTTCTGTTTCAAGGGGTTATTCTCCAGTGCTTTCTGCTCTGTGGAATGCCAGTAAATGACACTGGATCACAGAGCAGCAGTGGGGTTGGGGTTAGGGTGTAATCCCACACAGTGCTCAGAGCCTCTGGCATAGAAATCCAAACTCAGCTTTGTTTCACTCCAGGAATACACCAGGGAATGCAAAACCCTCCTCAGTGAACGCAAAACCCTCCTCAGAGAATGCAAAACCCTTCTCAGCTGGAGCTGGAGCTCCTTTCGAATCATGACAAAGAAAAAGGGGTGGTTGATGATGCTCTGAGGGGCTGAGTGTGGGGAGGGCAGGGGAGGCTCCCCGGTCCATGCTGATAGAACCAGGGCATTCCTTGGTGGCTTTGTCCTTGGGGTGCTCAGGGTTGTCCCTCCTCTTCCCCCTCCAACTCAGATTCAAGGCAACCTCGGACTGGTGCAGCCCCAGCTCTCCACTGTCCCCTCTCTGCTCTCTGTCCCCATCCTGAATTAAAGGCAGGACAGCCAGGGCTGTGCTCCCCTCTCTGCTGGCTGGACCTTGTGGGTCCTGCCTGATGTAATTTAGACCCTCAAAGCTTAACTCTTATTTAATTTCATTAGTAACTTTGAGTATCTGTGACCTGGGTTAGCACCTGGGGACCTGACTGTCGTTTGCTGCAGGAAATGGGTGAGGTTTGGATGCTGTTGAGATTCTCATGCATCACTTCATGATGCCCCCAGGTCCACAGGGCTCTCAAAGGTGAGAGCCTTTGGTCTGCACAGCTCCTGCCTCACCTCAGAGAGAGATTCCTGATTTCTGCTTCATTTAGGGGGCAGCAGGAGGGACATGGAGCAGCACGCTCCCATCCAATTCAGAATTAGAAACCCCTCAGAAATCCCCATCTGCCTAAAGGCCGAATTATCCCCAGCAGGAACAAACTGGGCTCGGTGAACATAAATGATCAGAGCTTTGTAAAGGCCGAGTGTACCGGTACAAAGCGGTGATTGCACCATCTCCCGTGGGGACGATGTTTCCTTCCAAGAAGTGACCCTGGCCCAGCCCTGGAGCTGCCCTGGGCAGTGACAGCCCCGGCTGGGACAGCCCGGGCTCTGTGCCCTGCTCAGCTCCCCCAGTTTCCACAGGGACAGCAGGGGTGCAGCCCTGGGAGTGGAGCTGCAGCCCTGCCGGGCCGGCCTGGGAGCACGAACACAGCCACACTCCGGGGATTTATCGTCCCAGAAGGATGCCGGCCTTCCTTCTGCCTGGGCCCTCCTCAGGCCTGGTTGAAAGGTCGCTTCTGCTTTTCTGACTCCGCTTCCAGAGTCACTCCAGGCCAAGCTCAAAGGGAAGCTCAAAACAAAGGGCAGAGGATCCTGCCCTGCTGCTGGGACATTCCTGCTCGGGAGGGAGCTCCGGGACAATGGCAGCCCTAGCAGGGCCCTCAGCAGGAGACATGAGCCAGAAGCTGGGCAAGGAATTATTACTTCTGCTTCTGTTCCATTATGCTTTATGCTAAAAGACTTAAATGATCAATGCTGTGTTAATAAATTTCATTTGGCTCATTTAATAGATGACTTAGTAGAGGAGTGAGTTTGGCTACGGTCAGTAATGAATTAATAACTATGCAAGGAGCACATTCCCTCACAGAAATACTTTGTCCTGGCATAATTCTTTATTCCAGGGGAAACACAGAGGCAGCAGGACTGTGCTGCCTCTCTGGGACCACAGGTGTAACTCAGATTTGGAGACAGGAGTGAAATGTTCCTTTAGGACAGGGGTTAAAGGAGTTGCTTTCCCAACTGGCCCGAGTGCCCCCATTGTTTCCTCACTAATGGCACCAATTTCCCGGGGCATGGAGAGCATAGGCCTGACAGCAAAACTGGAAATGAAGTTTGTCAGCTTTGCTCAGCTGCATCCAGGAGTTAACACCTGGCTGGGCTGGTGTTTGCAGTGCAGCTTTTTCAGCTGCTGGCCCCAAACTCCTCCAAAACCCCCTGTGGATGATGCAGCAAACAGAGCATGGACTGGATGTTCCTTATGGGTCCCTTCCAACTCCAGGTATTCCGTGATTCACCCACTCGAAACCTCTCAGTTTTGCTCGTTTCTTTAGCACTTAAGCGGCACTTTCCCTGCACAGCCCCAGTCTGTTCCTGCTCATGCTGGCAGTGATTGATGGGGATAATTCCTCCCCACTTGCCCTGGCTAGCCTCTTCTGCAGCTGCAAACAGCTCTGCTGCTTCCACAGAGCCATCTCCCCTCCAGCCCGGGCCTGCCTGGCTCTCACAGGCCCAATTCTCCAAACCTTTCCATCATTTTTGTGACTCCCCAGCCAGTATGTGCTGCTGGGGGTTTGTGATGTGCATCAGACTGATGGAACACCTGGACCAGGCTGGGTTGGGGCTCACCTGGGCTGGGGCTTGCCTGGGCTCTCTCTGGGCAGCCCTTGGAGCTGCAGGGACCCCACAGATGATCGCCCTGAAGGGGGGACAACACAGCTGGGACAAGCAACGGGAGGGGACAAAGAAAGCAGCTGGAGCTGCTGGGGCAGCAAATGCTGTGCAGGAAGCTCAGGGGATGCTCTGCACACAGATCACAGAATCCTGGAATGGTTCAGGCTGGAAAAACTCCCACCACTCACCCCAGCGAGTCCCATCCCTCTTAGACACTCCCTGTGTTTTATCAAGTCCTACCCAACCCTCACAGCTGGAAACAGCTGGAAGCTGAGGCAGCAGGGCAGGGCAGCTTCTGGAAGTGTCCTCTCCCAATTCCAGGAGATCCCAAGGCATGGAACCCACATGGTCCCCTCACCCTCTCTGCACTGCCATGACTCCTTTGGCTGGTCCTGTTCCTGGGTTGCTTCTGGAAGGGGAGCAGGAGCTGTGGGAGGAGCCAGGAAGGGATTAGGAACCAGGGAGGGATCAGGAATCAAGGAGGAATCAGGAGCCAGGGAGGGATCAGGAACCAGGAACCAGGGAGGGATCAGGAACCAGGGAGGGATCAGGAATCAGGAGCCAGTGTGGAATCAGGAACCAGGGAAGGATCAGGAACCAGGAATCATGGAGGAATCAGAAACCAGGGAGGAATCAGGAGCCAGGGTGGAATCAGGGTCCCTGCACACATTGTCTGATCCTGGAGATCTGAGCCTGCTCGTTGCCCGCCTTGTGTCCCGGGACACCAGCACTGCTCAGGGGTTTGGGATGCTGGGAGCAGAATGCCACACCAGACCTGCTGATATCCAGCAAATATCCTGGATGTGCTGCTTCTACATAAAATGAGGTCATTTGCCTAAAAAAACCAACCCAAAACCCGCCTGCAGGATTAAAATTGCTCCTAATAAACAACAGGGCTCCCTCTGCCTCCAAACACAGGGATAAGAGCTTCAGCAGAGATGGAGTGGCTTCAACCATTCTGTGATTCTGTACCTTGGAGCAGCTGGGTTCTGCCCCCAAAGCCCTTTTTGTCTCTTTCTCCCCCATTGGCAGGAGCAGAGCAGGGGCAGGTTTCTGCCTGAGAAGCACAAACAGTTCCCATTCAACAACGGAAGCAATGAATGTGCTGAGTGCAATCACTGCCAGAGCTCGTGGCTGCTCCAGCAGTCTGAAACCTGTCTGCTGCACATTTTGAGATGATGGAAAGTGCCAAACTGCCAGACAGAGTGTGCAGGGAACGTGGCCTGAGAGCCGCAGTGAGGGCGGGACGGAGCCTCTGCTGAGGGGGCAGCAGGGCCGGGCATCTCTCACTGCAGTGACCGCAGCCCAGAGTGACCTCAGGCACCTCCGAGTGCCCAGCCACAATCGCCACTGATGGCAGGAAGGACCAAAGCTCTGTGCCAGCCTCAGCTGTAGCCCAGGGGCTCAGACCCCCAGGGATGTTTTTCTCTGCCTTCCAGCAGTTAATGTCCCCAAAACACGGGGTGAATTCCCTGCTCCAGAGTGCAGGAAATGGCATTTATCATCAGAGTGCCTCGGGTGCCAACCAGACCAAACCCACTGCGCAGCCCCACAAAGGAGCTGCCTTTGGCATCCCACCCGGGAGTGAAAAAATCCCTGTAGGTAGTAAAACCCCACCCTTGTCCTATGAAGATCTGGCAGGAGCTGTGTGTCCCTGTCATTAATGTCACTGCCCCAGCTCAGATCCAGGCTCACCTTGGCTTGAGGTCACCCAGCTGAAACCTAAACCCTGTGCATGTGCAGGTACCAGGGCAATCCTGTTTATCTCCTGCTCGGGGGCTCAGCCTTGTTTTCCCTGAGCTTGCTGAAAAAACAGAGATAAAATCCCCTGTCCACAGCCCTAGAGCTGCCACCAAGTCCTGTGTGCAGCGGGCCCTGCTGGGGCTTTCAGTGGCTGCTGAGATAAGGGAGGAGTTGCAGCCATGGAGCACTGAGATAAGGCACCACACACAGATCAGGGATTTCTCCTGCCTGGCATCCAAGTGGACACACAGCTGACCATGTACAGGTGGCTGCTGGGACCTGGCCACTGTGCCCTGCTGTCCCCAGGCAGGGTGGGCACTGAGACCCCTCTGTGTGCAACAGCTGAGAGCAGAGGACAGAGAGCAGATAACAGAGAGCAGAGAACAGAACAGAGAACAGAAGAGATAACTGAGAATAGAGAACAGAGAAGCAGCCCCTGGGGCTGGAGGAGTCACAGGGACCCACCCTGTGCCCCCAGAGTGACCAGAGAGCTGGACACTGAGGGGCTGTGGCAGGAGAGAGGTTGTGGAAATAATTGGAACAAAGTCCTGGGGAAGAGGTGGGTTTGGAATTGTCCTGGGAGCTGAGCAGAGGCTGTCCTGGCATTGGGGTGAGGCTGAGCTCTCCCAGGGTTTGTTGTTCAGGGCTTTTCTGTTTGATTCAGGGCCTTCTCCTGGGAATGGGATGCTCCTGTGCCTTGGGAGGAGTGTCAGGCTGTGTCATAGAGGCATGGCGTGGTTTGGGGTGGAAGGAACCTTAAACCCCATCCAGTGCCACCCCTGCCCTGGCAGGGACACCTCCCACTGCCCCAGTGCCCAGCCTGGCCTTGGGCACTGCCAGGGATGCAGGGGCAGCCACAGCTGCTCTGGCAATTCCAGCCCAGCCCCTGCCAGGGAACAATTCCTGCCCCATCTCCCAGCCAGCCCTGCCCAAAGAAGTGACAGGAATGTTTCACAGACTAAGATTCCTCCTTTCAAAACACTGACCTTCCAAATTCCCCTCATTTTAACACAAAAGAAGAAAACTCTGAGCTTTCAGCCTCCCCTTCCCCCAAAACACACCTTTTCTTTGGCTGGGATTGGAGTGATTTTAGTTTCCGTTGTGGCTGCTGAGCCAAAGAAGTGCCTTTCTCTCTGTGCTGCAGCTAATTTAGAATTGCTGCATAAATTGTCACTTAGCTTTGTGCCCAATATCTGACTGCAGCTCAACTCATATTAAAAATTAGACAGGTGCTAAATGCAGCTTTAATGTTTGCACTTATAGGATGATCCTTCTCCCACTTCTTCTGTGATCACTCCCTTTCCTGTGCCAGAGAGAGAAAAGGATTCCCAAAGAGCCTGGCTAGGTATTGCAGCTGGGGAAAATCCACCCTTTGCCTTCCAGCTTCTGCCCTGCCCGGGGCCTGATGGGGTGGGAACATCCCTCACTCCTCACCCCTCATCCCTCACCCCAAATCCCTCATCCCATAGGCAGGAGCTGCTCCTATTGCTGTGGGTATGAGAACAGAGCTGGGAAGGGTCTGGAGCCCCAGGAGGGGCTGAGGGAGCTGGAAAGGGGCTCAGCCTGGAGAAAAGGAGGCTCAGGGGGCCCTTGTGGCTCTGCACAACTCCCTGCCAGGAGGGGACAGCCGGGGGGTCGGGCTCTGCTCCCAGGGACAGGGACAGGAGGAGAGGGAACAGCCTCAGGCTGGGCCAGGGGAGGCTCAGGGTGGATTTTGGGAACATTTCCTCATGGGAAGGGCTGTCCAGCCCCGGCACAGCTGCCCAGAGAGGTTTGGAGTCCCCGCCCTTGGAGGGGTTTAACAGCCCTGTGGATGTGGCACCTGGGGACACAGTCAGAGTGGGAGAACAGGTGGATTTGATGATTCCAAAGATCTTTTCCCATGATTCTGCAGAAAATCTCCCAAGGAATGGTACCAGCCCTGTGCAGGTACCTGGGATGGGAAGGGTTGCTGTGAGCTCTCCGTGCCCAAAGGAGGAATGGGCTGTGAATTCCATGGGAATTCAGGTTTGTGGGTTTGGTTACCCCTTTATCCAGCTGGGTAAGGAAGCCCAGAGAGCCCCTGAGGTTACTGGGAAGGGATGTTCTGGGGTAAACTGCTGCAATGAGAGGGCCTTGAGGCTCAAAACATTCTTCATAGATTGTCCCAAACCCTGCAGGATGCAGCAGCACCTGCACCTCCTCAGAGAGGATTTATCCTCATGCCCTTGTGTGCACAAACCCAAATCATCCTAATTTAGAACCAGAACTGTCCCCAAAGTTCTGAATGTCTTCTACCCCTCCATCATCCTCTCTGTGCATACTCCCCTGAAGAAAAGCCCTGAACTTTACACCAAATTCTCTTCATCAAAAGACACAAGAACCCCCCAGAGCGATCTCCCAAGTGCCACATGGAGCAGTTGCTGTAGATAATCCCTATAAAGATTAATGCCTCAGAAAATGTTTGTTCCTGGAGCCCAGCCCAACACCACAAACCATCTGTCAGGTCCAGGACAGCAGCCACAGGGACAGGGGGCTGCACATGGCACAGGAGAGGATGGATTTGGCACCAAGCTTGGCGCAAGGGCAGCTCCTGCAGCTGCAGCCTCATGAGGGACCAGTATGGGAGAAGAATAATCCCGTAAATAAATGCAAGGGGAAGAGTTTGGAGCAGAGTTTTCATGCAGCTCATTGAGCGTCCTGAGACTTTTAAAGGATTGGGTTATTCCGAGCATTTTGGGGCTGCTGAATGGGTTATTCCCAGCCTACGGGGTCCTACAGGAAAGACTTCATTTGCCATAAGGGGCTGTGATTGGCTTTGCAAATGCCAGGAAGGCTCTGGCTCCATCCCAATGCTCTCTGGAGAGCAACAATTTCTTATCCAGAAATCTCAGGGAGGTGTTTTTTGTTTTTTTTTTTCCAAAAAGAGAGGGGCTGGAGATGCTGCTAAGCCATGCACGAGGGGCTGTGGGGACATGAGGGCTCACTCCTGGGCTGGAGCAGTGGAGGGGTGCAAGACCCTGAACAAGAGATGTGGGACGACAGGCGGCTCTTCAGAAAATGCTGTTTATTGCACAGACGATGCTACAGCAATCCTGGGTTGTGGGTGACAGAGCCAAGCCTAAAGCTGCCAGCTACAGCTCATAGGCAAGCCTGAAGCCACCTTAATTCTGGATACAGTGCATTTGTCCTGGTTTAGGGCAAATTTGGGCGGAAACCTCCGAATGGGGCTCCTCTGGAAAAGCAAACCCAAACGGCCCCTCCCCCACAACTGGTCTGGAAAAAACTTCTATGGAGGAAAGTGGAAAAAGCTATTTATTTAACAAACAAAGTGCCCACAAGCACACAGAATGAATAATATGAAACAATAAAACCTTTTGTTGAAGTGCGATGGCAAACTGAGAAAAGTCCTTGTTGTGAGTGCAGTTCGTCTCTCTCAGTCTCTTATCAATTCTTCTGGCACTGGAGAAAAATGCCGTCCTGGGCCCCAGAGGGCACAGGGGTGATCTCTCGGTTCTCCTCTGGGTTTTCAGTCCAGAGCAGGTTTAAACACTCCCAAGAAAAAGTAAAAAAAAAAAAAACAAACAGTCTAGGGAACTTCTCTGCCCTATCTGGCTAAAACTAACTAAAAAGCACAGGCGATCTCTGTCCCGGAGCAGTCTGTCTGAGCCTCAGCCGAACACACCCTTCAGGAGAAGAATGCAGAGGAGTAAAATAGTTTTTCAGAACAAACTGTGCACTCTGAGAATCAGTCTTAAAGGTACAGAACACAGTATACAGAACAGACGATTGGGGATACAGGCATCATAAAGTCACTCTAGGACAGCATTACATATTTTCTTTACTGGGCATCTTAATACGTAACAACCAATCAGCCTCATACACAATAACTGTACAATTACTTCCAGCCTATCATAACTATTATTACCATATTATGATCACTACTATCCAACCACGAGTTAGTATGTTACAGTTCAAGCTTAAAAATGTTTTTCTGTCTTCTTGCAGTGGAAAATTCTTCTTACTTGGTAAAAAACATGTTTTTTGTTTGCCTATGCTTTCCCTGAGATTTCACTTTACTTGGTAAAAATGTTTTAGTTTGTAGTCAACTTATCCTTTGCTCTTAGCCATAAAAGTCTCCTTCCAACTAATTTCAACATTTGTCCAGTAACAACTAACTCATCAATCTTTAATTTCAGACATCTTTTGTTCTTCTAGATCAAAACTTGCTTTCATTTCTAGAGAACCTTCTGCTAAGCAGTCATATCTGTAAAACTTTCCTGTTAGATTTTCATCTGCCCCAACAGAGGGGCTCAGGGCTCACGGACACAGGGAGCACCCAAGGGCTTCAGCAAAATTCCGGGGCTGGCTCCAGGCACAGCCAAAGGTCCCAAACCTCAGGGTCACTGACCCAGCAGCAAGCACAGAGCAGCAGAGAAACAGGAAACGTGACCCCTGAACCAGAGTGAGTAGATCTGCCTGGAAAGGGCTGCAAAAACCCCAAGTCCATGTCCCGGTGCACTGAGGGGCTGCACACAAAGCTGGAGCCTCGTGGGCTTGTCAGAGTTTGGGGGTGGCCACTGGGATGTGTCACATGCACTTTACTCTGCAAGGACCTGGGGTTTCAAATTCCCCAAAACAGGGTGGTAAACACAGGGTTATTCGGGATTTACAGCCCCTCAAATACAAGGACAGGCCAACCTCTTCTGCAACTCAGCATCAGGAATCTTTTCCCAGCTTCTTTAATGGGTAATAGGAAGTTTTCTCCATGAAAAATGCTGAAACAAAGGTTCTGATGGGAACTTAAAGGGTTTGAGGAGAAGAACCTGACAGCAAAAATGCAATGTCCCAAAATAACATCCATCTTCTAAAGAATTGTCTCTTAATTGATACAAACAGTTAAAACCAAAGCACTTCTAAAAGCAGCTGTGAGGTGATTTTTACTTTGTTTTCCGGGAAGGTAAAATTAAGGCCTTTTGTTTTTTGTTTTTCCTTTTTGTGCATAGACAATTTTCAAATCGTGAAATCCCCTGAAGAAGCAGAGCCTACTCTGGGATGTCTGGGGGATCACTGACGATGGAAGTAGTGACATTAGGATACTCTGGATGGCAAGAATGAGACTGATAAAACTCTGTATTGGTTTGGCATGAATGGTAAAAAAACCAATTGGTGATCTGCTTTGGAACTGACAGCCAGGGTGGCCAATCAGGTATAGGTGTACACCCCTGGGACACACAGCTTAAATACGAGTGGAATTTTAGGAACTCCCTCTTTCTTGCTGCGCGCCACCATGAGGTAATTTGGGGCACGGAGCAGCAGGGCCCGGCTCAGGGCCCGCTGCCCATGTGGCCGGGCCGGGGCAGCCGGGATGGGGCTGGGCCGGGGGGAGCCGAGCCGAGCCGAGCTGGGTCCCTGAGCC
>WBMY01013603.1:82365-101700 GCA_013397315.1 Donacobius atricapilla | reverse complement strand
CTGTTTCTATCTGTAAGTTGAGCCTGTTTTGCCTTTCTTCTAATCCTATTCCATAGTAAAAAGATAGATCACCACACTACGTTTCACAAAACAAATTCGGTGAATGGGAAACCATTACATTTTTTGATGCTTCCACCCGGTTAGAAACTTTACCCATTACAAACTCCCATTATTTCCTGTTTGCTCCCAACTCCCCAGCTCTGCTGAAAGCTCCAGCCTTGAGCTTTCCCTTTGGAAAAAGAACAAACCCAAGCTTCAGGAGTTTCTGGAGTAGAAAGTTGAAAATTTTGTGGAATCCTGGAATGGTTTGGGCTGGAAGTGACCATAAATCCCACGCATTGCCAGCCCTGCCATGGCAGGGACAGCTCCCAGTGCCCCAGGCTGCTCCCAGCCCCAGTGCCCAGCCTGGCCTTGGGCACTGCCAGGGATGCAGGGGCAGCCACAGCTGCTCTGTTCTGAGCCCATGGCTGAGCTGAATTTGTTAAATCAGCTGAAGAGCCCAAATGCAGCCCCAGCACGGAGCATCGTGCAGCAGCAGCTTTGGGGTTTGCTGGGAAAGGAAGCAGAGCTGGAATTGCTGCCCAGTGACAAGGGCAGCCGCAATTTCACTGCTCAGCCCCATTCATGAGACACTCCAAGATATTGACAAAACTGTTGATATTTTATTTTTAGTTCTCCTTTCAGATGCTTGTTGAGAGTAATTCTGGAAAAGCAGGTGTGGAAAGGGAAGGTATTGTGAGCCTGAACACTATTTTTCTATTTAGGATTTCTGAAAGTGCTTGAAAGTTTCTGCAAATGGAAAAGAAGACTCATTTATTTTCCAACCATGGTGTTGGCATGAGAAACCCAGCGGGAAGTGGCTCTCAAACACAAAGGAGTTGTTTCACCCAGCTCCTCAAAAAGGCTCTTACAGCACGAGCTGGGGGGCTGAGGGTGCAGGTGAATTGAAACTTGGGAACATCTGAACAGCCACAAGCTCTGCAGCAGCTCAGGACACGGAATTGGGCTGGGATGGGCTGGGAGGGACCTTAAATCCCACCCAGTGCCCCCCTGCCCTGGCAGGGACAGCTCCGCCTGCCCCAGGCTGCTCCCAGCCCCAGTGCCCAGCCTGGCCTTGGGCACTGCCAGGGATGCAGGGGCAGCCACAGCTGCTCTGGCAATTCCAGCCCAGCCCCTGCCCACCCTGCCAGGGAACAATTCCTGCCCCATCTCCCAGCCAGCCCTGCCCTCTGGCACTGGGAAGCCATTTCCTGTGAGGAAACAGGAAGGATCTGCACTTGCTGTGCCCTCACCTTCCCTGGCAGTCCTGGCTGCCCTGGCTGCAGGAGCTCGCTCCCCTCCACATTCCCGAGCTCCCAAAGCATGGAATGCTCTCCACATTTGCTTTTGGCCCGGACAGAGTTTCCAGAGATGTTCTGGAAACAGGAATGTAAATAAAAACACCAGAAATGTTTGAAATGCTTGATCAGAGCGGTGCTGTGGGCAGAGAGCCCCGAGCAGAGCCCCCGGGGCAGCTCCTCACATCCGTGGAGTTTATTAGAGCCTGGCTTTGTAAGGCTCCAGGAGCTGGGTGCTGACGGGTTTTGTTTTAGTTCTGGTAGCCTTGTGCCTAAGAAAGGTCTTCAATGAATTCCTAAAGCAGGCTGTGAAATGCTGTGAACCTTTGTCCCCTCCCCATCTCTCCTTTTGTTCCCTCACAGGAAGCCTCCTTCCCCGATTTTCGATTTTTGTGGCAATTTCAGTTTTATTCCAGTGTGCCCCTAAACCCCGTGGGGCTGTGAGCCCCAGCCCGGGGCTCGACGAGAGAGACTGCAAAGGGAGGGGACAGGGGGACAACAGAGCTTTGCCAGGGCTGAGTGGTCGCCATGAGGGGCTGCCAGGTGGGCTGCAATGGAATATTTTGGTATTTACAGGGAAGAGGAGGAACCCCCTAAACTGGAACAGCCTTCCTTGTGGGAACAGTACCACGATGTTTTAAGGGAATTTTCAGCCTCCGGTGCCAGTGAGCCCATGCCAGCCCTGCATGCAGGAGTGAGGCTGAAGGGTGGGCATGAATGTGGGAGGGGGATCAAGACCACCAAAGACCCCGGAGATTCTCCAGCCCGTTTCCGGAAAGGTCCAGAACACTGGGCATGATAATTAATTTGCACAGAAAGTGAGAAACTTCTTTCCAGGGAGAGGAAAGCCGACCTATTAAAAGGCCAGGGACAAACTGCCACCAATTTCCACACTGAGTGTGTCACTTACCAACAAACCCCATGAATTTTTGCAGACCCTCTGAAGTTTATTGCTCCTTTTGACCACAATATCTCTGAATCTTCAGTGCTCCCTTCCCCTTAAGGGGAGATCTCATTTGCCATCAATATTCTCCTTCAAGCAGCACAAAGGAAGGCGCTGTTATTACTTTGGGACGTTTTGTTGATCACTTCACACCTGAGGCTGGCACAAAGCACAGGCCGGGAGATCGGGGCTGGGATGGAGCCTTATCCATTTAGGGAGGGCCCCTCTGGAAAGCAGGATGTGTTTGTACAGACACAGCTGTTTCTCTGTGTTCTGTCCAAGTGTTTTGTGCTCCTGAAAGGCTCTTACCCGGGCCAGTTAATGAGACAGATTAATTCATGTAGCTCCTTGCAGCAGGGCTGGGCTGTCACTGGCAGGACAGGGCTTTGATGGTGTTATTCCTTATTGTCAACATGGGCACTTTATAATAGATTTATGGCTAATAAAATCTTTTAGTAGGAGAGGGTCCTTGAGTTTCAATTCTGAACCTATGGCCCTTGCTCAAATCACCAGCAGATGCAAGATTAATAAAACCTACAGCACGTGGGTGCTAAAGAGGCATCTGTCTGGGTCCTGGAGAAAGGCAGAGAAACACAGCCCAGGGATCTTTACAGGCTGCTTTGGCCTGATGGAATTGTTTTTTCCATGGTAAAAATTACTCTTTCCAGACATGACAGAGCACGCCTCACATCTGCTGAGCCATTCCCAGAAAACTTAGGAGTTTGGGGTTGATGCTGCTCAATAGAGCATTTTCATCTGAAAACCTGGGGTGAATTCACAAACTGAGTGATGAGGAGAGACCTGGGCCAGGCTAGGGAAGCAAACAGGTGCAAAATAAAGGGACGCCAGCTTTGGGGAAAGCTGCCTTTATAAAGGATCTGTTTGCAGCCTGAACTGCAGGATGGGCAGCCAGGATGCGCCCGGGATCTGCCAAATTCGCCCTTAAGCTCAGCCCAGACACCTCAAACCAGAGACTCGGGGTACAATTTAATCTCATTTTGGGCTCTCTGCTGATCTGCCCTCACCTCCTGCACTGTCACTGAGATGAGGCAGCAGCAGAGCAGGGACAGAGCTCCTGCACTGACTGGGTTGGAACAGCAGCCCCTCTCCTGCACCCCCAGTGTCCCACGAGTGCAGGGAGGGATGGAAGGCTGGGCATGGAAAGCAGCAGGTCTGGGCAGCAGGCACAGCTCTGACTCTGGACAGGAGAAACAGAGCTGGGAAGGGGCTGGAGCCCCAGGAAGGGCTGAGGGAGCTGGAAAGGGGCTCAGCCTGGAGAAAAGGAGGCTCAGGGGGCCCTTGTGGCTCTGCACAACTCCCTGCCAGGAGGGGACAGCCGGGGGGTCGGGCTCTGCTCCCAGGGAACAGGGACAGGAGGAGAGGGAACGGCCTCAGGCTGGGCCAGGGGAGGCTCAGGGTGGATTTTGGGAACATTTCCTCATGGAAAGGGCTGTCCACCCAGGGCACTGGTGGAGTCCCCATCCCTGGAAGGGTTTGACAGCCTGCTGGATGTGGCATTTGGGGACACGGTCAGTGCTGGCCTTGGCAGGGCTGGGTTAAAGGCTGGACTCTGATCTCAGAGGACTTTTCCAGCCTGACCAATTCCATGACCCCATAAATCATGGGCTGTGTGAGCTCTGCTCCCGCCCTGGTCTGGGGCTCTCAGGGTTGATGCTGCCCAGCAGCACTGACAGGACAGAGCTGCCCCAGCACAGCCAGGGCTCCAAACCCTCCAGAACACAGCTCAGCTGTGGTGTCTGTCTGGGCAGGGAGCAGGGCAGGGGCTAGGGAGTGATGGGGGCACGTGAGGCAGTTTGAGATGAGAGGGACTCAAATGAACCCACTGCCCTGCAAGTGAGTTCTGCTGCTAATTAAATCCTTTCTCCTGATAATTTATAGCCCTCTATTTACTGGCTCATTGGTTTTAGAGGCCATGTTAGTTTTCCTTTCTACATGTCTGTGAGCAGGCAGATTATCACTTATTACACAGAGAACAAGTGAGTCGGTGTCAGGATGATCTATTACAGAGGGGCTGTGAGCAAAGGGCCCCTGTCCCTGCCCTTGGCACCTGGAGGACAGGGAGGGATGCTGAGCCTGGCATGTGGTGCAGAGGACATGTCACCCCTGCCAGGGGCACTTTGAGGAGCTCAGGGTTGGGTCTGTGCAGATTCTTCTGCTGGGTGAGGGTTGGAGAGGAGACAGCTGAGAAGCTGCACCCAAAGGTGGCTGTGAAAACAGCAGAGCTGGGGCTGGAGAGGAGAAAAAGGTTTGCTGCCCACGATGAGAGAACTGTGGGATGTTAATTGCAATTAGCAGCCTTGCAAGGCAGCTCTTCACAGGTGCAGCAGGGACGCGGAGCTGACAGGAGCTGCTGGAAGGGCTGGAGGTTTGTGTGCTTTCAGAGCACACAGCCCTGAGGAGATCTGAGCATGAAATCACTCTGGGTTAGGGAACCCCATGGGTCCCCATGGGGTGTTCAGGGACATCAGGAGGAGCTGCCTGGATTCTCCTCCTGTTCCTGGCAGCTGCACTGTCAGGCAGAGAAGAGCCTGAGCCAGGGGAGCTGCTCCAAGCTGCCCTGCACTGAGTGACAGCTGAAAATCAAAGCTGGGGCTGGCAGCAGAGTTAACCCAGAGCTGAGGCAGCTCCTGGAGCAGCAGCTCCTGCACTGCCCCTGCTGAGGCTGCTCCTCACCCTGAGAGCCACCACAAACCCTGGGCACCACCCAAACCCCTCAGAGTGAGTGCTCTGCCTGCAAACACGTCAGCTCCCTGCAGGGGATACAGCGGTGGCTTTGTGCCTCCCCAGGGAATGGGTTTGAAGGATTCCATTTTCCAGGGTGAATGACCTTTCCATGGAGTATTTATGGGGCCCTTCAGCATCAGTAACTCAACCTCAGCATCTCCAGCTGTGACTCCAGAGCTGGGTCTGTGTCTGGCTGTGCCTGGGGCCGTTGTGGGGTCCCCAAGGAGCCAAGAGGAGCCTGGCAGTGATGGGAAGCTGAGGCCCAGAGACCACATCCATCATTCCAGCACTGAGCCATAAACACCAGGCAGGAACAACTCCAGGCTGAACCAGCACATGGATAATTCCAGGGGTGTCTGCTGCCACTCTGAGGGCAGATAACAGGGATGTGGTGGGAATTGCACTCTGAAATCAGGAGGGGTTCTGGGAAGATCGCGGAATCATTAAGGTTGGAAAAGACTCCTAAGGTCACTGAGTCCAACTTTGACTCCCACCAGGGAGTGCCACATGAGCTTGGTTTTGGGCACTTCCAGGGATGGGAACTCCCCCGCTGCCAGTCTGTGCCGGGGCTTAACTACTCTCCCAGGGAAGGAACCTTTCCTGCTATCCAGCCTGAGCTCCCCTGGCTGATGCTGCCTTGCAGCTCCAGCTGAACCCCTGGCCAGGCTTGAGGCCACTCAGTCAGTGCCTGTCCCCAAGTTTTTGGCCAAACTTGGTGCTCCAGCTGTGAAGTGGCACCGGGTCTTTGGCTGTACCTGCTGGGGGTACCTAAGTGTACCAAAGCTGCCAAACCAAACCTGCCCCACACCCTCTAAAGTCAGATACAGGTAAAACCCCTGTGATTCTGTGTGGCTGCAAAGGGACACTTTTGTAGCTATTCCAGAAAACTCTCCCAAGTGTTGATTGACCCACTGCTATGTCAGCTTGCACCTGACCTTTGAATTTACTGTATTTGCTAGAAAAGAAAACAGATTCCTTCCCTCCCTCCCCCAGTTGTTTTCTGCTTAAAGGAAATAGACTTCTGTTTCAATAATCATAAATGCAGAAGGTTCCCCAGAGGGCTGTTTGAGACTCTGAGCTAGTTAAAAAGAACATTTGCATGAATTAAAGAGCAACAACGAGTCACCACTGATCTAAGCTGCTTTCTGGTGCTTAACTCGTGTCTGGAGGTGTGGAGAAGTGAGACAGACCTGGAGGAGGTGGGAGAGATGAGAACTGAGCTGTTTGTTCTGCTCTCAGAGCGTTTCCCCAGCAGCAGCCGGGCACAATCCCTGTCCCTCACACCACGGGGGCACTCTGTGACAGACAAGGTGTGTGAGCCCTTGCAGGGGCCTCGGCACAGCACAGACAGCTCTGGGCTCCCCAGGGAATGAAGGCACGTCACTTGGAGCTGCTGCAGCACACGGGGGTGGAGGGGTTGGCTTGGAGCTGCAGGGGCCAGGCTGGGACAGCTCTTCCAGGGGGTTTTCCTTGGTCCTCCCACTGCAGACCCTGTAGGAAACCCCCAGACTGCTGAGATGTGGCTGAAGTGCACGGCAGGAACAAAACCCCAAAGTGTGTAAATCCACAGCTCTGAAACACCCAGATCCCCGGCAGGGCGCACAAAACACACTCTGTTCCTGCCTGGGTCTTACTGGGGCTTCTTTTGTTCACAGCAGTTATAGATCTTATTATTTGTTAATGAATAATGGCTGGAGCTGGGCCAGGGCAGGCTCAGGCTGCAGAGCAGGGAAAGGTTCTTCCCCCAGAGGTGCTGGCACTGCCCAGGCTCCCCAGGGAATGGGCACGGCCCCGAGGCTGCCACAGCTCCAGGAGCCTTTGGACAGCGCTCCAGGGGTGCCCAGGCTGGGGTTGTTGGGGGGTCTGGGCAGGGCCTGGGGTTGGACTGGATGATCCCCGTGGGAAGATGAGGCTAAACCCCTCCAGAGACTGACTGAAGTCCCTAGTGCTCTGTTTATAAAGCTGAGATGCAAAATGGGTGTGAAACTACATCCCCTGAGGCTCCTGCTGGGACTGCACCTCCTGGTGTTTCACTGCAGCTCCAGACCCAGGCCACTGTTAAAATCCTCGTGTCTGGGGAAGTCAACATCCCCTGAAAGAGCCCAAAGAACCCAGTGGACAGGGACTCAGATGTAAAGCCTGTTTTTATACCAGCAAAGCTGTTGCTGAATGCAGCCCCAGCCCTGTGAGACACAAACGTAACAGGGAGATTTGACAGGGATGACGCAGAGTTTAGGAGCTCCAGGAGATCAGATCCCAAACACTCAGGTGCTGTGTGGCTCCAGTGTGCCTGGGTTTAAAGCCTTGTGTTGGAATGAAACTTGCCTAAAAGTTGTGTTCGAGCCAGTGAAGCCGGGCTGGGTTTGATCAATTATTCAAAGCCCGAAGTCTGTTAATCTGCACAAAAATCAAGTCAGGTGAAGGGCAGGGCTGGGGCAGAGCAGGGAAAGCTGAGAAGCAGGGCAGGGGCAGTGCTGGGGCAAAGTTAAATCTAGAATTGGGTGTGAGGCTGCACAGAAGTGTCTGGTACCAGTGAGTGCTCACTCACTGGGTGGGATGGAGAAAATCTGGACAATCCTCGGAGGCTGAAGGGCCAGGCTGGGTTTAGCCCCAAGAGGGTTTTGCAGAAGGGGAGGAACATCTTTACTTGAGATGGGGGAGTTTATAATTCCCTAATAGGGGGTGGGTTGCTCCTCAGCATGGACTGATCAGCCCACGCTCCAATAAACAGCTCCAGGGGCATGAACAAGGAGTGCTGTCAACATCCCGGGATGAGCTGTCTGTGACCCAGTGACCTGCCCCACATCCCAGCCTGGCCTGGCCCTGTTCCAGCCCATGGATCCCGTGTTTTCCCCGGGATGGAGCAGGTGGCTGTGCTTAGGATCCCAGCCCAGCAGCGGGGAGCAGCCACCAGAGCCCTCCTCTGGCAGCTCTGTCCTCCTGCCCTGCTGGCAGCGCGCCCTGGGCAGAGCTGGAGGCAGAATCTCATTCCAAGCCCGCAGTGCAAACGCTGCAGAAGGCGCTGAGCTCTGCTGCTGCTGCCCTTCACAAGTAAATATTTATTTTCCCAGGCAGGCCATGCTGCCTTTATCTGGGAGAACAGCAGCATTTTCCCAGGGGCAGGGCAGAGCAGGCCGAGGTTTCACAGGCTGGAGCTGGGATCTGAGGAGCTTTCAGCTCCAAGGAGTGGCTCCAGCAGCTCCCTGCTGGCATTCCCAACACAGATCAATGCCCAGCACCTGCCCTCAGCAACGCTCCAGCTTGTTCCCCCTTGTGCCCTCAGCAAGAAACTGAGAGAGAGGCAAAACCTCCCCAGGTGGGAGCTGTGGGCCTGTGGAAGGGTGCTGGCTCACAGGGACACCCCTTTGGTCACTGCTGTCCCTGCCAGGAGCTGAGCAGGGCTTTTCCTCTGCTGAAACGTCACCAGGGTGGAACAGCACTGGCCATGGTTCCAAAGCTGTGTCAAATCTTCCATCCCCTCCTTCCTGCATCACTGGCACCATCTGCCACCCACCCTGAGCCACAGCAGTGTCCCTGCAGTGGCATTTCCTGCCTTCTACCAAAGAGGGGTCTCCTCTCAGGTATTTCACACCAAAAGGTGTCTCCTCACAGGAGCTTTCCACCAGAGGGGTCTCCTCTCTGGTATTTGTTTTACACCAAAGCGAGGTGTCCTCTCCAGCTGCGCTCCCTCCCTCGGCCATGGCAGGAGGCAGAACCCTTCAAGGTTCGGTGGTTTTGCAGCGTTTTAAACACTTTGCTCTGCCTGCTCTCCCGAGCTGCTGCCGGTGGCTGGGATGAGGCAGTTCCACCCCAGCCCCAGCTGCGGGGAGCCTGGAGTGGGGCTTTGTTCCTGCCACACTCCAGTTCCCCCCCGGAATTCGCTCACAGCTGCGGGGAGCTTGGCACAAAGGAAAAGGACTTTCAGAGTTTGCTGGGGAGGAGAAGAGTCTTGCTGCTGAAGTGAGACAGTTCTGGCTCGGCCAGACTCCACAGGAATGGGGCTGGGATGCTCCGTCCCTCCCCTGCAGGATTCCCTGCCAGGCACACGCAGCCGGGGCCGGGGGAGCAAAGGGAAGGCAGAGGGTGCCAAAGCAGGGAGGATCCAGTGCTGTCACTCCCATTCTGAGCCCAGAGCTCAAACAGATCCCTGGGTTTATGTATGGAAAAGAGCCATGCCCAGGTGTGCAGGAGCAGAACCTGAACCGTGGGAGGCTGCTGGCTGCAGTCAGGCAAGGCACAAGGGACGCCAGTGTGTGGGCATGGAGGGGACATCACAGAGCCATGGAATGGCTGGGTTGGCAGGGATCTCAAAGCTCATCCACTCCCTGGAAAGGTGATTTCTGTTTTCATGGAATCATAGAGGTTGGAAAAGAGCTCCCAGACCATTGGGTCCAAATTGTGCCCGGTGCCCACCTTGTTGCCAGCCCAGAGCCCTGAGTGCCACATCCAGGCCTTCACTGGGCACCTCCAGGGACGGGGACTCCAAACCTCTATGGGCAGTTCTAAGACCTGACCACACTTTCCAGGAAGAAATTCTTCCTGAGAATTAGAACAGAATTCCTTCTTTTAGTGCAGTCTCAGATCCTACCATGTTTGGTGCAGGTGTGACCCAGGGTGTGGGGACAGTGAGGACAGGGGCTGCAGCCCAGGGTTAAAATGTGTGCTCTGAGCAGCAGGATCCATGCCTGGATCCCGGGCTGGAGCCTTTGGCAGATGAGCAGCAGGTCGGGATGGGGAGGCACAAGTGCCACATGTGGGAATGGGTAAAGATAGCACAAAGGAAGGGTTTCTCATTGAGGAAAACATGGAAATTCCTGGGATTACAAACTCCCTACCTGGAAAAAAAACCCAATGCTGAGAGTTCTGTTCCCAAACTCTTGTCTGATCCTCTACAGGACATGGGAGCAGGAGGAGGCAGCACTGTGGGTCTCTGATCGATACACCCAAAGCCCACTCTCACTTTGATCTCAAACCAGGCCTGGGCTGGGTTTTGAAATGTAAATCGGGCGTTGGAACACTTAATCTTCCCCTAAAGCCTGACTGAGACTCAGCCCTTGAAAGACTGGAGGGCAACTGAGCTGATCCCAGACCTGATGGCAGCCAGGTCTGCACCGGGATCCGACCTTCCCCTTCCGCCATTGCCCGGCCAGGCAGGGACACCTTCCACTGTCCCAGGCTGCTCCAAGCCCCAGCCTTGCGGTGGGGAAGTTTTCCCTCAACCTCCCCTGGCACAATGTGAGGCTGTTTCCTCTTGTCCCCTCATTTGTTACATAAGAGAAAAACCCAAGCCCCACGTGGCTGTACCCTCCTGTCAGGGCATACCAGCATTTCCTGCAGCTCTGAGAATTCATTAGAAACAGGAGGCACCCAGACACTTTTGCTAGAAGAGGCTACACTAAATGAGCCTCTTTAATGAGATAGGCAAGTTATAATCAGCATTTCCAATCTTCTCTGGGGTTTGCATGGTGCAGACTGACAACAGTGGCCCCAGGACTGCAGCTGGGAGATTCCCTGACAGATTTCTCCAGCAATTGGCACAAGGACCTTCCCAATCACTGGTCCCCAGCCACCAGTTAAACTGAGACAGACACGCAGCAAAGCTCTTGGGGCATTTCTGAGGATCTAAGGAGGGACCTGCTCAACCCCAGAACTGCAGGGATTCATGGGATGGATCAGCAGTGCCAAGCAAAGAGAGTTTTCGAGGTGGAAGCCAGAAGTTTGCAGGTCTGTGCCCTGCTGTGAGCGTGCTGGTGTCCCCCTGTTGTCTCCTCGTTGGCAGGACAGGCTCTGAAGAGCTGTCCAGGGATCAGAAGTGCCAGAAAATCTCCCCAAACTTGGGGCAAGGGCTATTCCTGAGGCTGGGTTGAGGGATCCTGCAGCTGGAGCTGGGACTAGGCTCAGTACCAGGGAGGCTCCTGTGGGACAAATCCCAAACTCTCACCTGCTCCTGGCAGGGAAAGACAGAAGGAATGATAAAAGGCAGGGAAAACCTTCACCAAAGATTGTAGCAGTTTCTGGTGACATTTGAAGCCACTGTTCCTGTTGGATCCACAGACTCTGTCCTTTAATGAGCATTCAGCTGTTGGGACTCGATTCTCCCAACAGGGAGGGTTGGTTTGTTTTCCCTGCTGGAAACTGAGGCTGTGTCAGGTCCTGGTGGAATCTCCACTCTTCACCTGAGGCACCGGACCCCCTTCTCCAGTGTGACCCTGGGGCAAGGCCAGCCTGCCCTGACTCAAAGCTCTCCCAGCAACATCAGAATTCCAGGCTGTCCTTGTTTATAAGGACAGGGAGGAAGGAGGCTTAGACAGCGATTTCTGTACCAGCCCACCTGCCAGACAAATAAAGCAGTCGTGTTAATCATCATCATCATCATCATCACCCTCCAGCTCTTATCTGGGCATGATCTTGGCCAGAGTGGCTCTCCCCAGCACAGTCCTGGATGGCCTGGGGAAAGGGAAGGCAGAAGGCAATGAAAACTCTGCGGGTCAGAGGCTTGGGCCATCCCTGGGAAGAGGTGATAACAGCACCCAGTGCAGGGGAATTGCCCAGGGAGAGGCAATATAGTCTCCTCCATTTAATCCCATTGAGGTTTTGGGAAGAAAATCCCCATCACAACTCAATGCAGAGCCTTGGGTTTGTATCCTTGGGGCAGAACCCACCTGTGAGCATGAGGAGGTCACTGAACACTGACCAAACCACCAGGGAGTCTCTGCAGCCTCCTCTGGTACCTCCACTGGTTCCAGCAGGGACAGGGTGTCTCAGCACCCTGGGTGTTGGGACAGCACAACTGGAGACAACAGCAGAATGTCAGGGGGACACAAAGAGATGGGTCTGGGGGCGCCAGGAGGTCAGAGGGACACAAAGAGATGGGTCTGGGGGCACCAGAAGGTCAGAGGGACACAAAGAGATGGGTCTGGGGGCGCCAGGAGGTCAGAGGGACACAAAGAGATGGGTCTGGGGGCACCAGAAGGTCAGAGGAGCACAAAGAGGCAGCCCTGCAGGCACCAGAAGGTCAGTGGCTCCAAGCTGAGCTGAAGGTCACCCCTGGATGCTGTGAAGGCTGAGCCTCACCTCAGCACCAGGTGTCCCCTCTGAGGCTGGCAGTGAGTGACACATGGGGCTGATGTTTAATGCACCCACGCCAGCATTGCAGGAGATGCTACAGCTCATTTCTGCTCAGGGACCTCGTGTGGATGATGAATGTGCTTTAATAGCTGCAATATTTAGTGTTTAGTGTAAAACCACTTGCTCCAAATGCTTTGCACTTGCAAGGTTACGGAGTGTGATTTACGCCTGGCTGCGGCGCTGGCAGATCCACCCTGCTCCCAGGGAAAATGGGAGTGGGGAGAGGCTCTGCCACCCCATCCCACCTTCACACCCTTCACCAAGCCCTGTTCTCTAAACAGCCCCCGAACAACTGGGGTTCTATGAGTAACAAACTTCCCAGGAATGTCTTTTTTCAGCAGCAGCCAAAACCAAAAATCCCACAGCAAAACCCTCCCCGCTCCAAATTCCCACCCTCACCACAACCACGGCTGGTGCTTCTCCCATCCACACCTTTGAGGAGCCCACAGAGGGGAAGCAGCACTGAGGAGGGAGGAGAAACATCACAGTCAGCCTGGATTTGGGAGAGCAGAGAGGACAGGATGAGCAGGGCGCAGCTGCCCCTGTGCTGGCCAGGAGCTCTGTGAGGGCACCAGGCGCAGGGGTGCAGCTCCACTCCTGGGACAGGGACAGATGGGATTTCTTGGAACAGAGGCTGCTGAAAATCCTGGGACAGGCATCAAGAACACAGGGATCCCCTCCTGTGGTTTATTTTGTGCTGCGGGTGGTTGCCTGGGGGAAGTTGAAAGACAGTGCTAATTTAATTTGCCCGAATGAATAAAGATAAGGCTGCAAAGCTCGTTAGTGGAGTTCCAGTATCACATCATCCACAGGCACAGGGACACTGCCGGGCTCAGACCCCATTGTCTTCTCCATGTTCTGATTAAAGCAGGATGAGGCTCTTCCATCGCACACCCTCCAGGAAAGGCAGAGCTCTGCCAGGGGCTTTGGGCACAGCTGGAAGGAGCTGTGGGAGCACAGAGATGCCAGCTGCACCATCAGGGGTGGCAGCTCCAGGTGCACCCACCGCACCTCACACCTCACCTGCTCACACCTGTTTATCTTGGCTTTACACCTCTGAGGGATTCTGTTTCTTTCCCTGTCCCTCTCATTTGCCAACTCACAGAAGAAAATGGCCCAAATGGTATCTCAGAAAAAGTATTACGAACCCCAGGGAGCAAATTATGCCCCTGGAAGAAGGTGAGAGATTTTTTTCTCAGTTAAGCAAATTAGAATTTAGAAAAATCCGAATTCTCGGCTGCAGATGAAAGCCCTGGTGGGCTCCCTGGAGCACCTGTGAGAGCTCCCAGGCAGGAGCTTTCATCAGGGCCTGCCTTCAGAAAGCAGGAAAGGTTCACTCTGTGTCTGTGAAGAGAAGAAGAACCTGCTCCTTACAGATAGGAACGTTTCTGCTGCTCAGTGAAATCAGTGGGAAATTGGCTGCTACCTCCAGGAGGGAGCAGCCAGGCAATGACTGCAACTCAGAGAGAAGAAAAGCATTATTATTAAAATTAATTACCTCTCAAGCCCCCTTCATCTTGATCTAAGTGCACGAGAAGATGGATTTGCTGCTTTAAGGAATGGGGTGGAGGAGCATTTGAGCAGATTTTTGAGCAGCAGTAAAAGCCTGAGGTTGCTGTGTTGGGGAGGCTCCAGAGGGCACTTTGGGAACTTGTCCATGAGATCCTGGCCCGGGGGCCTGGGGCTGGGCCCTGTGCTCAGTTTTTGGGACACTTTGCTGCAGTTGAGGACAAAATCTCTGCCTCAGAGGGTTGGTCCAGTGTGGGTCACCCCCTCTGCTCCCCTGGGTGCCCGGGGGCCTCTCTGAGGCTTTCCTCAATGGCCAAAATTGCCCAGGTTGAAAGTGCTCCTTGGGGTAGGAAATTCAGCACCAACACCACACAATTGTTTTCTTTCGTAATAAAAAGGCAAAAATCATAGAATCGCAGAATCACTGAGGTGGGGAAAGCCCTCTGGGATCATCGAGTCCAACCGTCCCCGGCACTGCCAAGGCCACCACCGTCTGTGTCCCCAGGGCCACATCCACAGGGCTTTAAATCCCTCCAGGGATGGGGACTCCACCTGTGCCAGGGCTGGACAGGTGGACAATGTTCAGCCTAAACATCCCCTGCCAGAACTTGAGGTAATCTCCTCCTCCTCTCCCTGTTTCCTGGGACTGCCCAAGCACCTCTCACACCCTGACCGAGGACTCTAGCCCTGGTGCAGGGCAGGATTAAGGATCTTGGCCATTAAAGGCCTCAAGTTTCAGATCAGGTTCCCAAAATCCCTGGGCAAGGCTGGGAAATGGAAGAGGTGATAAAGCAAAGTGATATTTATTGAGTGTGTCATGCACTTATCCCAGCTTTTATTTCCAAGCAGCTTTTGGAAATCTCATCTCTAAGGATTTATTTTTTCCTTCTGCCTCAGCTGCCTGTGCCACTCTCCCTCCTTTCTCTGTGCACAACAGCCTGCCTTGCACTCCTCCATCCAGCAAAGGGCTGTGAATCCAGGAAATTCATGAACTCCCAGAAAGTTACAGCTCTTAAAAAACTACTCATTTGCAAAGTGAAAAACAGTTTGATGTATGTCTAGAGCCAGGTGACTTTATGGGGCCATTCCAGAGCAGGCTAGAGCTGTAACCACATAGATCTGTCTGTAATTACTGCCTCTGAGCTGGTGCTGAAGGCTCTGTTTTACACAGGAAGGAACAGCCCCACTCCTGCCTTGCCCTGGGTCTCGAGGGATGCACCTGGGAGAGGCTCTGGGGGTTAATGAGCTGAGATCAATGAGGTGGGTCCAGCTCTGCAGCAGGAAGAATGGCACAAAGGAAAGAACTGGGCTTCACAAAGCCATAAATTATTTGAAACAATAAATATTGTACACACTCTGCATTTCTTTTGGTTTCTAAGCCTTTATCATGCTGAGTGAAGCATTCAGACTCTTTCTCTGCATCCCTACAAGAAAGCTTTGTGTTTTCTGGTGTTTTTTTTCCCTTTTAATGAGAGAGGAAATTCTCCTGTAATCCCATTCCTTCAGGAGCAAAGGGCTTTGTGATATGAGACGTAAAAACACTTGTGATATTCAGCAGAAGGATGCAGCCAGCAGCTGCTTCCTCCAAGCCTGAGTTCCATCTCCTCCAAGGAGGTGCAGGTCAGGCACACACCAGAACCACAACCAGGTACTGCTTGATTTTCCTCCAGGATGAAATGCCAGTTCCGGCACACAGATGATCACCAGTCTCCTCCAAGATTTGGCTGAGCCATTTTGTGTTTTCTTAACCTCCTTTATGCCCTCCCAAAACTTGTTTTTCTTCTAAGTGATGACTTTTACCTTTATTTAATACAAGGTGTTGATGCATTGCTGGGGGAAACTGAGGCCATCCCAGCAATTCAGAGTATTCTGTTTCCATAGGTGCTCGTGCCAAAGAGGTGTGAGGAGCATTTCACCTCACCTGGCCTCCTCCAAATGTGGAGGTAATTACAGATCCTCAGCACATCTGATTCCAGGCCAAATATTTGATAAAATAAAAAATACATCTGTCACTGCTTTGGCAGAATTCTTTCTTGGCAGGAATTTTGTCTTCAGCTTTGTCTAAAATTTTTTTTTTCTTTTCTATTTTTATGGGAAAAACTGGGCTCTTTCTCCATTGATCTTCGCACCCTCAGGACTCAGAAAATTGGTTTTGGCAGGAGTTTTTCTGGGGTCCCTCTCTATTTACCTGATGTCAGGAGAGTAAGGGACGAGGCTGGGTGTGTGAGCACCGTCCTGGCCAGAGCCCCAGGCCACGCGTTCCCTGCGTTCCATCCTCCCCTGCATTCCAGAACGGCGGAGCTTGCTGGGAGGGACTGTGATTGGCTGTTTGGGAAGGTGGGGCTTGTTGGGAGGGACTGTGATTGGCTGTTTGGGAAGGCAGGGCTTGTTGGGAGGGTCTGTGATTGGCTGTTTGGGAAGGCAGGGCTTGTTGGGAGGGACTGTGATTGGCTGATGGGGAAGGCGGGGTTTGTTTGGTGAGCCTGTGATTGGCTGATGGGGAATGCGGGGCTTGTTGGGTGAGCCTGTGGTTGGCTGCTGGGGAAGGCGGGGCTTGCTGGGGGGTGTGGCACGCCGCACTGAGGCCTGGAGCGCGACCTGCGCCTGGAGCGCACCGAAGGACAATAGCCAAGGATACAGGGCAAGGGACGGGGCCTCGTGTGGTCACCCGACAGCTGGGGTATTGAGGAACAGGAACAGGATACAGCCTTGAAGGGGTCCAGGGACGAGAATGAGAACTGCTCTGAGGGCTCAGGGTAAATAAGGGACAAAAGGGGTGGATCTGAGGGTCAAGGGCCAATAGGGGCAAAGGAAAGTGATGCAGGGACGTGGCTAAAGGTTGGGAGAGCCAATAGGGCAACAGGGGTGGAGCACTGTGGCAAAAACAAGCCAATGGGGACTGAGGGAGGGAAGAACACTCTGGAAAGAGCACATAAATGGTAAATGGGGGCTGAACGGGGTGACAGAACTTACAAACCAATGAGGGAACAGAATTTACACTACGTTAACGTATGACTGCAAAGGGCCGTGGGAGGGAGGCCTNTTTTTTTTTCTTTTCTATTTTTATGGGAAAAACTGGGCTCTTTCTCCATTGATCTTCGCACCCTCAGGACTCAGAAAATTGGTTTTGGCAGGAGTTTTTCTGGGGTCCCTCTCTATTTACCTGATGTCAGGAGAGTAAGGGACGAGGCTGGGTGTGTGAGCACCGTCCTGGCCAGAGCCCCAGGCCACGCGTTCCCTGCGTTCCATCCTCCCCTGCATTCCAGAACGGCGGAGCTTGCTNGGGCAAAGGAAAGTGATGCAGGGACGTGGCTAAAGGTTGGGAGAGCCAATAGGGCAACAGGGGTGGAGCACTGTGGCAAAAACAAGCCAATGGGGACTGAGGGAGGGAAGAACACTCTGGAAAGAGCACATAAATGGTAAATGGGGGCTGAACGGGGTGACAGAACTTACAAACCAATGAGGGAACAGAGCTTACACTACATTAACGTATGACTGCAAAGGGCCGTGGGAGGGAGGCCTTTTCTCACTCTGTCCTAGAGGGGTGTCTCTCCCCATTTGTCTTTGGCCCTCCAGGGCTGAGGCATGACCGCCCTGGTGGCCGGCCCCTGGGCCTCCGCAGCGTGGGCCTCTGGTTGACTGTCGGGATGGGATTAGGGGCAAGTAGGGGATCCCCAATGGGAGAAGGAGGAAATGAAGAGGTACCAACAAGTATACCCCCAGATAGCACACTGGGAAGGAAACTAGCCAGTTTATAAAACAATATGTTTTATAAAAAATAAAATAGAAAAAAATCCAAAATAAACAGCATAAAATATATGCTGAGGGTCCCCATACAACACTCACACTGACAGAGTTAGCAAGACATCCACCCCACAATAATGCTAAAGACCAAATAAACCTACCCATAATAGTACATAATAACATCAAAAATACTTCTTAAAAAACCCTTTTGCTAACTCAGCCAGTAAGGACCCCAAAAAACTCCTGTAGAGAAATAACACAGGGGGTAGTAAAATCTTATTCAGCATTTATCAATCACTTAACACAAGCTTTAAAAAACCAGTATGAAAATTATGTAGCCTGTCCAATTTTGCTTTGCAACCTCAATTATGTAAATGCCAATAAAAAATACAAAAAAGTTATTCAAAGCCTACCTAACCCTAATCTTACTTTACCTCAAATAATAAAGGCCTGCAGTAAAATCAGCAGCCCTCAACACAGAACCACACAAGCAAATACTATTAAAAAAAGACTTAAAAAATATGAATATATGACTCCAACACCAGAGTAAGGACAAGCTCAAGATGGTACAGTACTGTATGATAGAGTGGACTAAGGGGGAAATTAGGCCTAATCATGTACATCAGCCAAGGTATGGATTGGATGAAGGATGGATATGTCGGGCTTTGAACATCTGTGTAATGAATCGCCCCAAACCGGGCCAGAAGACACTTCAGAGACAGAGTCAGAGAAGTGGGTATTTGCTTTATTCGNAGCATTTGTTCAGGAAGAGAGCGACTATGCTGCCTGTTGGAAAGGAGAAATTTCGCCTTCAGCGATGGGCGGGTTTAAAGTAACAGAGAGTAGGGAATGGGACCTGTTAGACCATCTGCCCCCTCTACCTCCACTGGCACCGACTGCACCTCCCTTGCCTTCGACAGATCTAGTCAAAATACTAAAAACAGAATGGCACAACAAGAGGTGTGTTTATTAAATATTTAGCAAAACACAACAAAGGACTGAATAAGGAAAAATTACAGCACTGGGAGCATGGAACAAAACCGCCACATGCTCACCTACAAAATGGCCACTCCGCCTTTTATACCCCTGGCATTGCGTCAGCCAACCCTGGCCCCGCCCAAAGCCTGCCAATCAACTCTTCTTCGCCGTCCATTGGTGGAGGCTGCTTTCTCGTGACTTGATTGGAGCACAGGTGTTGTCTTGCCACGCCCCCTACCAATAAGCTTTTCCCATTTGGGTGCCCCACACCGGGCACAGGTACAGCGCTCCCGCCGTGTCCCGGCTACCAAGGCCATCGCTTGGCAGCCCTACAGGGGGCTATGGAGAGAACAGAGGATGTCCAAACAACAAATCACAATAACATAACCATATATCAACAAAACTTCTCTTAACATACACACAATCGTCATCCCTTAATTGCCAGAGCCAACCAAAGCAAGACCCATCTCTAACACTGGTGCTCCCTGCAGAGCCGGGATTCCAGCCAGCCCTGCTGTGTCTGCTGCTGCAGGAGTGCTTTGGCCCCTGGTTTGTTGTGGCTTCAAACATTTTCCCTGATTTTTTGCCAGTGTAAAGAGCAGCTCCAGGCTTGGGGAAACAGCTCCCAGCAGTGCTGACTTCCAAAGGGTGAGTTTACCTTCCCATTCCGTCCTGTTCTGACCATTTCACTCCTGACACAGCCTGGTTGTCAAAGCCAAACTCCCTTTCAATGCTGGCCACAAAAAACAGCCCAGGATGGAAGGACTGGAGCGCTCATGGCTGGGGAGTGAAACTCTCCAACAGAAATGAAGGGAATCGTAAAAACCAGCTCTGGCTGAGATTTGTGATGCAGCTCCACAAGCCAATAACTGCAGCAGAGCAGGAGAGCTCTGGGATAAGTGACTCCATCCGGGCCCTGATGCAGAGTCTGGAGCCTCATGTTTATAACTC
>WBMY01013603.1:40193-81851 GCA_013397315.1 Donacobius atricapilla | reverse complement strand
ACGGAAATATCATATGCTGTCTCCCAGTAGTTAACTATGCTTACATGAGTTAGCTATTGACTGCCCCTTACTCAGTAAGAGCTAAGAAAGCATTTGTTCAGGAAGAGAGCGACTATGCTGCCTGTTGGAAAGGAGAAATTTCGCCTTCAGCGATGGGCGTGTTTAAAGTAACAGAGAGTAGGGAATGGGACCTGTTAGACCATCTGCCCCCTCTACCTCCACTGGCACCGACTGCACCTCCTTGCCTTCGACGGATCTAGTCAAAATACTAAAAACAGAATGGCACAACAAGAGGTGTGTTTATTAAATATTTAGCAAAACACAACAAAGGACTGAATAAGGAAAAATTACAGCACTGGGAGCATGGAACAAAACCGCCACATGCTCACCTACAAAATGGCTGCTCTGCCCTTTATACCCCTAGGGTTGGGTCAGCCAACCCTGGCCCCTCCCAAAGCCTACCAATCAACTCTTCTTCGCCGTCCATTGGTGGAGGCTGCTTTCTCGTGACTTGATTGCAGCACAGGTGTTGTCTTGCCACGCCCCCTACCAATAAGCTTTTCCCATTTAGGTGCCCCACACCGGGCACAGGTACAGCGCTCCCGCCGTGTCCCGGCTACCAAGGCCATCGCTTGGCAGCCCTACAGGGGGCTATGGAGAGAACAGAGGATGTCCAAACAACAAATCACAATAACATAACCATATATCAACAAAACTTCTCTTAACATACACACAATCGTCATCCCTTAATTGCCAGAGCCAACCAAAGCAAGACCCATCTCTAACACTGGTGCTCCCTGCAGAGCCGGGATTCCAGCCAGCCCTGCTGTGTCTGCTGCTGCAGGAGTGCTTTGGCCCCTGGTTTGTTGTGGCTTCAAACATTTTCCCTGATTTTTTGCCAGTGTAAAGAGCAGCTCCAGGCTTGGGGAAACAGCTCCCAGCAGTGCTGACTTCCAAAGGGTGAGTTTACCTTCCCATTCCGTCCTGTTCTGACCATTTCACTCCTGACACAGCCTGGTTGTCAAAGCCAAACTCCCTTTCAATGCTGGCCACAAAAAACAGCCCAGGATGGAAGGACTGGAGCGCTCATGGCTGGGGAGTGAAACTCTCCAACAGAAATGAAGGGAATCGTAAAAACCAGCTCTGGCTGAGATTTGTGATGCAGCTCCACAAGCCAATAACTGCAGCAGAGCAGGAGAGCTCTGGGATAAGTGACTCCATCCGGGCCCTGATGCAGAGTCTGGAGCCTCATGTTTATAACTCACAGTGTGTGAAAGGAGAGAAGATATTTATGACTCTTTTTCCAGCTGCTGTCTCAAACTGATGCCGGGGCACATCCAAGGAATTGCTGTCATCCTCAGCCTTCATCACCAGCCCAATCTCAATCTGTCAGTCCAACGTTATTTGGGTTCATTGCAGAACAATTCCGCAGGGTGATTAAGAGGGAGCCTCCCCCGTTAATGTTTTTGTGCTTGGAGGCACAGACAAAGCCCTGGGCACATGAAGAGCTGCAGAGGAGCCAATACCAATCCTTCAGCTCCTTCTTTTTGTTTTAAATGGTACCAATTCTGGTTCTCCAGAAAATAATTTATGCACCGAGAAGGTTCAGCAAAACACCATCCAGCATTCATCTGCCTATTGAGAAACCCAACCATTTTACAGCTGTAAAATTAAATTTAGAATAAATGAACCAAAGTTAATTTTGGAGGGAATGAGAAATACTGGAGTGCCAAAAACTTCCCATCAGTGAGGTTTTAGTGCATTTTAGAGACATGGGTGAGTTTTGCAGCTGAGCTCGGGGTGGAGCTGTGCTAAGCAAATTGGGGTTTCCGGAGATTCTTGTTGCCCTGAGCAGAATCCAGGAGCTCTGATGTCCCTTCCCTCCTCAGCTTTGGATGTCTCACTGCAACAGGCCGAGGAGGTGGCACTGAAATTTCCAGACATCATTAAATTAAACACTCAACTGTAATTAACAAAAATTAGTGCCCAGGTCTGTGCTGGCACCTCTGAAACCCCATCCAAGCTGCACTGAAAAGTCTTTCAGGGCATCCCACAAGGGCCTCCAAGACCCTGCAGCACTTCCACTCCCCCCAGCTCTGGTGACAGCCCCACGCTGGCTGCAGATGTTGATTTTCCTTGCAGAGATCCCTGCATCCATCTCGGGATAAGCACCCACTTAGGAGATGTGGATGGGAAAGCTGTCCCCATATCTCAGCCGTTCACAGTGAAAAAAGCCTCTTATTCCTTGTGTTCATCACCAAGAACAGAAGCTTTGAATCCTTTGATTCTGGTAAACCCATTTATTAGACACATGAAACGAGAGTCAGTCAAAAGGAGATGCAACAGAAACCCCCGGCCTGGGAAGGTGGCTCCTGCCTCGCTTTTCTGCTCCGTGGCACCAACAGCCTTTGAGGGGGTCAGAGGGAAGAGCTGCTCTGTGCCAGGGCTGTGGTGGTCCTGGGGATAGGGAGATGAAAATAGGGAGTGTTTGGAGATAAGTGATGTCAGGAAAATGATCCACAAACACCAGAGGTTTGTGTCCAAAAAGGAGAGAGAGGAGTCTTGTAAGTTTATTCGAATAAAGGGAGAGGTCATGGGGCATTTCCCATCGGGTCTCTCAAATTTTTAGAGGACGCAGCCTCCTTTTTATCCTAATTTCCCAGATGCATTTCCCTCTCTCTTTTCCCATTGGCTGAGGTACTTGAGAGGTACAGACTTCCCCAATCGCCTAATACAGACCCCCTTCTAATGAATACCCCCTCACACACTTTTTTCCCCTTCTGTCAGTCTGTGGAATTCCTATGGAATTTATGGTTCCTCCCATTGCATCTTTCACCTCTCAGTATCTGGCTTTATCTGTCAGCAGATAGAGGGTTTGTTTGTGAAAACAAATCCCTCCCATTCCTTTCAGTCACATCCAGAATTCACATCCCCGCCCTGGTTCTGTGTTTGCCTCTCCCCTTAGGACATGAACGCACTCCACAGCGCCGAGGGAAGGTGTCCCATCCCAGGGAAGGCTGTCCAGAGAGCACTGAGCTGGGGAGCCACAGAAGCCCACGGGGATTGAGGGGAGGAGAGAAAATTCACTCGGTGCTGGCTGTAAAACCTCCCAGAGCTGCTGCCTGACAGAGCCAAGGTGCATCCCCATCACCAGGAGTCCACTGGCCTCATCTTGGTGCCACTGAACCCCGGAAGGATTTGGGCTGGAAGGGACCTCAGAGTCCACAACACCACTGCCATGGGCAGGGACACCTTCCTCTATCCCAGGGTGCTCCAAGCCCCATCCAGCCTGGCCCTGGACATTTCCAGGGATCTTTATCAAGCACTTCAGCAGTGCCTGACCCGCTGTGAGGACACCTGTGGTGTGGTATCTCCTTGAAGGTGAGATTCCTGGTATCTGATCATGCCTTTCTTGCTAACCCATCTCTCCTGGCCTGTTTCTATCTGACAAAATCTGTTATGTAATCCCGCCTGTCTCTGAAAAGGGAGAGATGTTCAATGCCGCTGTCCTGACTGGGCTGCTGAGGTAAGAGGACCTGGCCTTCCTCAGGGGTGACACAGGGGCTGGGCCAGGGCTCAGGGCTCACCTGCCTTGCTGAGGGCTGTTCTCAGCTCGTTCAGTGAGGAATTCACACCTGAGGGACCCCTCTGTGACAAATGCAGCCAGCTCTGACCCTGAGCACTCAGCGCCTCGGGCGGTGTTTACAGGAAAAATTCCCATTTTGTGTTGTCCAGGTGATGCAAGGAGGTTGCAAAGGGGGACCAGGAAATGCTGCTGGAATCCAGCCCCAGCCACCAACCCCAACGATAAAAACCTCTAGCGATGCCGAGTCATCCTCCAACAGCTCACTTTCATTCCAGATTTAGGGCTTCAAATGAGCTGAAGTCTCTGAGCTGAAGATCTCTCCTCAAAGGAATCCAGGGGCTGCATTCCCGAAATCCTGACCCCACAGTTGTCTCAGTGACCAAAGAAGCTGCAACTGGAGACGTTCGCAGTGGTGCCATTGATGTTCCTGAGAAAGGGTGAAATAGAGGCTTCCAAGTCACTTTGAAAAAATGGCTTTTTAAGGAAAAGAAGGAACAAAGGAAAATCTGGAAATTGGATGCTATAGTGTGACTTTTAAGGGTTCCTTTTCCTTTCTGTGCAAAACAAGGACATGCTGGGATGGCATCCCACTGGCCACCAGCCCACTTGGACCATTGGTAGTCACAGACAGGTCTGTGTCCTGCAAGGAATTTCAGATTCTTTGGGACATCTTTGCCACTTCCAGGCTACTGAGCACCCTGGGCTGGGTGAAGAAGTCCCTGGCCACATCAAGGGGCAGAAATCCCTCCCAACCCAAATTCTTCCATGATTATGTGACCCTGCAGATGTTCTTTGGGGTCACTTCCTGGTGTATTGACTCCATATTGCATGAAAATAAATCCCCCACACCTTGCTGGGATTGACCTCCCAGCACTGGGCCTGACTTCTGCCTGGAGAATGAGCAGGGATGCACCCTGCACCTGGAACAGCACAGGCTGCACTTCCCTGCATCCAGGGACCAGCCCCAGCCTCATTTCCCATCAATCCAGACATCCCTGAATCCCCCCAGACATCCCTGAGTCCTCCCCCTCATATTCCTGTTGTGTCTGTCAGGCTGGAGCTGATGGCATGGAATAACACCTTCAGAACCAGGAGGGCAGAACACCCAAACGATGCCGTCTCTCCCAGGAAGGGTTCCTGACCTGGAGAGTTCTCCTGTAAGAAGGGAACAGCAAGAGCTTCCTGAGCAATCCAGGATTTGAACCCAGCTCCTAAATCCTTGTGGCTGCTCTGTGCTGGGAGCAGGGGAGGCTGTCAGGGCTCACAGGCAAAATTCTCTGTGTGTCCCCACAAAAATGCTCCTGAATGGGGAACGCACGGCCATGGAGGTGCCTTTGGAGGAGGAACCTCCTCTGGAGGAGCAGCAGCCCCAGGCAGCAGGGAGGGATCCCTTGGTTTGTGGTTGGGTTCCTTGCAGGGAGCAGGGAAGGAAGGGCAGCCGGGCCACGCCAGGATCTTCCTGGTTTTTTCTCATGCGAGGCAGGAATGTTCAGAGAGACTGAGGTCAAGGAGGCAACAACAACCACGGATAAAAATGGATCAGCACAGGACTCCAGTGTCAGGCACCACCCATCCATCCGCTCCAGAGGCACCAGGTTTCCTTGGAAACCACAGCAATGCCAACAGGCAGAGGGGCCCTGGGATGAGGGATGGGGCTGAGGGATGAGGGGTGGGGCTGAGGGATTAGGAACAGGGCTGGTGGATCAGGGATGGGGCTGGTGGGTCAGCAACTGGTGGATCACAGACAGGACTGGTGGGTCAGGGACGGGGCTGAGGGATTAGGAACAGGGCTGGTGGATCAGGGATGGGGCTGGTGGGTCAGCAACTGGACTTGGCTCTATCAAATAAGTGCAGCCTCAAGGGTTCTTTGGCTTGCAGGGGTGCCAGGGCTTGCCAAGAGCTTCAGGTGCCTCTCTGCCACCAGGACTGTGAGCCCAGCTCTCCCAAATCCCAGGGAGGCTGTGGAAAACATAGACCTANACTTTTGGTGGCCACTTGGCTCTATCAAATAAGTGCAGCCTCAAGGGTTCTTTGGCTTGCAGGGGTGCCAGGGCTTGCCAAGAGCTTCAGGTGCCTCTCTGCCACCAGGACTGTGAGCCCAGCTCTCCCAAATCCCAGGGAGGCTGTGGAAAACATAGACCTATGCAGGGGAGGGGCTCAGTGGCTGAGCTGCTGCAGGGCTGGCCCAAATACACCTGAGGGTGGTGTTGGGGGGATGTAAATCAGGACCAGGAGGGTCCTCTGGAGTGGGATCCTGACACTCCTGTCCTGTGGAAGGGCAATAAAACAAAATCCATCAACCAGCACCGGGCAACCTGCTGGAATTCCCTCCATAGCAGTGAATTTCTGATGCTTTGCTAAGGAAAAATGGCACCATTTCCCCTCCATTGTGAAGATTTGTGTCACTGTTTTCCCCACATCTGATCTTTAAGGGCCCAGCAATCCAAACCAGAATGAGAGGACTGAGCCCTGTTTAGTCTCAGGTTCCATCCACAGACAGAAGAAAAGCCAAATGTTGATTGCCTGGTGCAGAAAAGGCAAAACACCCAGACTGATTTCCCAATAACCCTTCCTTTCTCCCTCTGAAAAAGATGTGAAGAAAAGCTTCCCTTTTATTAAGATGCTGTGGAGAAAAGATGTTAGGGAGGAAAATAAGGGAGCAGTGCCCACTTGATGACCTTGTCCACATGAAGATGAATGACCCAGAGCTGCTCAAACCCTGATTATGCAGCAACCTCCCCTGGAGAAATGCGTTTGTCTGGGTGGACATGGCAAAGGAGCTCATCAGACAGAGCAGCAGAGAGCGAGAGATGAAACAGTGAGCAGCTGCCTTCCAGTAAATGCTCTCAGACTCACATTTTCATTAGACCTAAATTCAATCACAGTTTAAAGGAAGCAAAAGATAAAGAGCGAGGGAACGCTTAAAGGGTTCTTCAGAGAGCGAGGCAGTCTCGGGTTCCCATTAAACCCTGACTAAAAGTTATTGCTATTCTTCCCATCCCTGCTGTGCCTGGGGCCCCAGGCAGGGTGAGATTCCCAGTGTGGCCCCGGCTGGGCTGAGCCCGAGGTGGGCACAGGGCTGGGCTGGGGATCCAGCTGTTGGGAGGTGCTGCTGGAAATGCTGAGCTGGGAGAGCAGCTGAGCCACCCTGGAGCTGGGCAAGGACTCTGCTCCCTGCTCTGGGCAGCTCAAACACAGACCAGGGCTGGGTCTGGGTCAGCTCAGTGGCAGTGACAGCAGTGACAGCAGTGACAGGAGAATTATCGATGTAATCACTGCCTTTGCCAGAGAAAAGTGCTGAGCAGCTTTCCAGGGCCTGGAGGGGCTCCAGGAGAGCTGCAGAGGGACTGGGGACAAGGGCTGCAGGCACAGGAGCCAGGGAATGGCTTCCCAGTGCCAGAGGGCAGGGCTGGCTGGGAGATGGGGCAGGAATTGTTCCCTGGCAGGGTGGGCAGGGGCTGGGCTGGAATTGCCAGAGCAGCTGTGGCTGCCCCTGCATCCCTGGCAGTGCCCAAGGCCAGGCTGGGCACTGGGGCTGGGAGCAGCCCGGGGCACTGGGAGCTCTCCCTGCCAGGGCAGGGGGGCTCTGGGTGGAATTTAAGGTCCCTCCCAGCCCACACCATTCCATGGTTCTGTGATTCTATGGAATACAGAACAACTGGAAAGAAGAAAGAATTGAGGAAATGGCCACATCAAGGCTTTGCTGCAGGTGCTGGAAGGGGCAGGAGGTGCAGGAGAGCAGCACCCTCCCTTTGGCACAGAGCAAGAGTCACCACTGACAGAGCAGAGTGCTGTGGGAAGGGAACAAACTGCTTAGCGATTTATTTTCCTGGGCAAAATCCATGATTTCTGTCCCTATCCCTTTACCTTTTTCTACTCTGCTTCATTTTGGAAACACCAGGTACATGGGAGGGAGGATGAAATGACTGGAGTTAGAGTAATGCCAGATCCTGATAGAATAAACCCAAGCACAAAACTGAGACCCAGGTTCTGGGGAAGGGGAGGCCCTTTCTAAAAACATGAAAAAGAGCTACATTGTGAATCTGCTTTAAAAAGAGGCAGAGCAATTAGAATTCCAGGCTGCCACACAACAGGCTACAGTAAAACAGGAATGTGAAGTGCTGGGTCTTTATTACAGACAAATTGTCAGAGCTCGTGGTGGAAACCTGCCCTGAGAGTGATCAGAGAGGAGCTGGGCAGTACCTGCTGCTCCGCTGCCAGGCACTGACATTAAAGCAGGTGGGAACAGGAGGAGTTTGTGGCTCTGCCTGCACAGAGCTCTGGGGGTGTGAATGCTCCTCGTGGTGGTGCGCTCAGTAAATGATGAACTCATTGGAGGCAGATGTGGAGGCTGCTGTCCCGGCTGACCTCTCCTGGCATGGCTGAGCACCAGGGCTCCCTTCCCCTCTGCTTTCAAGTGCCACAGAATTCCAGAGGAGCTGGATCCTTGCCAGATCCACCAGCTCAGCCCCAGTCACGGCTCTGACCAGTCTGGCCAGACCCTCCACGCCCTGGAGAAGGGACAGTGGTGAGGCCAGGGGGGAGCTGGGTTTGCTTCATGCCCAGCAACTTCCCCAGCTCCCCTTTCCAGGTTTGGATCCATCCAGGGATGCCCCCAGCCCCTGCCCGGAGAGCCCCCAGGGCTGGGGGTGCCCTGCTTGCTCCTGCAGGTGATTCATCCGTGCCTGCAGAACAGATGGGCTGTGGGACATGGAGGATCCCTGGAGAGGGACAGCCCTGGGCGAGGGACAAACCAGGGAGAGGGACAGCTCTGGGAGAGGGACAATCCTGGGAGGGGGTCAGCTCTGGAAGGGGGACAGCTCTGGGAGAGGGACAGCCCTAGGCGAGGGACAAACCAGGGAGAGGGACAGCTCTGGGAGAGGGGCAATCCTGGGACGGGGATAGCTCTGGGAGAGGGACAGCCCTGGCCTCCTGAGCATCCAGTTCAGAGCCAGGCCCCTGGCAGTGGGAGCCCTGTCCTGGCAGCTGCAGGACCCGGGAAGGCCCAGGAATGGTGGATGTGCTCCCTCTGGCAGCTCCTGCCTCACATCCCTCCCTGAGCTTCCAGGAGGAATGTCCAAGGCTGCAGGGTCCCATCCTGCCAAGGAGGAAATCCGTCCCTCTGCCTATCTAATTACCCTGCTGTAATTAGGCAGCTCCCTCGGCTCTGGTGCTAGTTTTGCTTTCACACCACATCAGCTCTTGGCAGGTTTAGCTCAGCCATCTCCAAAGGAATGATCATTCCCAGGTTATTTGTACTGTGGGATTCCCTGTCCCAGTGGGTCTCAGGGTGCACCAGGAGCTCTCTGGAGGTAAGAGATGATCCCTGCCCTGAAGTGCAGGTGGATGAACAGGGCTGGTTTTGTGGATTCACCAGAATGGCTGTGTGTACCTTCCTGGAAAGGGCGCTCAGGCCTTAGCACTGCCCAGGGAGGTCTGGAGTCCCCATCCCTGGAGGTGTCCAAGGAAGGCCTGGATGTGGCACTGAGTGACAATGTAGGGATCGGGCGCAGCTTGGACTCGATGATGCTGGAGCTCCCTTCCAGCCTAAATGATTCCATGAAAGCAAAATCACCTTTCCTGCAGGAGCACTGCCACTGCCAGGCTCCAGCTTTGCCAGCAGAGCCCACAGTGCCCCTCTCCAAGGGTTGATGCTGCAATCCCAGATCTGCACTTTCCCCTTTTATTTTTGGTAGCTTCTCCCCCTGGAACTCTGTTCTGTGCAGGATGGGGCTGTTTCCCCCTCCCAGTGCTTCCCAGGATGAATCAGGGATGTAAAGTACATTTTATTTGGAGTGTCTGCTGGAGCAGCAATTCATCACTGCCACGTTCTCTGAAAATACCCATTTGTTGCTGCTTTTTTCCCCACTACACAAGCACCAGAGGGACATCTCCATTGCAGTCAATAATCCTCCCGCTCTGGGGAGGGAGGCCAGGCCAAGCCGGGGAGCAGAACTCCACCAGTGGCTCTCAGAAAGGAAAAGAGGGGTTTTTGTGAAGGTGGAGCTTTGCTGGAAATCAGGATGGAATGGGGAAAACCAGGGGGCTTCTCTGGGACCCTGCACGGGGTTGGGGCTGAGGTGAGGGAGAACTCTGCAAGTAGTTGGACACAAAAAAGGAACTGCTGCAAAGCTCTGGAAAAATGATTGTTCCTCTGTGAGCTTTGAGCTCAGTTCATTAAAGGGTATTCTTGGAATATTTCTTTTCCAAATTAAGGCACACGGCCAAAACAAGTAAAGTTGGCACCTGCGGGCTCTCTGGTCATTTTCCCTCTCTGATTACAGAGCCAGGCTCTGCTTTTAAGGTGAGAATATTGACTCCATAATTTCGAGGACCACAAATTCTCTTCCATTAGATCTACAAAATCTGGTTTTGAGGAACAATATATCCCAGAATGATTTGTGTTGGAAAGGACCTTCAAGATCACTCAGTGCCACCCTGCCATGGCAGGGACAACTTCCACTGTCCCAGGCTGCTCCAAGCCCATCCAGCCTGGCCTTGGGCACTGCCGGGGATCCACGGGCAGCCACAGCTGCTCTGGGCACCCTGTGCCAGGGCCTGCCCACCCTCTCAGGGGAGAATTTATCCCCAGTATCCAATGTAAACCTACTCTCCATCCCCTGAAATCCATTTCCTCAGAGCCAGTCCAAACTCAGTTTAAGCCCCAGGCCTCACTGCCAACACTCAGTGATGTCAAGTGAGACTTCCAGAAGGTTTTGCAAAGTTTAGTTCCTAAGTCACATTTAGTAATTTCCCTTTATTATTCAAGCTTCTCTTGCTGCTGCCAACCCCAGGCCTGTGCCCTGTGCTGGTTCCCAGGGCTTGGAGTTCCTTCTCTGACTCCCAAGATCCCATCTACAAGGAGTAGGAAAGTTTCCATGGATCAGGTGGTCTCTCCTACTCTCCAACCTCACCCTTATACTCCACACCTGTATAGGAAAAATGGATTTGTAGGACCCTCTGCTGGGTGTGCATGGGGTTTCTGCAGGGTCATTTGCTGCCAACCCTTTCCAAATTAGCCCAACCCCCTTAATTACTCAGATTTCTCCAGCAAGTGTTCCTCAAAACCCTGGAAAAGAGATCCTTAATGAATAATTGCATCTCATTGATCTCCTTAACTGGAATCACTTATTTGCTTAAAATTTGAGAATTTGCTACTGTCCCTCAGGTCATTTTGTTTGGAGCGGTGCAGGCTGCTAGGAAGCTAATTATGTAAAATAGCAATTAATTTCCCACTGCCATGACAAATATTTGACTTAAAAGATGTCTCTCTGTCCTGGTGAGCTCCAGCCCTTTGGGGGCTGTTTCCTGCAGTGGCACAGGCCAGGGGACGGGGCTGTCCTGGCACAGCGAGGGCTCAGTTTGATTTTTCAGACATGGGTGGTTCGGAGGTGTCCAAGGACTGCTGCTCTGTCTGCACCCATGAAGGAGGAGTGCAGGGATACTCCTGATACAGGATACTGATACACACTTTTGGGATTTTTAGGCATTCCAGGAAGGCACAAAGTGCTGAAATTCTCTTAAATCCACTGGATTTCCTTTCCAGGTACTGAGCTCTGCACTTCTGCCCAGATTCAGGTGGTAGAACATGCATTCATGGAATCACTGAATGTCCTGAGCTGGGAGGGTCCCACAGGGATCATTGATCCAGATCCTGGCCCTACACAGGCACCCCAAGAACCCCACCCTGTGCACCCCAGAGAGCGGTGTCCAAGCATTTGCAGGTATTTCATGCACCAGTGCAGGTATTTCATGCACCAGTGCAGGTACTTCATGCACCAGTGCAGGTACTGCCTGCGGGATGTGGGTGAGGTGTCGCTTCCCACCATGAGCCTGTGGAGAGGAGGGAACCTCCAGAAGACACAGTCCCATCCTGGTCTGCAGAAGGAGCCCAGGTCTGAGCTCTCCTGAGCATGACAAAGCTCTTGGGATGGATGCCCTGAAGGACCAAGGCACTGAGAAATGGGGAAAGAGTGAAAAATTCCAGCTGGGACAGCAGGTGCCAGTTCTGCAGAGCCCTTGGGACGGTGACTCCAGGGCTGAGCCCCAGCTCAGAGCCCCGGCTCAGATGCCACCAGCACTAGGTCCCGCTGAAATCAGTGGGAATCACCAGAGACAGCTGGGAGCTGTAGGAGATGTCCATGGATTCCAGCTGGACACACCCTTGGGAAGGAGGAGAGAGGCCCCCATGGGGAAGGGCACTGCTGCTCTCTGAGGCTGACATGGAGGATCAGCTGCTCTGCATCAGATTCAAGCAATGCTTGGAAGCAAAATCTTTCCCAAACTTGGCAAGTTTGGGGAGAGATGTTTTGTTTGTTTGTGTGTGAGAGAGAGATTTATAAAATCAATGTGACGTTCCTGCAGCTCAGCAGGCCCATTCCTGCTGCCAGGGCTGCACAGCTCCCTGTCCCACAGGCCCCCCTGCTCATTTCTTTCTCTTCCAGCTGCAATAAAGGCAGTGACTGAACCATTTTTCCTGTTTGTGGAAACCTTGATGCTGCCAGATGGGAAACTCACCAATAATCAAAGTGTGGCTGCAGGACTGACTCATTCACCAGATTTCAGGGAAGGAACTGTCTGAATTCCCTGCCCTCTCCCTGCACAAGGAATGGTGGCTGTGAACCAAATCCTGGAGCTGCCATGGCTTAGTGGGTTACTGACCTCTGAGACGGGCACAGAAATGAGCTGTTTGGGTGTTCTTCTCCATCTCATTGCCAAGGAAATGTTGTAAACTCCTTGACATGCAGGGAAACCGAGAGTTCCTGGGGTGGTTGAGAGCTCCCAGGGAAGGCCCTGACCTGTCCTGGCTCAGCAGCTCACAGGAATGTGTCAGCTCCAGGCTCTCTGACTTCATTTGTTCTCTGCCTGGAGCTCAATTTGCTTTTTGTGAATACAGAACGTCCTGGCCCAGGTGCACCCTTTACTCCATTGGCTTTCCCAAACCACACGGGGCACTTTCCCCCTCTGCACAGCCACGGTGACAGAGCTGAGGTGTTTTGTGACGTCCCAGAGAGCAGCAGCAGCAGGCAGGAACTGCGGGATTTGTTCAGGCTGGAATCTTATTGAGAACACATTTCAACCCTTACCAGAGATTCAGGGATGAAAATAACCCTTTATTTTTGTTCTGCCGTCACTTCCAGCCCTTCTCTTGCTGCCAGCCCTGGCAGGGCAGGAGCAGCAGTAAAAGTGCCATTGCTGTTGTGTTTAATTGTTCCAGGGGAACACAGGAACAGGAGCCTGCTGTGGAAAAGGCCCAAGGCAGAGGAATTGTCAGACTGAGAGCCTTTGAATTTGGGCAGAAAAAAGCAGCTGCAGAGGCTGGTGGTGAAATCAAACCCCTGAGTGCTGGGAGAGCTCCCCTTCCCTGCCTGGCACCTGCCAGCCCTCTCCTGCTTCCACAGGGGAACTGGTCCATGGCTGCAGCCAAACCCACGGTGTTCCCTGGCCGAGAATCACCTGGATCCTGCCACATCCTCCTGGCCATTTGCACAAAATCACCTGGATTATCCCAAACTGCTTCCCCCAAATACTGCTGGAACAGGAGCTGCAATTACTGTCATTCCAGTGCAAATTTCCCTTCCCATAACCACTGCCCATTACAGCAGGCACCAGAGAGACCTTCAGCTTCACCTGGGAGATGCTGAAACAAAGATTTATCTTATTTAACTCTTTTCAGCTTGGTTCAGAAAGNCTTCCTTCCTTCCTTCTTTTCCTGTCCAGTATGCTGGGAATCCAACCCTCATCCTCAGCTCTTCACCTCATTAGTGACCATCAAACTGACCTAAAATTGACAGAACTCACAAAATTAATTAAGGCATGTGGATAAATCCCCTTTTTCCGTAGGTACCTACAAATGTATTTTATGTGATCTCCATTGGAACTATCAGGGGGAGCAGCAGAGGTAAACACAGCCAAATAATGAGAAAATTGGGTATTAGGTTTCTGTCCTGGCAGAGTTTTCTCGGAAATATCCATCTGGATACTTCAGGAACCTTCAGATCCCCAAATGTGCTTTAAAAATAGTAAGAGTTCATAAATATAAATCAGTAGTGAGGCTCAGTTTTGTATTTCCAGTGGGTTCCTTGGCCTTCCTGTGCTGCTTGATCTCATTCCTCAGAACTGCGAGTCCAAACCCTTATTTTTTCTTTAAAATAAGAAGCACAAATCTCTTTTACCCCTGAGTCTGGAACTCAGAGCTTCCAGAATATTGAATATTACCAGTCTTTTAATCAAACAGTCTGAATTTTTAAATTTTCTCTATTTTCAGTGGTTTGGGCTTGCACAGGGAGTGAGTGAGCAGCTTTCAGGCTCCTTCCCCTTCTCCCTCCTGCTGCCTTTCAGGAGTTTATTTTTAAAAGTACCACCCAGGGCATTGGAATAGCAATAAAGAATAGGTTAAACCTCTGATGTTTCATTCCAGGAAAGCTGAAAAGATTAATGCACTTGTCTGCAACCTGAGCCTGTGCTGTTCCCACTCTGCCGAGCCGAACAGCAGGGACAGCAATTCCTTTATTACCCAAGGCCCACTGCAGGACTGGGGCACTGCTGGGGCACGAGAACTGCCCTGGCTGCTGAGAGGGGCCCAGCTGGGCTTGGGAAACCCTGCTGGCTTTGGGGAGCAGCCTTGGAGCTGTGGGGACCTGGCTGGGCTGCTGTGGGATGGGTTTTTTTATTATGGAATCACAAAATCTCTGAGGCTGGACAAGATCTCCGGGATCATCGAGTCCGAGCTGTGCCCGATCCCCAGCACAGCCCTGAGTGCCCCATCCAGGCCTCCCTTGGACACCTCCCGGGATGGGCACTCCACCATTCCCCAGGCAGCCCCTTCTAATGTCTGACCACCCTTTCCATGAAGAAATTCCTCCTGATGTCCTGCCTGACCCTCCTCTGGTGCTGTTTGAGGTTCTGTTGCTTTGCTTGGGACAAAGGCTCATCCTGGAAGCTCCTCAGGGCTCTCTGAGCCTCAGCTGCCCCTGCTGGGCCTGGGAAACCTCCCGGACCCCTCAAACACAGCCCAGGGCAGCCTCACAAGGGGTTGCACCTGTCCAAGCGTTGCCTAAATTTCTCTCCTTTCGGGGTTTTCATCCTTAGGTGATAGATCACAGAATCCCAGAATGTCCTGAGCTGGAAGGAACCCCCAGGAATCATGGATCCACCCTTGGGCCAGCCCAGACACCCCGATAGTCCCACCCGGTGCAGTTCTGCACCCCAGATTGTGTCCCAGACCCTCAGTTCCTGACTCAGACACCAAAGATCTCATTTTGCTGAAATGCTGTGACTCCTGGAATGAATTTGGACCCCACAAAAATGGGAATTGCTGCATTGTTATCATTATTTGCTCAGAGCAAGGACATCATTAGGGGGGGTGTGAGGAGCAAGTTAATGGCGTTTGCTACCCAATTATATAAAATTTCAGATGTTTCAATAGACTTTGCTTTTTCATTATTCTTTAATTTGGATTTTCTTGCTTTTTCTCCCTTAAGCACCTTCTCAGATGTTATTGTTGCTGTTAATATTCCTGGGTGTTCCTAGTTTAGCTGTATCTGGTTTTTGAGATTGTTTATGTGTTGAGGATCTTTGTCAATAGAAACTAGACTCTTTAGGATGGCAAATGTGAGTGACAGCCAAAGAAATCACTCCATACAGGATTCCTGACACAATATTTTGACAATTTCATTTGAAATAAGACACTGTGATTGTCAGTTCAGTTACAATATTGTTGTTGCTCCCTAGTGGGGAAAAAAAAATCAGAAAATTGAAGGAAATCAAATTCCCAGCTAAATGGTTTTTCCAGCAGAACATTCAGGTCTTGCCCTTGCCTCTCATCACTCGTGTACAACACTTGAAATGCATAAATGCAGAGCAAATACCCGGGAACTGTTGGAGAGTCCTTTGAATAAACACCTGGAAAATCCAGGTAATTCCTCGCTCCCGAGGCTGGGAACAGTTTTACCATTTCTGCTGCTTTTCTCCCCAGTGCAGTGTCCACAGCAACCCCCAGCACTGCTCAGAAAAATGCTTTGAGGAGTTCTTTCTATTTCTAAGCCAAGCAAATTCTCATTAAATGGAAAGATGTCAGAACTGCCTGTGCTCAGCAGTGCTGGAAGTCAGGGTGAGAGCAGGAGGAGCCCTGGGAGGAAATGAGGTGGCATCTGCAGGGAATTGTTGGAGGAACTTTATTTCTGTGGGAAAATGGGAAGGTTTGGAAGTGGAAATGTGCCAGGAGATGCATTTGTGACAAATGATAAAATCTCCTCTGCTTGCAAGAGGGACTTTCCCCCCCAAAATGGGTTCTTGTACCACCGGGTGCTTTGGACAGAGGGATAAGGAATAATTTCCTGCTGCAGGTGGTTCTCAGTCAGGATTATGTCTTGATCTTTCACAATAACCAAATAACAGCAAGTAACAACCACTCCATCTGATCCTCACGTTCCTTTGGAGTTGTGGGGTTTTTTTAATCTTTCTCCAAATTCTTGAAGCCAGGAACTTGCTAGCAGGAGAAAACACTGAGCTAGTTCAAGTCATTTTAGTTAAAATCCCTCTCTCCTGCTCTGTGTGTTTTTGAGCACGAAACAGCTTTTTAGGCAGAGTGAGAATTTAAGCAGAAAGCTGTTGTTTGGGTTAAAATATCTCCCATTTTGAACACTGAACATTTTGATGCTTTGCATATCCTCCTCATTTTCTGCCTCCCTCCGCCTTGGCTCTAGTCCAGTGGGAAAAGAAGGCAGGTTTTTTTTGGCTGGGAAGGTTTGTGGCTTTTTTTCTTATTTCAAGTTTGGAGAAAGAAGGAAAAAACCCAACAACATCTAGATGTATTTTGATTCTTTTAGGGAGTTAGAAAACACTTTTTCCTCCAACAGCTGTAACACACCAGATGCTTCTGTCTCTCCTTGCTCATCTGAATTCTTTGCACTCTTCTCCTTTCCTCATTAAATTCCCTTTTCCAGTCTCTGTGCCCGTTGTTTGGTGATGAGCTGGGGGCTGCTGGAGCCCTGACCCCTCTCCTAGCACTGCAGGAGGGGTGGCTGAGCCCAGCCTGGTGTAAAACAGGTCCCGCCTTTTGTTTCTCCCAGGGTTTTGTTGGGAGGGAGCATTTGGATTGGGAACTCTGATGAATGAAACAGAGCCATTGTCAGCACAGGCCTTGTTTTCCTTTTGGAAGTGCTCACTGTGACAGAAACGCTCATTGTTGTGGTGAAAAACATAATCTGCTTTCTTCCTAAAGAATACAAACGGGGACGGATGTGCCCTGCCCTGTAAAAACTCAGAATTAGCTGGATTGGAGTTGTTTCAGCTGAAGAGGCTTCTGTGCAAGGAAGAAACAATCTCATCTCTTTATCCATCTTGCACAAAGCAGACAGCAGTGGATTGGAATTCATGACACAACAGTTTGTGAACAGACACTGGAACAGGGGGCTGGGAAAGTGGGATTTCCATCAGGGATATTTGCACGATGGGCTTATGGGTCGAGCAATCTTTTGTTGCAAGTGGTTTATATATATATGGATGGATATATACCCTGATACTGTTCTGGGATAACATCTGGATTAGGTTTTAAGCTGCTTTTCACAGAATGCCAAGGTTGGGAAAGGCCAAAACCTGAAAAAAATTGCATGAACCAACTGAAAATTGGGGGGGAAACACAAGAAATGCTGTGTTTTCAGCTGTGATTTTGTTAATCTCTCTGCCAACAGTTAAAACTCCAGATATTCCCCCCCCAGTAACTCTGACTGGTGTCAGGACAGTGTGGCACCGGCCCTGGGATGTACTGGGGGATCAGGTCCTGCCAGTCTGGCTTTGCACAGGTGGAAATTCTGCAAACCGGGGCTTGAACTGGCCACCCTCTCCAGAGTGAGTAGTAATTCCTGCTTTGGGAATTACTGAGTCTCTCTATTGAAATAATCCTCTGCAATGTGGCTGGAAAAGGTTTAATTTGTCTACTGAGAGAAAAGAGAGAGGAAGAGAGCAGCAACAGGCAGCACATCCAAACTGAGGGGCCTCTGTGGATTACAGCAGTGCAGGGAAGGAAAAAATATTTAGAGAGTGTTTGTAATCAATCCTGACTGCAGTGAGCGTGGGGAGAGGATGGTGGGATCCAGCTCCTGCTGCATTCCAGGCTGCTGGAATTCCAGGGATGCAGGGAGGGCTGGGATGTGCTGCACCTACAGGAGCCAGGGCTGGAGATTTCAGCTGTCAGCTGAGGTGTTTGAACAGCCAAACAACCATGTCCCTTCTCACTCCTCTTATCTGCAGCTCACAGAGTGGGAGCAACTCAGAGAGGGCTCTCTAAAAATGTTGCTGGCTCGGAGCTGGGCTGGGTCAGAGCCCTGGATCTGTTCCAACTGCCTCCATGCAGGAGCTGAGCTCCTGCTCTGTCCCTGGGTGTCCTCACTGGGCTTTGTTTTCCAGGAGACTCCATCTGCTCCTGCCTCTGTAATCCATACAGGAATGCCTGGGTACAGTCCTGCTGCTGGGAGGGACATTTTTCATGGAATTACATAGTCAATAATGTTGGAAAGACCCTCCAAGATCAAGAATCCAACCTTTAACCCAGCACTGCCAAAGCCACCCATGTCCCCAAGTGCCACATCAATGGAGCTTTTAAATCCCTCTGGGGATGGAGACCACCACTGCCCTGAGTGGACAGCCCTTCCCACGAGGAAATGTTCCCAAAATCCACCCTGAGCCTCCCCTGGCCCAGCCTGAGGCCGTTCCCTCTCCTCCTGTCCCTGTTCCCTGGGAGCAGAGCCCGACCCTCCCCCTGGCTGTCCCCTCCTGGCAGGGAGTTGTGCAGAGCCACAAGGGCCCCCTGAGCCTCCTTTTCTCCAGGCTGAGCCCCTTTCCGGCTACCTCAGGGGCTCCAGACCCTTCCCTGGACTCGCTCCAGCCCCTCCAGGTCCTTCTTGTCCTGAGGGGCCAGAGGTGCCCCCAGGATTGCTCTCCTAAATCCCGGGATCACAGAACATCCTGAGGTGGAAGGACCCACAGCACCATCACATCCAACGCTTCAGGGAATGGCCCGTGCTGGGGCAGAACCACGACCTTGGGCTCCTCAGCACCAGGCCCTGACCAGCTGAGACAATCCTTTGCTGGTACATGGTGGGAAATGGGCAAACAGGACTTTTCCAACCTTTTCCCTGGAAAATGGGGAGAACGAACCTTCGGTGTGATGCGGCTTCCAGAGCTGAGGACACGGAGGCCCCACACAAGGAGCTGAAGTCCCTCTGCCACGCTGAGCTGGTTGAGTGGGACAGGGGAGAATCCTCAGGGAACTGGGACCACTTTTACCTCAAGAATCATTTCCAAGAGACCCAGAGCAGTGCAGAGCCACAATCCCACCCTGCTACACAACAGGCCTCTCCAAGCCCTGAGGGGGTAAGAACCAGGCTGGGATTTATCCTACAAAACCCCACCAAGGATAAAGGCTCAGGAGAAAGCTCTGGCTCCTGGCAGTGGAGCTGTGTGGGATTTCTGTGCTCCTGGGGCTGCTCTGCACCGCTGCAATCCCTGCCCTGATGAGAGGGTGCCCAGACTGAAGGGGAGATGCTCTGTGAAAAGCACGACCCGCCGGCAGCGGGGTCAGCGAGTTCCAAACATCAATATCCAGGCAGCACCTCCGGATTGTTTCCAAAGCTCATTATTTCAGGGGGCTGCTGTACATGTGAGTGGAACTCATTACCTGGGAGCCTCGTTACATTTCCTGCTCTCTGAAAAAATGTGGGCATTGCTTGGCTCCCTTAATTAATGCTCCGTGCATGCCGAGAGGGAGCAGTTGTATTCACATTGGGGTTTTGTTGGTGCAGACGTGGCCACTGAAACCCATCCTTCAGAGGAGTCATCAAAGGCCAAGCAGCCTCAACCCACATGGCAATTAAAGATATTCTTCCCTGTTGGAGCAGAGAACTTTCACTGAAGGATCCAGCATGACTCCAGGCCAAGGTCTGGCACTGCTGGAGCAATCCTGCAGGACACTGTCACCTGATTTTACCGCTGGTGATGTTCTGTGTTCGTGCAGAGCCTGCTGCAATGGGGCCCTGTCACAGACAGTGATGATAAAAATAACAATGAATTAGCAACAATTACAAAAACAGGTCAGAGATTTATTTTTCCTTCAGCTCTGATATAATTCTTCTGTTCAGCTTGCCAAAAGTATTTCCTTTTTCTTGAGAAATTTTAGCTTCTCATGAAAGCATTAAGAGTTTTTAATTATTTTTTTAAACCTGTCAGGATTTAAGAGGAGACTAAAAGAGAAAAAAAAAATCAAATTTCTTTGTTCAAAGACAGTGAATAAACTCCAACTGCAAATTACAAATAGCCCCTGGGAGTGAGGTCTAAGGAAGGGGAGTGGAAGTTGGGGTAATCGTGTTAAGCTCCTGGTGTGCCACTGAATCCTGCCAAGCTTTGAAAGGCAGGAGGCTCCTGAGTGCTGGAGCAGAAACCTCAAGGACAAACTTTTCTGAACAGAACTGAACCACTTCCAGTGTCAGCTGTGCCACATCCCCACAGCCCAGACACAAAATCCCTGCACAGCAACGTGTGAGGGCTCTGCTGGAGAGTTCCAGTCTGGGAGGGAGATGGCACCAGTGCTCCCAGACAGGGGCATTCCCATATGGGAATATTCCCAAGGCCTGATCGACCACTTTTCAGTGCTTGATTTTCTCTAGGAACAAGAAATAAATTATATTTTGGAGGGAGGGAGAAAACTCTTCAATGACTTGATCCTGTGTAGGGTTCAGGGAACTGGGATGGTTTAATTGCTGGATGGTTTAACTGGCAGGAAGTTTAACTGGTGGATTGGTTTAGCTGCTGGGATGGTTAACTGCTGGATGGTTTAACTGCTGGGATGGTTAACTCCTGGATGGTTTAACTGATGGATTTGTTTAACTGGTAGGAAGTTTAACTGGTGGATGGTTTAAGTGGTGGATTTGTTTAGCTGGTGGATGGTTTAACTGATGGATTGGTTTAACTGCTGGATGGTTTAACTGATGGATGGTTTAACTGATGGATGGTTTAACTGATGGATGGTTTAACTGGTGGATGGTTTAACTGGTGGATGGTTTAACTGGTGGAGGGTAACTGATGGATGGTTTAACTGCTGGATGGTTTAACTGGTGGATGGTTTTGGAGGATAAAGCTACCCCAGAGCAGCAGGTGCTGGCTGGTTTCCCTGGGCCGGGCAGGAGCCCTGGGCACAGCCCCCACTCCCAGCAGCTCCTCAGAAGCTCCGGCAGGGACAAGCCAGGGCTGCTCCTGTTCCCACCCTCAGCTGGAGCAGAGCACCCCAGGAATGCTGCAGCCCCTGGAGCTGTGCCCTCCTCTGCACCAGCTGCCTCCCAACTACTGCAGGAATGGAGAAGAGACGAGAGGAACGTGGAGAAGCAGCTTCAGCCCCTGCTCCATCCCTTTGCAGGCTCTGTCAGGGATAACAACTCTGTATTTAGTGTAATTTACGGGCTGTAATGGGTGCTGGGGGATCTTTAGCCATCTTAGGAAAATCCTCTTAGGAGCAGCAGCTCCTTTAATAACCCGGCTGAGGCAATGCCTCCCTATTTACATCTATTTGCATGTATTTGCATGCAGGCTGCTGAGAGAAACATCTCAGAAGTCTGATGACTTCACATTTTTAAACCTGCCCATAATCTGAGGGGTTGAATAGCAGGATTTTGGGGACATGTGTGGATATTCCAGATGGAGAGGTGGGGTCTGGGAGGGAGCAGGATTCCTTTTCTTCTTTGGATGCTGCCCAAAGGATTTGGGGTTGGAAGGATCCTGAATGGATCTTCTGAAAGCCTTGGGGTCACCAGACCCCCTGAACTCTCCATGCCTGCATTATCCAGGTTCTTACTGCCAGATGGGAAAATTATGGAAAATCAAGGAATATAAAAAGAGCATTGTCAAATTGTGCCAAGTGCTTTACTGTAGGAATGGCACAATCCAGGAAAGGGAATGTGGGAGATCCCAGGGAGTCATTCCCAGACCTTCCTGGTGCTGCCCTACAAAGTCCCAGACAAATTGTTTTGAAAAAGGAGTCTCCATTCGTGGGGAAATTGTGCCACTTCCCATTGGAACTGCTGGTTCAGGGAGGAGAAAATCCTGAATTATTATGGAATGAGAATCATTGGAAAGGTCGGAAAAGCTCTCTGGGATCAATCATTGAGCCCAACCGCCAAGGCCAGCACTGGCCGTGTCCCCACGGCTTTTGAATCCCTCTAGAGATGGGGACTCCAGCACTGCCTGACCACCCTTTCCAGGAAGAAATTTTCCCTAATACCCAACCTAAACCTCCCCTGGAACAACTTGAGGCCTTTTCCTCTTGTCCTGTTTTTCCCTGGGGGCAGAGTGTAACCCCCACTTGGCTGCACCCTCCTGTCAGGGAGTGGTAGAGGGTGATACTAATACTAATACTAATACTAATACTAATACTAATACTAATACTGCTAATATTAGAACAGTGAGTCAGAAATTGGGAACATTTCCCATGTTGCACATTGCATGCAGAGTTTGTTTCAACACAGCTCCATCGCCTGAGCTCAATAATTTCAAACCTTCTCATTCTAATGGAGTAAAAATGTTCTTTAGATGATCCTAAACATTGTAATATGAAATGTGAAGGGTGAAGTAATGTGAATTACAGGATAATAAAATTGATCCAGAGAAATGAAGCACAACAAGAACACGGGAAAAAAATTACAGATTTACTCTCTTCATACAACAGATTTAGGACAGCACTGAGGTGAAACAATTCCTCTTCCTACAGAAAATGCCATGGAAATCGGTGGATTTGCACAATCCTTCAGTCCTGCCATCCCTTCCTTCCCCAGTCCTCCCAAGCCAACAGCTCACAGGGACAATGTCCTGTCCCTGCCCAGTGCCACTCCCAGGCTGGTGGCACCACCTGAGTCCTTGGGGTGGCACCTTCAGTGCTCTGAAGGACCAGGAGCAGCACCAGGGTCTCTGCTCATCCTACCCCCTTGCAGGTCAAAGCCCTTGCTGGAGACTCCTCTCTCTATTTCATTAATTCCCAGACATCTGCTCTGGGAATGTCAGAATGTTGGGATCTCCTGGAATGAGGTGATAACCAGAACTGACACGGAATTAATCCCCGAATCACCTGGAGAGCCAATATCCCGTGTCTGGGTGTGTTACCATGGCTGCAGCCCTTCAGAGGCACCTTCAGCCCCTGTCTTCACCCAAAGCAGGAAAAAAAAAAAGCCCAAATGGAAGGAAAAATTAACTGGAATCATGTCAGGAAGAGCACGTGTCCTCCCTGCTGCTGCCGGGCTGTGCCTGGCATGGGCGGCAAGCTGATTCCAGCTAATTATTTTTGTGTTTATATTTATTGGCTGTGATTAGTTATGCAACAAAGACTGTGGGAGAACAAATCATGTCAGCACAGTTAATTGGAGATAACACGAGCAGCAGTGAAAGCCCTAATTTTGATATTTTCCGTGTGAAAAGGAGACCTGATCCCGCTGGTTGTTAATCAATAAAGGGCTGGTGAGGTCTCCATCAGAGGGATGAGCCCAGGGCTGAAAAGCAGTATACTCAATGAGTTCATCCTGGTTCTTCCTTTGCTTTTTAAATAAATCTACTGGAAGTTGTGGATTTTGGTGGAGTAAAGCCAGGGCTGGGGGCAGAACTGAGCTGATCCTGCAGAAAATTAAACCTCTGGGCTTTATTCCTTGGGAGTTAAGGCTGGTGTGAGGCCACCTGGCCACAAATTTTAGGACCTTTTAGGAATTGAATATGAACCTTTTCTGGTCCTCTCTAGACCACCAGAAATGCCCATTCTCCCAAACCTTCCAAGCTCTGCTGGGGAGAGATCCCAACAGGAGCCCCAGCAAGGCAAGGCATCAAATGAGCCAGTCTGGGAATGCACCTCCTGTTGGGAATGCACCTACTGTCAGGAATCCCCCTCCTGCTGGGAATCCATCTCCTGTCAGGAATCCCCCTCCTGTCATAGCTCCTGCCTCTCTTCCCTGTCCTGCAGAAACCAAGGCAGTGCCAGTGCCACTGTGGGGTCAGTCCCTGCCGCCCCCACTCCTCCTCTCCAGCGCCTCTCCAGCCCCAGGATGTGCTGCCAACACCTGCTGCTCCCTGCTCACCTCCCAGCCCTGCTCTGGATCAGGACACAGCTCCCATCTCCATTTTCCAGGGCGGAATCAGCCCCTGGAGCATTTGCCAAGGTCTGGCAGGGTGCTGAGGCAGCTGCAGGTGCCAGCAGAGGTCTGGTGTCACACCTGGGGTGGCTCAGCTGCTGCTGGGATTCACCTGGCACCCAGCAAGGGACAGGTAAGGGACACATCCCAGAGGCTTCAGGCTCTTTTCCACGATGTGGAGGGAGTTTAGAGTGCCCAGCTCTGATTTAGAGCTCTTCGTTTGTGGTGTGAGGAATCCAAGCTCTGCTGCCTCCCCTCATGCTCTGGGCTGGCCCCGGGGGCTCAGATCCATCATCCAGCATCTCAGTGCCCCTGTCCTCTGAACCACTGAGCCTCTGAGGGGGTTTGGAGGCAGATCCCGGGCTGGATGCAGCATCCCAGGATGGCAGGGGGAGAGGGAATAGCATCAAGTTGCATCCGGGGAGGTTTAGATGAGATAATAGGAATATTCCTTCATGGAAAGGGTGGCCAAGCATTGGAGCAGTGGTGGTACTGGAGTCACCATGGCTGAAAATGAGGATGTGGCACTCAGGACCTGCTCCAGGGGTGACCGTGGTGGTGCTGCTGGTCCATGGGTGGACCCGATTATCTCAAAAGTCTTTTCCAACCTGAACCATTCCTGGACTGTGATCCCCTCTGCTGCCCATGGCATTTGCAGCTTCCTGACTCTAACAGGGAACACGAAGCCCTCCAGCCTTGCCCTTTATCCCTCCAGTGCTTTTTTGCCTGTTTCTGGAGCCCAGGCCCAGCTAGTTGATGTTAATTGGACTTGCACAGGTATTCTCCTTCCCTCCACGTGCCCTGCTCCTGCTGTGAACTCCAGCTGGTTTATAATCCCCTACAGCAGCCCCAGCCTTCGGAACAGGAGCCTGAGGATGCAGAACATGTGGATGAGTTGCCTTTTTATCCCCCTTGCTCTTGAAGATCTTTGTGTATTTGGGTAATTTTGAAGGCTCGCTGAGCCAGGATCAGAATTCCCTTGATTGATTGATTTAGCAAGGAAGCCCCACTTGGGAGCCTGGCTGTGGCCCCATAACAATGGGATTTCCCCATCCCTTTTCCAGTCCCATGGGAGGTTTGGGGGACTAAAGAACAAGGGAAGGGTTTTGTCCGTGTGGGTGACATTTATGTGGTATGTTTGGGGGGTTTGAGATGCAAGTCCAAGGTGGGGGAGCCAGGAGGGGCTTTGTTTTCAGGGTCTGTTTGCCTTTGAGAGACTGAAAAAGCTCTGCTCAAACTCCTTTTTCCCTTAGAGCAGGCTTGGGGAGAACCCCCTCCTTTTCCCTCAGGGATGAGCAGATGGGATCCAGGAACTTCCTGAGGTGCCAGGGAAGGTGAGGTCACCTGGGGAGGGGTGGCCTCTGCCTCCAAGGTCACACCACCCCACTGCTGATTTAACAGCTCAGGAAACACAAATCCCAGGAGTTTGAGAGGCTTTGATTACTAAGGGGGTTGTTAAGAGCTGACTTCTGCCAGGGCAGAACTTGTTTTCCCCAGCAGGGCCAGCAGGAGCTTTTATCTTTGCAGGGGATTAGCCCAGCCAGGGATCGCTGGACCAGAGCTCAGAACCCAACCACACAAATCTCCTCACCTTGAAAAGTTACCTGCTTTAGTTCTGTTCTGTTTAGTTCAAAAAGGATATTTTGCTTGGGTGCTTTCATCTTTAAAACACTGAACACCTCCAAAGCCAAGCTTTACTGTCATGTGGGAGTTGGCTTTCTTTGAGGAGAAGGAAATACCACACGTGGTGGCATATACACAGCCCTGTGTCACCAGGGAAAAAATAAACGTGGTTTGGTCCATGTGCATCTGCTCCCTGGGAGCGAGGTGCCAGGGAATGTTTGCTTGGGTAAGTGTTGCAAGCCAGGAGCACCTGAGTGGGAAATAAATAAAAAATGACCTGAAAATGAACCTGGAGCTGGCCTTCCCATCACAAACTGGAGCTTTGGGGTATAGAATGCATGAAAGAGCTCCAACCTGGTCTTGGACACTCCCAGGGATCCAGGGGCAGCCACAGCTTCCCTGGGAGGAGAAGGATCCCTGTCAGATCTGTGTGTGATTCCAGGAGCTCCCAGGCCCAGCAGGCTTCCAGCAGCTCAGCCACGAGCACTGGAAGAATTAAAGCAGGAAATAAGTGGCCAGCTTTGAGGCAGGCAGTGATCTCTTCCTGCAGGGCTCACAGGGATGGGGCTCCTGCTCTGTCCTGGGGTCTCTGAGTCAAGGTGGGGTGTCCCCCTCAAAGGCTCCTCCTGCCTCAAACCCGGGCTCAGGAAAGGAATCCCTCGGGGATTTGAAGAGCAGGAAATCAGACTCGATGCTGTAATTGTGTTCCTCCCTGGCCCTAAAAGCCATTGATCTGTCACAATAATTGCCAGAGTTTACTGATTTTCCTGACTCTTTGATGGCAGGTAAGAAACCCGTCTGTCTCCTGTGGCTGAGCTGCCCTGGAAGAGTTTCCTCTTTGCAGGAATTGTTAAAAACCAAAATTGACTCAGCAGAGCCAAAGACAATTCTAAAACAGATCTCTGCTCAGTTGTTTGATGTTTTGTGTATTTGTTCAATAGATTCTGGCTGTCAGACTCCTCAGCATCCTTCCAGGGGTGGGCCTGGGAGTGCCGGGGCAGAGAAATACCAGGAATTATTGGACTTCATGGCAAGCCCTCACCTCCTTCTCACTTGGTGACTGCTGAAAATCCTGGACATACCCCAAGCTGTGTCCTAATCAAGGCTAGAGAGTAAAATTAGAAAGCTGGTTTGACTTCACATTCCCAGAAATGCCAGATCATGTAGAAGAGAAGGGATTTTAATCTTTTTTTCCAGGAAATCATCCTGCTCCTGCCAGGAACTGGTGCTGTCAGGCTCTGCTGAGGGAGCTTCCCAACACCTGGGTGCATTTTCTAGGTATAAACGCTGCAGAAATGGTGCAGAAACTCTGGGAGAACTGGGGAATTATTTCTCTCTCTAGCACAGGATGCTCCCACCACCCTGAAATGCCTCCTCTGTGGCTGGCAGGTTTCAGAGGAGCTGTTCCCCTCCTGTGCTCCCAGCCTGCTCCTTCCTCCTGCCAAGACCTGCATGTTTTGTCTTCCCCGTTATCGCTGCAGAAACTCAAACATGATATTAGTTTAATTAGAGATCAGCTCCTTTTATGGCATGCAAATGCCCTGTCTGACTAAATCCCCCTTCTGAAGTTGGCAGATGCAAATTAAATCCTGTGCACTGAAGTGTAATTTGGCTCTGAACACTCTTCAAGGCCCTCAGTGATTCAGGGGGTGGAGGGGAATTAGTCTTAAGCTGCATTTGTTGCTTTCTCCTCCCTTAATTTGTTTATCTGAACGCTACTGAAGCAACATTGGATGGAGACAAATTGCCAAGTGACACACGAGTGAGAGCCAAGGTTTCACTGATGGGTTCTGGAGCTGGAAATAACCGAGGCCCAGTGTACCTGAAATAATGGTAAATGCTGGGCCATCTGCCACTCCTGTCCCTGCTGCTCCCAGTGTCCAGCAGGCTGGGAACGGCCAGGCTGGCACTCAGGGCCATTCCAGGCACTTGCAGAGCCTCGTTCCCCGTTCCCCGGGAAAATCTCTCCTTTAGCTGCTGCATTCCCATCATGAAGGGTGTCTCTGGAATCCCCCCCAATCCTACTGGAGCTGGCCCTTGACTAAACTGGTTCCTCCACACCCCCTCCTTCTCCGGGGGGCTCAGGGAGAGCTGCAATCACCTGCTTGGGATTACAGAGGAGGTGCCACACTGAGGGTCTGCAGGAGACTGTCCCACAAGGAAAGGCTGAGAGAACTGGGATTGCTCAGCCTGGAGAAGAGCAGGCCTTGGGGGTCACCTAATTTTGGGCTTACAGTACCAGAAAGAGCTGCAGGAAAAATGGAGAGGGACTTTGGACAAGGCCTGTAGGGCCAGGAGCCAGGGAATGGCTTCCCAGTGCCAGAGGGCAGGGCTGGCTGGGAGATGGGGCAGGAATTGTTCCCTGGCAGGGTGGGCAGGGGCTGGGCTGGAATTGCCAGAGCAGCTGTGGCTGCCCCTGCATCCCTGGCAGTGCCCAAGGCCAGGCTGGGCACTGGGGCTGGGAGCAGCCTGGGGCACTGGGAGCTGTCCCTGCCAGGGTAGGGGGGCTCTGGGTGGGATTTAAGGTCCCTCCTGCCCCAAACCCATCTGTGATTGTTTTATTTTATGATCCTGGCATTGCCACAGAGGTTTCCCCACAGTGCCAGTGAACAGGTCCCCCGTGCAGAGCCCCCCTCTCCTTCATTCCTTGGGAGCAGCTGTGTGGGACCGTGCAGGCCAATCCCATAATGGGAATGTGCCCCCACCCCTTCAGCCCCATCCATCCTCTCACTCCATATGCTGCAATTGAAGCCAGAAGTGCTTTGAGCCAGCCCCAGCAGATTAATTAAAGCCCATAATCAGCATTTTTCTTCGTTGCTCTCAGATCAGTCAGTGATGCAGCCCAAGTAGTTTTGCCTCACGGTAACATTTGCCCAGCTTTTATGGAGAGGCTCCGTTGGCTGTCCTGCTCTCGCTGCCTCTGAGGATTAATTCTGGGTTCAGCGCCTGCCTTCGCTCACAGCAGGGTCTGATCACACCGACTGCTCCTGTGCCACGCTCCCCGCATGGCTTTCAGCCACTACCTGCAGCTGGTTTCTTCAGAAGGAGGGGTTTGAGAGCCTCCCCTGTGCTATTTTGCAGGAATGAATCAAATGGGGGGATCTGGAGGTAACAGCACTTCAATCCCTGCATTTGTGCTGAGCAGCTGAGCAAATAAGTGCCTTTCAATTACAGGCTCGTGCAGACACTCCCTGCTTATGTTTTATAACAATGATTTGGGATCAAGGGGTTTGCAGCTAAAGGGATAAACATTTAGCCCAGATAAGCAGATTTGTAGAAATTATTGTTATCCCAAGCCGGTTGGATTCATTAGGTCCCAGGCATGGCTGGCTCGGAAATCTGACAGGGATAAATTTATCCCACCAAAGTGAAATCTGCTCAGGGATGAATCTGAATTATGATATATCCATAATAGCATTTCTTTCTGGTGTTTAACATGGCAAAAATAGCCAGAGCAGAGAAATTATTTTCTTCCCCAGTCTCCCTGCCCTCAACAAAACATTGGCAGGGGGATTCCTGGCTGCTGCCAGCAGCAGCGAGAGGGGAGGAAGGATTTGGAACAGAAGTGAAGTGAGATCCTGGACATTTACCTGTGAGGACAGCAGGAGAAGAGATGTATAAATCCATGGGTGATGCTGATACCAAAGCATTTGGATTCCCAGGGCATTTTGGGAACAGTTTTACCCCTTTGCTGCACCCTACGTTTGCACAAAGACCTCTCCGACCCTCCAGAAAAGCTCCTGTCTCTTGTTTGAGGGTTCTGCCTTTGTGTTTCTGACCCGGCAGCTTTTCCTGTTTACACCTCTTTATCTGCTCCTCACTCCTCCTCTCCTCTCTACCTCCCTCCCTTCCTTGTCTTTTCCCAGTAATTTTTTTTCCCTAGAGGAGCATTATTTTGGGAGAGGAGTGAGATTTGTCCACTCTGGTGGGTGCCAGCTACATGGGCAGAAAGTCACCCGGAAAATCATTATCCATCATCCTGCTCCCATCTTTTAATCAGGATGGGCCAGAGGAATAAAGCACAGCCAAGGGTGGGCAGCAAAGCAGGCACTTTTCCCAGGATTAGTGCCAGGAATTGGGCAGATCCATCACGGTTATGGCGTGTTCTCCTCGTGGTTACTGCATGGATAATGCCCCAATCAATAACTGACGAGAGGGGAGAGGAGAAAGGCTTTGATTTAAGGTTTGCCCAGGCTTTGTAGAGAAGCAAGATTTATTACAACATAAAAATCCCAGATTTAGCCTCTGGCTGCATAGGCAGTGGTGCCTGTGCTAATATGGGCTGGTTTTTACGGTGCATCCCAAGGCAAGGACACCACATCCGTGTGCCTGCCCAGCCAGGCTGGACTGGAGTCAGCCAGGGAGGCACAGCCCAGTCCTGGCTGGGAATAACCCGATTTTCCTTGTTGCACCAAACATTTGGAATCCAGCAGGGCTTTGCAAACAACCCTTGGTGTCAGCAAGGGGATCCCAGGGTCTGCTCTGGCTCAGCCCTGCATTCCTGGGAATCCCAGGGAATTACAGCCAGGGCTACAAAACACCTCTGGAAGATCCAGAGCTGGCAAGAACTGCTGGATGTTTCTGTTGGCCCTCTGCTCTTGCATTGGAAACATCAAATTATGGAATCACACAGGATATTTCTGTCTCTCTTGTCTTCCTGGATCCATCAGATCCAAGGCCCTCCTATCCCAGAGAGCTTTTGGGAGCTTGTGGGGACCCGTACAGAATTCACACCCAGGTCTCTTGTTTTGCCACAGCTCCTGTCCAGGTGCTGCTGGAATGATGCCATGGTGAGAGAATGAAATTATCGGCTCCAGATAAAACTGTTTTCCAGAGGTTGGGCAAAGCCTTGCAGATTTGGGCCTTTTTCTGCATGATCAACTAAAGCTGGAGAAAACCAAACACAGCCTTTAGCTCCTAATCCCTGTTCTTGGCTGAAAAAGGGTGAAAAAATGTTGGAGAATTCCAACTTCGGTCACAGGACATGGCACCAGGAGGTTTGGGGCTGATTTCAGCAGCCACAGGGGTTTTATCCAGGGGTGGAACTGCCCCAGAGCCAGCTGTGCTCTCAGCTCAGGGCATCTCTGCTCCAACCCTTCCCCATATTCCCAATGGATCAGCTGAACCTGCAGAGTTTGACCCGAATTCACAGTTCTGAGCTTTCTGGTACTTTGAAGTTCTAGGCAGGTCAAAGAAAAGCAAAAGGTGACAACCCTGAGGGTATTGAGATGCTCGGATTCCCAACATCCATCACAATTCCAGGAAAAAGGTGTGGAGACCAAGCACCATGCATTCCCATTTTACAGAAAAATCACCAACCAGCTTGCCCCCTGCCCTCTGTCCTCCATGCACAATTCACATCCTCCTAACCCCCTGGAGGCCTGGCTCAGAGAGAGGAACGGGCTCAAGCACAGAGAGAAATCCTTGGATTTATAACACCCAGACCACAGAAATATTCTGAAATGGTCTCAACATTTCCTCCCTCCTTGCACAGGACACAAGAGTGACAAGTGAATTTTGTCCTTCTGACCTGGCACATCTTGTACGAAGAGGAGACTGATGTGCTCCAGCCTAGGAATTACTCCATGAGTGACCCTAGCCATGGTGGAAATATCTGAATAATCATCTGAACAACTCCTGGGGCATCTTCTGGCCTTCAGCTCCACTGCCACCAGCATTCATTGGCCTGGAATTTATGCCCCCAACTTGTGCAAGGTGAGCCCAGACCTTCGCAGCTCCCATTTAGCAGCTTTTAATACCAAATTTGGGAAAGCCCAGGTGAAAATGCACAAGGCAAAAAGAAGTCTCGGACAAAATGGGAGACTTAGCTGGAATTTACTCCATTCTACTGGCAAAACCAAATATATCCACAGAGGAAAGCTACTGAAGGTGATTCAAACCCAGATATTCTGTGTCCCCCCATGGGCCACTGACAGATCCTTCACAACCACACAAATCAACTCATTTTCAGATCTTTCACAAGACAGATCAGCTCATTCCCCATCCCAGCAAACCTCAGATGTTTCAGGAATGGGTTGTTCTGTTGATCATTTCTCTTAAATGAGAAATTCCATTCTAATTCCAGAGTTTGTTATCCAGAGTTAACCCCTGGCTCCAACTTCCCCAGGCTTGGAAAAAAATGTTGATCTCAATCTTGGTGCTGAACCTTTGTGTTCAGCCTCCTAAAAATTCGGCTCAGGGTAGACAAAGCTGCACCAGCATTGCTGAGGTCAGAAATGAATGAATATTTATTGCAACAATGGCTGCATTTCCAGCCTTTCACAGCTCCAGGAACAAAACATGAGAGTTTTCTGGGAATTGAACCAACCAGATCTCCCCACTGGACACCACTCTTGTACCAGCATGAGAGTCCTCTCAGTAAGCGCCCTCCTAATTAATTTTCCTCTAATCACAGAAGCCATTTTAGACACTGGGATAAAAAAACCCCTTTTTCTTGCTGGCCTGGTCCCAGGATGTCAGCCTGTCTCATCCAAAGGCGGTTCCCAGGGGAGAGGTCACCTGGGACAGCTCTCCTGGGCCGTTCCCCACAGCTCCCTCTGTCCTCCTGCAGGGACAGAGATAACAATGAGGGGTTTTCCCCAGGAAAGCCAGTTCGGAGCAGCATTTCCCTGGAACAACAGAAGCCAGCCGATAAACAGGAGGAAAGTACATGTGGAGTTTGGGATAACACACAATCAAAGGATTAGAATTCATCCATTTCTATGGAAAACAGCATTAAAATTGCTGAGCCCTAAATGAGTCTGAATGAAAGGGATTTATCTCCTCACTCAACCCAGGCAGACCCTTTATCACTGGGGATGGTTTGCTGGAGATGTGTCCCTGTCCGAGCCCCTTTTGTCCTTCCAGCATCTGAAAGAAATGTTCTCACTGCTGCTGTTGGTGCTGTGGGCGGTGGAGCTGCCTGAGGACGGTGAGCTGAGGGCTGGAGGATCCCTGTAGCGCTCCTGGAGCTCCTGGAGCATCGTGGTCCCAAGTGGAGAGAGCCTGACCCCGAGATGTGGAGCCCCAGCAGGGTGGTACCAATCCCCAGTGTCCTCCTCACTTCACCTGGCTGAGCCTTTCTGTTCCACAGGCCCTTTACCAGGAGAAAATCATCCCTTAAATCTGGCCAGCACTAAGATAAACCCTTCTGGTCAGTGAATCACAGAAACAAAGCTGGGGAAGATTTCCAGGATCACCGAGTCCCAGCTGTGCCTGATGCCCACCTTGTCCCCAGCCCAGAGTCCTCAGTGCCACTTCCAGGAATTCCTTGGGCACCTCCAGGGATGGGCACTCCAAACCTCCCTGGGCAGCTCCAAGGCCTGAGCGCCCTTTCCATGGGGAAATTCCTGCTGCTGTCCACCCTGAGCCTGCCCTGGCCCAGCCTGAGGCCGTTCCCTCTCCTCCTGTCCCTGTCCCTGGGAGCAGAGCCCGACCCCCCGGCTGTCCCCTCCTGGCAGGGAGTTGTGCAGAGCCACAAGGGCCCCCTGAGCCTCCTTTTCTCCAGGCTGAGCCCCTTTCCAGCTCCCTCAGCCCCTCTTGGGGTGGGTCACAGAGCCCTTGCAGAAAAGCCCAGCTGAGGTTTGTGGGACACAAAATTCCCAGTTACTGCCACTCCTTCCCCAGCACTTTGGGGCTCATCAGATCCTCTACAGGGACAGAGAGATCACCCAGCTCGGGACAGGCACGAACTGATGGAGTGGGGGAAGAGGAATCCAAACCAACACCTCGCTCTCCGTCCCCCTTTAAGCAGCAGCGGTTTAAACATCACTCGTGTCACAGCCACCAGGACAGGGCATGGATTGCCTTTTCCAAGCGAGCTGAGAGCTCACAAAATGCTGGATGGAGCTGGACAACACCCTCAGGTATGGGAGGATTGCCCTGGACACAGCCAGGCCTTGGTTCCAGCCAGGGTTGAGGGTTCAAACCAGGCTCTGTTTCCCCCATGCCACAGAAATGCCCTAATTTCCCCCATTTCTGATGGGCACCCCTGGGTTGTAATTTGGCCATTCCATTTGTGGCACTTGATGAGTCTTTCTTTTATAATTAAGACCAAAAATGGCAAAAGAAAAAACAACAGGATTTTGCTCATAGAATTCAAAGACACAAAGCAAATAAACTCCCAAGAATTCAGCTGGTGAAAGGGATCAATCAGTAATAATTACACCCTGAGGGATGGAAACTTTGGAAAGCAGTGGAGGTGGGAAGGGAGGAGGTTGGAAAGAGTTCTCTGAGCTTGGCATCTGGTCAGATAGAAATGTTCTGATATTCACAGGATGAAGTTTTCTCTTTACAGGGGACCAGAATTGATTCCCTCAATGTCCAATGTGCACATCCATTCCCAGAGTTACACTCTGTCCTGTCAGAGGGCTTAAAATGGGATTTTAGTGAGGTTTTCCCACCTCATTTTAATTCCATGCTGTTGATGTGGGTGAAGGAGCTCCAGAACCATGTAAATCTGTATAAATAGCTGTGATCTTGCTGAACAGAACAGAGTTACACCATTCTCCCCAGTAATAAACCTTCCCCTCCAGCCCAGCCTTACAAAGGGCACAGCTGAGCCCCCGGAGCCCTGACCTGTACTCCCAGCAGGAATGTTCACAAGCTCTTCATTTATTAAGCTCATCCCACAGAAATGCTTAAAGCTGAGTTATGTGCTCAAAATCAAGAGTTCCACTTGGAAACGGGGCCGTGGAGGTTGTACCTTCCCTGAATCCTGGAAGAAAGCCCATTTTTTTCTGGATTTGAACATGCAGATGTGGCACGTCCCTGTTATTTCTCCAGCTGCAACAGGAATATACCAGGAGGTGAATTTTTATTTTTCCTTTTAAATTACTTTTTTTATTGGCATTTTCATTTTTTTAAAGATAAACATCATCTGGTTCCCGTTACTCAGGCAGCCACGCAGGAAATGGTAATCAGTTCTGTTCATATTGCTTTCCTCCGAGGGATTCCCAAGGATAATATTTGTGTAGGAATTAAGGGACGGGTGCACTCCCTGGGGCTGGGGCACAGGGAAATGCAGCTTGGGGCAGATCAAGGGGCAGGGGGTGGCACCTGCAGCATCCCAAGGGCAGGGACAGGGATCACCCAGGGCACGGGGAGGCTCTGAGCTGAATGCCCCGTGCAGTTCAGGAAGGGGATCTGTTCCAAGAGAGGTTCCAGCAGAGTTATCCTTTGGATCAGCTGGAGGTCACCGTGCTGAGGCCGAGGTGGGGGAGCTGAGCCTTTTCCCTCTCCCCCTGTGCCCCCTGGTCCCGGGGCTGCTGCTGCAGGGAGGGGGGGCACTGCCCTTCCCAGGAATTCTCCTGGAAGCAGGAGGGACCCCAGGCCTTGGCTCTGGCTGCTGGGACCATGAATCAACTTCATGGAAACCTCTGGGTCGAGAGAGTAATCAAATAACAGAGGACGAGCCCACACTGCCTCTTGGCACTTTCCACCTTGGCAGTTATTTTCTCCTTCCTTCCCACAGAATCAGCTCCTTTTGGCCTGACCTGGCCAGGGACAGCTCTGCTCAGCCTGGAGAAATTCTGATGATTTGTCCCCCTCCACGTCCCCTGCTTTCCCCATGTTCTTGGATCTGTGTGCTCCCAGCCCCGGGCTCCCTAATTGCATTCCAGGAGAGACAAACCTCCTGATTAAAACTCTGTCCCAAGCCTGCCCAGGCTGCAGCAGCACAGGAGTCAGGGCCCCTGGAATTGCAAACTCAATCTTCCTGATGGATTTAATTCGGGGCTCTGCTCTGTCACCCCCGTGCAGGGTGCAAGAGCAGCCCCTGCCCTTGCTCCCTCTGCTCCCCCTGGCAGTCTCCTCATTGCTTAAAAATATTCAGCAAGGCTACATCAAAGCGAATATTGTGTTATTGTTGCCAGGGGTGACATTAGATGAGAATTATATGAAACAATAAGGGCGCTGGAGTATAATCCGTTTGACATTTGGAACATGTTCCCAGCGCTCCGTGCTCTTTGGAACACTCACACAACAGAACCGTCTTCATTTTCAGCACAATATTTGTGTGCGTGAGGAGATTTATCTCTTTTTATTCCTCTGTCTGGTCATTCTCCGCAGGAATTCGGAGGCTGCAGCCCTGCTCAAGCACCATTTCTGCTGTTTGTACCCACAGGAGGAGGGGGCAGTGAATTGGTGTCAGCACAGGGCTGGTCCTGCCTGGGCCCAGTGCTTGGTACCGTTAAAGTCCCAGATGGATTTGGGGCAGAAAGGACCTTAAATCCCACCCAGTGCCCACCCACTGCCCTGGCAGGGACAGCTCCCAGTGCCCCAGGCTGCTCCCAGCCCCAGTGCCCAGCCTGGCCTTGGGCACTGCCAGGGATGCAGGGGCAGCCACAGCTGCTCTGGCAATTCCAGCCCAGCCCCTGCCCACCCTGCCAGGGAACAATTCCTGCCCCATCTCCCAGCCAGCCCTGGGGAAGCCATTCCCCCTTGTCCTGATCTCTTTTCTAAACCTGCCCTTGGATTTCCCTGGGGCCACCCAGGCCACAGCCACCAGCTCCTGTGAATTTCCGAAGGCTTCAGTAAAATGTTCAACTTCCCAGCCAGAGCACATCCAGGAGGAAGCTGGAAGTTTTGTCATTCCCATCTACCTCCCTGTTATCCTGTCTGCACAGGAGGCAGAGCTCCTCCCCAGAGGGTGCTGGTGATGTGGGCACCGAGCCTTGCTCCTTCCTCAGTTCCACCTTAATTGTGGCTCTATCCCAATAGACAAAACCTGACAATTCCAGGGATCAAAGCCTCCTTCAAACAACTTCCCCAAGTTCACCCAGGCGGTGACTCAGCTCCCCTGTTCCTGTCTGCACACAAACAGAGCCACCAGCACACACAGAGAAGCTGCTCCTCCCACAAATGCCCATATTGCAATTATCTCAGTTACTGATTCCACAGGATCAGCTCCTCTGCCTGCCAGGTTCCCCACACACAACATCCCTCTCTCACGCCTGTATGCTCAGCCCTGGCAGCTGAACTGGTTTTCCATTCAGCCCTGAGATCCCTGTGCAGCAGCAGATCACTTTTCACCTGGAAAAGGTGGAATATTGCACCTGGAAGAGGTAAATCCAGGCCACAGAGCATGGGCTGGGATGTGCAGAGGGTTTAAAGCACTTGGGGTGAATTCTGGTCAAAGTTGGAGGCTTTTGGTGACTTGGGTTTGAGACAGAGAAAAATGTGGAGACTTTGATCAGAGAGGGCAAACTGACATTGCAAGGTTCCAACAGCATAGTCTTCAGCATAGCTGCATAAAAATCTGTTTATCCCACATAATCCCCCTGCTTTGTGTTATTTTTCACTTCAGGAATCATTATCTTGACTTCTGAGCTGCTTGCTGGGAATGATTTCCTATGAGAACTCTGTATACATCCTGAAGACCCGGCCCGGGTTTGTTTGAAGTTTCCCAAGGGTTGGTGAACTTGTTGGAGTGCCTGAGGTGATTTGTGGGGCTCACATGAGCACAGGTGAGCCTGCCTGGGCTCCTCTTGGGATTCCAGGCTCGTTCCTGCTCCAGTCTCAAAGCAAAGGCGATGGAACATAAACCTTCCCAAAGGGCCCGAGTCAAACGTGTCAAAACTTGGGCAGAGTGAAGCAATGAGAGATCCCTGCCGGGGAGACGTTCCCACCCTGCCAGGCAGTGATCCTGCTGCAGCTGCCCAGGATGGGAAAAGGCAGCTTTGGTCGTTCGGAGGGGGATTTAATTTGCTTCAGAAGCTGTGGGTGAACAGCAGGAGTTTGGGAATTGTGTGCCCTGCCCTCCTGGCCCAGCACCAAGGTAAAACCAGCCTGAGTGAGTGACCCTACACAGGAAAATCAGTGCTGCTCACAGGGCAAAGGGAATGTAAAGAACAAAAAGACAAATTTGGAACAAAAGATCAACAAGTCATGGTTGGGGAAGCACTCAGGGTAACTGGAAGATTGTAACATTCTCCTCCCAGTTTGGAGAAGTGTCAATGTGGCTCCTATCCTGCCAACAGCCCCAGATTGAGAAACCAGAGCTGGTCCAGATCAGAGGAGTTGGAAGGGACCCTAAAGATCAGCTCAGCTCAGCTCAGCTCATGTTAAAGCCCACCCCTGCCCTGGCAGGGACAGCTGCCAGTGCCCCAGGCTGCTCCCAGCCCCAGTGCCCAGCCTGGCCTTGGGCACTGCCAGGGATGCAGGGGCAGCCACAGCTGCTCTGGCAATTCCAGCCCAGCCCCTGCCCACCCTGCCAGGGAACAATTCCTGCCCCATCTCCCAGCCAGCCCTGCCCTCTGGCACTGGGAAGCCATTCCCTGCCTCCTGTGCCTGCAGCCCTTGTCCCCAGTCCCTCTGCAGCTCTCCTGGAGCCCCTTTAGGCCCTGCCAGGGGCTGGCAGCTCTCCCTGGAGCCTTCTCTGCTCCAGGTGAACCACGAGGTAGAAGATTTTCCTATTAAGAAATGCCCGTTGATCTCTTGGCATTCCTGGGAAGGATCTGGGAGCACAGAACAGGGCAGAGCTCAGCGCTCCAAGGTCGGAGCAGCAGGAGCAGCTCCCTGCCCTGGCAGCCCCCAGCAGTCCTGGGGCTGAGCCCTCTGTCCTGTCCTTTTGACTGAGGATGAAGATAATTAAATTTTGCACTGTGGTTACACTTCAGTAAATATTGTCTATAAAAATCAATTGGCATTTACTGTACTTAAGGTATCATAACGATTCTTATAAATCTAAATTATCCCAATAAATCTAAATTAAATGCCTAGGTTTAAATGTATTTAGGACATTTAATTAATAAAGTGTTACCAAATAACCATTACTAATCTGTTTACTTCAAGCCTGATTTCCATTTCCAAAGGATTTATTTCTCAGCAGTGTGTGTGGGAGGGTGAAAGGATGTGAAAGGGTTTTAAACAGCTACTGCAGGTACCAGAAATATTGGGAAATTGCCCAGGAAATTCCCTCATCTTTTCCCCCACAGAGAAATGCTGATGTGCTGGAGCCAGAAGTTTTCAAAGGAGAAAGTCTATTTTGATTTATCTGGAATTTTAAGTGTTCAGAAAGTTCTGAAGTCTGAAACTTTCTCTTACAACATTCTCTTGATTTAAAGCTCTGCTTTGCTGTTAAAGCTGATTTTCCAATTAAAAATACAATTGAACGTATAAAGACAGAAAACAATTAAGGATGAAAATGTCAAAATCCAGAAGAACTGATCTAAATAAAGCCTCAGATTAGACACAAACACCTCATGGATTATCCACCCACTGGTGAAATGCACGGATTTTCACTTCCTTTTCCTTGGAACATCTCTTGGAAAGGCCCTTCCTCGAGGCCTGAAGCCAAAGCAGCTCCTGAGGTCCATGGGGAGCCTGGGACAGGCGAGGCCCCGAGGTGACCCCGTCCCAGCCCAGCTGGGCCCGGCTCGAACCCCCAGATCCCCAGCCTGGAGACCTCGGGGGCCAGAGCGATCTCTCCCCTCCATTTGGGCTCCTTCCCCCACTGCCAATTCCTGGGTCACAACTCTGGGACATTTCCTCTGGAAATGGGATTTTAGTGCTCAGCATTTTCCTCAACAATTGCACGGCAGAAACTCCACAGCACCCCCAAACGAAGCCAATCTGTCATCTGGGCTGGAACCGTCTTTATTCTGGGCTTGGTTTTAATTGGTTTTTTGCTAAAAAGCTGCAGAAAACACAAATCTTGTCAAGTTAACCCCCAAATATTTTTGCAGTTTTTCCAGCCAGATGTGCTAGAGAGCCCCAGCCCTGTTTAACCCTGGATTATTCCTCCCTCCCCCCATAATTAACATCATTAGGCTGAGCTCACGCAAAGCCAGAGGGTCAAACGCAGCCTGGTGCAGTTCTGTTGTAGCAAACCCTGAGCTACCCCTGTGATCAATTTAGCTAGAAACACGTAATTATGGGCAATAAAAAATGATTTCTTGTGCTGCTGGCAAGTGCCTGAGACTGTTCCCTGTGTGACAGCAGCACCTGGCACAGCCCGGCCAGGCACAGTCCAGCCGGAATTAAATTACTCATTTTAAATGTTTGCTGCCCCATAGGATGGAAGGGGGGGTGCCAGCCTGGCTGCGTGGGGAGGGATTGGGAACAGAGGGGGCTGGAGGTGCCCACCTTGGGGGGCTGGACTGAGGAGTCCATGCAGAGGAAATCCACGGTTTTGTGCAGGGACTGAAGCCGAGTTTGTGTGGGAAATGAGTCAGAGGTGAAGGTTATAATCAGCTTTTTCCTGTGCAGAAAGGCTGGGAGAGCTGGGGGTGCTCCCCTGGAGAGGAGAAGCTCCAGGGAGAGCTGCCAGCCCCTGGCAGGGCCTGAAGGGGCTCCAGGAGAGCTGCAGAGGGACTGGGGACAAGGGCTGCAGGCACAGGAGGCAGGGAATGGCTTCCCAGTGCCAGAGAGCAGGGCTGGCTGGGAGATGGGGCAGGAATTGTTCCCTGGCAGGGTGGGCAGGGGCTGGGCTGGAATTGCCAGAGCAGCTGTGGCTGCCCCTGCATCCCTGGCAGTGCCCAAGGCCAGGCTGGGCACTGGGGCTGGGAGCAGCCTGGGGCACTGGGAGCTGTCCCTGCCAGGGCAGGGGGGCACTGGGTGGGGTTTAAGGTCCCTCCCAACCCAAACCATCTCAGGATTCTCTGATTCACCTGCAATTATAGGAGAGCATTTTAATTATTGAATCCCCCATCCAGGTTAGTTCCCACTCCCACTGCAGGCAGGGACTCATCCCAGGGGACTCATCCCAGGCTCACCCCACATTCCTGCCAGCAGAGCTGAGCTCACGGTGCAGCACATCCAGCCCCAAACGTGCTCTGAGCCTCTGTCCAGTCACTGTGGAGAGAAGAGCACAGAAACCCCTTCCAGGGCAGTGAGGTATTTTGGAGCCTGTCTATCTCCTTCTGCTTGATTCAGACTGAGTTTGGCAGATGGAAACAAGCTCAGTCCTAAAGAGGTTGAGAAAATCATCCTTAAAGGGAGCCTGGCGTGTCTGCTGGAGCAATTGCTCAGCCCTGGGAGTGACATTTGACTTCATCTGTCTAACAAGTCTGATGGGCTCTCAGTGTCTCTTCTGATTGGGTTAATTTATTTGTTTTCATGCTAAGTTTTATTGTTTATTGATTTCCCAAGTCACCCTGAGCCCGTGTCAGTTTTTATCTGCTCTCAGTAATGGAAATCGTTCTGTGGAAGATGCACTGTGTAAAATCTTATTGCAGCCAGCTCAGGACCTACAAACACCGTTAATTACCATGATTACAACCCTTGGAGATGACAAATCCAGGCCTCTTGTCCTTCCACTGCTCCACATGACTCCCAGTTTGCACATTCCCTGTGTTCCAGCCTCCTGAGTGCACAAATCCCATGCTGAGGACACAGCCTGAGCAACATCCGGGCTGTCACTTCCCCAAAGTCTGGGGCTCTGGATTCCCCCAGCAATCCTTCCAGGCAGCCTGGGGGAACGTGACAAACTCCTCATGCCATGATCCTCATGCTCAGATTGCCCCAAGATGCTTTTTAAATGATTTCCAGAGATTTCAACCCGATCTGAGTCAGAAAAAGAGGAGTAACAGCAAATCTCAGCAGGATGATGGTGACTGGGGCCTTTCTGGGCTGCTCTGTGTCACCCTGGGTGTTGTTTCTGTGTGGGATGTGGTGACTGGCACATGAGGAACTGCTCTGAATTACTCAGAATTGCTCTTAATAACTCAATCCTGCTTCTGCAGCCCTGCACTCCCGGGCATGGCACCCCCTGGTTCCCTTTGGGCAGGTCAGAGCCCCCGAGGCTGTTCTGTGTGGCAGGTGGGATGTGTGACACCTGAACAGCAGGAAAACTCCGGGGAACAAGGGGCAGGACAGGAGGAAATGCCCTCAAGTTGCACAGGGGAGGCTTAAGTTGGATATTTGGGGAAATTTCTTCCCTGCGAGGGTGGTCAGGCACTGGGAGTGGGAAAGAGGGGGAGTCCCCAGCCCTGGAGGGGAGCAGGGCCAGCAGTTCCCAGTTTGGAGAGAAATAAGGCGGTGTGACCGTCCCAGCAGTGCCAGGCAGTGAGGGGAGCCCTGCTGGTGGTCCTGGCAGCTCCTGCCCTGCCCAGAGGGTGGGACAGGAGAAGGCTCCTTCAGCAGGGGGCAGAGGGAGCGGGGAGAGGCTCCTCCATCCCGTGCCGAGGTGGGTGGGAATGGAGAGGGAGGCACAGGGTGCTCAGGTGGGATTCCGATGCACCTGCAGGGGGTGGGACAGGAGAGGGCTCTCCGTGGGCTCCTCAAGGGAGTGGGGGAAAGGCCTGGCTGGGAATGGGGCCAGAGCAAACCCTGTCAGCAAGGTCAGGGGTG